>CM035114.1:14403253-14749224 GCA_020205505.1 Panax japonicus
CAACCCGGAATACAAACCGAGAACATCAGTTCCAACCCAGAACACAAACCGGGAACATCATCTCAAAATCGAAACACACACCGGGAATGTCATTTCCAATCTCGGAGATAACCCCGAGGTTTGCAAGATCAAAAGACCGGCAACAACACCGGAGAGGACAGTTCTGTCTCGGCGATAACCCCGCGACAATCAGTTCCAGTCCTAAAAAAACACTGGGAGTAGAACCTCCATCCTTGGTGATAGCCCCAAGGAATGCTTTTGCAGTTCCGGCGATAAATTCGGAATTGTTTATTTCAAACACATGCGATCAGCTTCAAGCTCAGACCTCCTACCGAGGCAATCATACCTCAGACCTAGAGCTAACAACGGGCAGATAGGTTCTTTCACAGATGACAATGCAGTATTCAAACACTTGCAGTAGTCCAATCTAAGATGTAACCCTGAGCAACATCTGCTTTCCGCTCAAACCGGCGATAACCCCGTTAAAGAGTTAAAAGCGTTATCTTACTACCTCAACAAGATGATATCGCAGCATACCAACAAGTAGTCCAATCTCAGATGTAACCTTGAGCAACGTCTACTTTCAACTCAAACCGGCGATAACCCCGGTGAGGAGTCAAACATCATCTTGTCTCTTCAACACCTGCGCGTCGTCTCGACACTTCATATATACATACATACATACAATAATGTCCCACAAGAACCGAGGAGTAACAATCCCTAGTGACTATTACGCGTGGCAGTACTTTGGATAGAATTTGAAGCTTGAAGACCATGGGCATAGACCCCTCTTCCTGACTTCGTACAACCTCTAATCCATGTCATTGCGTAACTCTTGACACAAGCGGTTCGAAGAAGGTCAGATATACCTCATTCGGATGCTCGGATTGAAGTTCTTCAAGTTCGAGCGGACATTATAGTGCACGAGTGTACGTACTACGAGACGACGGGACCCGCGAGACTCGGATGCATCACGACCAGCCGCAGGTATAACCGCGGCTGTCGTAGGTGTACCTGCGGCCATCCGTCTATATATACAAGCCTTGGGGTCATCCATTTGAAGAAGAGAAGAGAGAGAAAAGGCGAGGAAGCCCTGTCTATTTTACTCTGCATACACATCTTTTGAGTGTTTCCTCACTTTTAAACACTTGTTAGCTCACATATAGCTATCTTTTATCCGGTGGGAGCTGAGTGTTTATCCATTTAAAGTCATAGAAGTCTACTTTGGCAGCCCACTGTAAGCCTTCTCACATTATATAAAGTCTTCTTCTCATATTATCACACACTGTTGTACACGTTGAGAGTCGTGTGAGTGTGTTTGCCCGGACTTCGGTTCGTGGTTTTCATTCATGTCTGTATATATACTTATATATATGTATATATTTCATATATGGACTAACATTATCGAGTTATACCTCGATTGAGCCTAGACTTCGGTCTGGAGCGTTTATTGCTTATATATATATATATATAAATTGTTGTCGGACATATCCGATGAGCCTGGATTCACATCCGGTGCGTTTACTGCTTTTATATATATATATATATATATATATACATTTCTGTCAGGCCTGGAGTTTACTTCGTGGCCTTTTACAGCTTTATTTACATTTCGTCATGCCTGGAGTTTACTTCGTGGCAGTTGATCGCTTTACAGCTTTATTCACATTTCATCCCACCTGGAGTTTACTTCGTGGTGGTTGATCATGTCCATATATATATATATATTTATCGTTTTTATATATTTACATTTCCGATCCCCCATGGAGTTGCTTCGTGGTGGTTGATCACGTCTGTATATATATATTTACAGCTTTTATATATATAACTGTTTATTGCTTTTCATACAAATTGCAGTATCATGTGAGCCTAGGAATCATGTGATCACAGATTCAGCCTACTGAATCTATATTCGGTTCCTATGATGGACATATCTTTTCAGCTATAAATAGCTTGTACATTATTTTATAGTGTTTGAATTTTCTTGGATGGCTGTCATGCCCGTGAGGAGTTCGGCATTGCAGTATATTATTTTCTCGAGAATGCTTCGCATCTCGAAAACAAAAGCAAACAAGCCGAACATTTAATAATAAAATGGAAGTATGAAAAGGTCTCAATTCCTATTGAGCACAGGGTTTGAAAAACCTCTGTTACAAAAACTCATTGATATATCTTGGTTAAAACTGAATTTTTCTATAAAATTCAAACCTTGTGTATATAGGTGCGAACGAGGCCTCGCACTACTTTCAAATAATTGCATATTGATCCACACACACACACATTCATATAACAATTTCGTTGAAAAGTGGCGGTCACCGTGGTAACACAGATGTCGAGGGGTGCCTAACACCTTCCCTCCGCATAATCAAGACCCCGGACCCAAAATGAATCTCGATTTCACAGACCCGTCTAGCAGTGTCAAATCACTGGGTCAATGTGCAAACCTTTTCGATTGCGTTGGTGCAACCAATTAAATACACCAACTGGCGACTCTTAAAGTCAAATCGTCGACATTATACATGTCAGACCTTTTTCACTTATTTTTTCAAACAAATCTCACATTAACATGAGAACACCAAGGAACAAGTAACGAAAAGGGACACTCAAAAATCCCGATGTCGACAGGTGGCGACTCTGCTGGGGACTCCAGTAAGTGGGCTTAAACCACTATTACAAGCTTTTAAAAATTGTTATATGCTTGTGTGTGAATGTTGCATTTACTTTTATGATAAATGTGTACGAATGCATCTTAATTACTGCACTGCTAAATATCTATCTGTGATATTAGTGCTTCACACATGTCATCATTTTACATAAACAGTGAGACACGTTGTATGTGAATGTATGTTGTGTGGTCCCTCCATCGGGAGGCTATCATGTCGGTGTTTGATTACTGGACTCGTGGGAAGAATAATTCCCCGGGACTCAGGAAAGGCACCACTCAGATTTGCTCCAGTTGAACGACCGGATTAACTTCTCGTCAAGTAGATTGCGATGATATGGGAACCTTCATGCCAAAAATCCGCGAGAGTAACCCTAAGATAGGTCAGCCTCTGATAAACCAAATGCAGAGGAAAGTCTCTTCATACTTTCCATTTTTAATTACTTGTAAAAGCATTTACTTGTAATTTATTCCATGTTCATCCATATGTAATGGAAAATATGAAGAATATATGTGCATGCATGACATGTTATCAATTAACAACCGGTTTTGCAGGACAAAATTCCTAAACGGACATGTTATGATAAAATTTACATTACCCTAAGACTAAACTACATTAGTCTTTTATAGGGAAGCAATTGGGCCTGTTACCCGCTCAAAATCAAAAAAGGCCACAGGCCTACAGCCAATCATGTCTTCTTCTGACCAGTCTAATGATGTCTCCTAAGAAGAATTTGACGGATTGAGTAAACAAATTGCAGACTTGGCCGTTCTACTGAAAGAATTGCACCAGTTCACTCAGGGTACAAAAATACCTACATATACAGAATCCCCTACACAAGGAGGAGTTCAAGGTCCGAAAAAACAATTTCGGAACCTCAGTTGGATACAACCAACAAAGACCCTGAACACACCCATCTCAAAGGAGATCTAGAAAATGGGGATATCAGGAAAAAGGTCCTTCAAATGGAGGAAACTATTCGTGTTCTCAAAGGGATCGGAACACATGGCAGTGTTTCATATACATACCTTTGCATATTTCCTGGTGTTCATTATCCAGAGAAATTCAAGACCCCTGATTTTGAGAAATATGACGGATTAGGGGATCCTTATACACATTTAAAAGTGTTCATTGGAGAACTTTGGTCTTACGCGGAAAATGAAAATCTCAGAATGCAGCTATTTCAAAAAAGTCTGACTGGAGAAGCCTGTTTATGGTATACCAGATTAGACAACTCAAAGATCCATAGCTGGGAAGAGCTGGCTCACGCCTTCCTTACTCAATACAGTTTTCAATCTTAGATGGCTCCTGATCGGTACCAAATTACCAAGGTCAAGAAACAGTCTAATGAGTCATTTAGAGAGTACACTCAAAGGTGGAGGTGCCTTGCTGCTCAAGTTATTCCTTCCATGACGGAATCAGAAATGGTCATAACTTTCATAGATGTATAGGAAGTTCCTTTCTATGAAAGTGTTCTAGCTGGTATTGGTAAACCATTCTCTGAAATGATCAAGCATGAAGAAATGGCTGAGATGGGATTGAAGTCCGGTAAAATTCAAGACCTAGACGCTCTTAAAGCTGTTGCTGAGCACATCCAGTCCGGATCTTATCGAAACAACCCCCGAAAGGTCCATAAAAAGAAAGAGGAGGATGTTTCCTTGATACTACAAGGACAAAAAGGTAATCAAAGCATGCCTATGCAGAGGAGAAACTACTCCCCTTTTCCAGCACAATCTTAAACCATCCATTGTCTAAAAGAGGAGAAGTAAAGCAAACTCAAACGTTTACACCCTTAGGGGACTCGTTCGAGAATGTTCTTGCTCTTCTAACTGCTCAGAAGAAAATTACACATCTTCTTCCACCAGTCAACCCTAATGGGAGGGGTTTTAATGCTACTCGGAAGTGTGCCTATTATGCCGGAGTACCTAGACATGATACTCAAGATTGTTGGGCCTTGAAGCATAAGATTCAAGATCTAATAGACAATGGTGAGATCGTGGTCACCAAACTAGATCAACCTCATATGCAAGGCAACCCTCTTCCTCAACACAAAGAAGAAGAGGTCAACATGATCAGTTGGAGCACTGTACAAGGTTCCAATTCTAACGGCGAATCATCCCAACCCATCAAAGACGGTGTTGACAAATGGGATTATACAAAGTTCCAATTTACCATGGAACGAAAGATGAAAGATCTTTCCAAACAAATTGAACAACTGGAAGAAGTGGTGACCCACCAGCATCAAGTCACACGCCAGTTAATCAGGAAGGAGCATGCTTATCTCCTTCCTTTTGTTATGAATGCCTCCTCACCACCTTCAGAAAGCGAAGCTATGGAGGATAAGGTTACGAAGAGAGCAAATGCTAAAGCCCGTCGGGATTTTGCCAATCAGAGGGAATTCACCTATTTGGGCCAATCTATGGAGGAGATATTACAGATGTTGATCAACGAAGGAAGAATTACCTTCCTTCTCCCTCCAATCAATCCCCGTTCAGGATGGTTCAATCCTGATGAAATGTGTCAATATCATTCACATTCTCGCGGTCACAACACAGAAGAATGTTGGGCACTTCGTCATCTCATTCAGAATCTTATTGATAGCGGTGTCCTGCAAATAGCAGATGACTACACTGTACAACTCAAAGGTGTGAATTCATGTCCTACCAAATGGAAGGGATCAATAACAGTTATATCTGAAGTGGATGATGAGACTGTCAAAGTATTTTCCATACAACCAATTCAACTCAAAGGAGGTGACAATCCTTTGAAAGTGGCCATACTAGAGCCAATTTCTTTATCTTGCAGACCACAATATCCTGTTGTCAGCTTACACAACGTTCCATGGAATTATGGAGAAGCTGAAGGATCCACGTCTCATACTACTACTACAGCGTCGAAGGAAAATCCACTGTATCTTCCTCAACGGGTTATTAAACCTACTTGCGAAGCAAAGGGGAGATTGCCCATAGAGAATATTGAAAAATTCCTCTGCACTATGGGCCATAATGAAGCCAAAGTAGGTTTTAAGCTTGCGAGAAGCTCCACACCAGATTTCAATACTGGACTTGGTTTTCTCTTTTGAGGATCATCGGAAGATCTTACTGAAGGTTTTAGAAGAAGCCTATTTGCAAAAATTAGTGGACGTGGAAAAATTTTAACATTTGGTTGATCACATTTTCAACAACAATGTGATATCCTTCACTGATGATGACATACCTCCCAAAGGGACCGGTCATTGCAAGCCATTGCATATTACAGTTTTGTATTCCGGGTACATGCTAGCTGGAGTTTTGATAGATGGAGGCTCATCTCTAAATATCTATCCTTATGCCACCTTGGTGAAGATGAATGTCAATCTCAGGCAGATCCAAAGCAGACATACGGTTATCAGAGCTTTTGATAGATCCCGACGAAATGTCGTTGGAAAGATTGAATTGCCAATTGAGATTGGTCCAAATACATTCAATGTATCCTTCCACGTCCTCAACATAGACTCAGGATACAACCTGCTATTTGGGAGACCATGGATACACATGGACTGGAGCCATTCCCTCCACGCTACATCAACAGCTCAAATACATTATCAATAACAGTCTAGTCACTATCAACGCTGAGCTGGATTGTCATGAACAAAGAACTCTCTCAATCATCAGCTTCAATTCAGAAGTTGAACCGACCAGTTTCCATACTTTGGAAGTGAGTAACACGCAATACCATTCTATTGGGGAGCCACTTCCCATACCCAAGATTTCTTCCGAGGTTATATCGGCCACTCAAGAAATGATGTCATTGGGTCATCAACCTGGACAAGGGCTTGGTAAAGATAAGCAGGGTATTAAGCACCCTATTCAAATGTCCGGTCAAATTGGAACAACCGGACTAGGCTATTCTGTCAATTCCACTCACAGGAATCCTCATAAGCACAAGCAGGTTCCTCAAGCTTCTGTCGCACGGCGATTTTCTATACGTTTACCCCATGAGCTAATGCAGTCTCCAGTAAAGGTGCCAACCCATGTTTTGGCCATGCTGTTTCCTAAACCAGTGCCAATCAAAGCTAAAGAGGTGCTAATTCCTGATCCCAAATCGGAAGGAAAGGAACGAAAACATAAACATGACATTGCCTTGATGATGGCAGGCCTATGCGTCATTGTTTATGATGAACATACAAATAGATACACCCCAGATGATGATTGCCCAGATGTCATGGTTATCATTCGGGAGAAGGAGGACAATGACGATCCTTCCATCACTGCAGTCCATCATGACTTTTCCCTCGACAATTGGAGCAGCACTCCATGCATTGGTCGACGAGGGTAAAATGGGCAGAAAAATCCCTCTGCCTTGTAGATAACTTTAATTGCGTTTTTTCTTTTACAGTACTAGCAGTTATTTTATCAAGTACATGTTAACACTTTTGTATGATCGAACAATTGCATATATTAAGTGAAAGCATCTTTTGTTTTAGGACTCTGAATTTAGATGTGCCTTTACTTGCTGATGAAGTGCCTTCTCTCCATAAGGACTATAACTTTGATGCAAAGTTGGACTCAGACTTGATGGACATCCAAGAGGACATTGAGACACCTCAGGAGATTAAGGAATGAGTCGCAGACAAACCCAACCCCAATCTTGATCAAACCGTTTCTTTTAATCTTGGAACCTTAGACAACCCTAAGATAATCCAAATTGGTTTAGACCTTACCACAAATCAATGGAATGACATGGTTGCACTATTAATCCAATTCTAGGATGTGTTTGCATGGTCTCATGAAGACATGGTGGGTTTTTTCACTGACATTGTTCTTCATCGCCTTCCCATCAAAGAAGGATTCAAGCCAGTCAGGCAAAAACTCAGGCGATTGAAACCTGAGTGGAGTTTAAAGGTCAAAGAAGAAATTGTGAAACAATTTCAAGCTGGAATCATCATGGTGTCTACATATCTGGAGTGGATATCCAACATTGTTCTCGTACCTAAACAAGGGGAAAGGTGCGAGTCTGCGTGGATTACCGAGATTTGAACAAAGCTTGCCTTAAAGATAGCTTTCACATGCCCTTTATCCACATTCTTATTGACAATACTGCTCAATACGGCATGTACTCCTTTGTTGATTGCTTTGCGGGGTACCATCAAATTATGGTCGCTGAGGAAGATTGTGACGCCCCCAAAACAGGTATACATCACCCATTCTGAGTCGCCAAATACATGGTACAGAAACAACTATAACTTTATTAATACAACATAAAAACTGTGAGTTTAAATACAAATATTGTCATCTAGACAATATCCACACTCAAATAAGTCCTCATTACAATTATTAATACACTATTTTACAGAATAGTGAGGACTACTAGAACAACTTCTAGAACCATCATTCCACACCCCGACTAGTACTCACTACATTCTCGCCTCCTGAGAAGAAAAATGAAACAACAAGGAAAAGAGTGAGCTCAACTAGCCTAGTAAAGAACATTATGACTAAGATAATATAGAACAAATTATCGTTAGTCCTCAACAGGGAAAAATCTAATAGAGTACAATAGACAACCAGTTTTAAATCAATCTTCGCAGCGGAAATAATAATTCATTAGAAGAGTTAAGTAGAGAATGCAAACTACTATCTTCTATATATGAATTTAAAAGTTTATCGTCGATATTTTATCCCTGTAACATCAATCAATATATATCTGGAATCAAATATTCATCTTTGCACTACAGGCCAAAGATATTCATCAGTTGGTCATGTTCATCTAAACACCTGTTCATCTTTGCACTATGGCCAAAGATATTAATCAGTCGGTCATGTTCATCTCAACACCTGTTCATCTTTGCACTACGGACCAAAGATATTCATCAAAAAATCATTCATCTTTGCACTACAGGCCAAAGATATTCATTAATATCATCATTTAGGACTGAGGATGATGAAAAATATTTTAAAGAAAACGAATCCAGTGAAACAAAAGAATAAATATTAAGGATTCGTATTTCAGCTATTTCATGTCCAAAAATTCCTCATAAATAATCATAGTGGAGTAAAATACAAGAATGATCAAAACATGGATACAATCAAAGCTAGTATTCATAATAGATATTTTGGACGAAAAACGAAAATTTAATTTCTTCTGTGAATAGTATCGTATTCGCGAATAGTGTCGTATACGTGAATAGTAACTCTAACACCAAAAGATAGAAATTTCATAAAAAAACATCATCATGCTTCGTGAATAGTACTCGTGAATAGTAACTCGTGAATAGTAACTCGTGAATAGTAACTCATGAATAGTAACCCCGACATAAAAAAGTTCCAAATTTGATAAAAATTCCAACCAATATTTCGGTATAATGATATTGAAGAAATAATATCATTTTTGAAGAAAATAACACCCCTTACCTCAAAAAGAATAGTACTTCTGACTGGAATACTGGATATAGTGCTGAAAGAACTTGCACCGTATAGCAATACTCAAAGTATTAAAATACTCATAAATACGCTCGATATTATAGAGAGAGAAATAGAGAAAAATCTTTAGTTTCTGGTGTTATTTTCAATTCTAACCTAATCACCCTATTTATAGGAAATTGCTTAGAACACCAAAGCAGAAAATTTAATATAATATTAATATTTATAACCAAATTTCTTACGCCCACTCTTAGATCTGAAATCAGCCATCTTGCACATGCTAATGATGCCAACCAAGTATAAAAAATGTTTTTATTATTTAAAATAATTAAAACTTCCAAAAATCATTATTCAGGAATTTCGGAACTTCAATAATTCATAATAAATATCCCTTTTATCAGAAAATTCGAATCTCACAACTTTTTATAGGAAATTCAATTCTCTACAACTTTGCAGAAGAAAGTTTTTCCAAATTCCAAACAGAAAATGACCGAAATCCATAAAAGGGCGATTTTACAGGCTACAATCAAATTTCAGTCAAGAAATGGGGTCCACTGACACACAAAACATGTGTTAAACAACTTTTGCAACAAAAATACTCTTTCTCCTCATATACTCATATATCCACATTCATTGTAAAAGTATTATTATTATTATATTATAATAATATAATAAAATATTATTTTATCAGAAAAGGTAAAATATCAATTTTTAACAATTGTCACTTTAAAAAAATTTCTCCATCTATAACCACATAAAATCAATATTTTCCTCATCATATAAATAAATAATTAATTATTCACAAATAATATTATAGAATCACAGTACTAGCAACCAGGCCGTTCCCAAGAAAGAGGAAGCTTTCCAATAAAGATTTCTCCTTACTAGCGCGCAATTAGGTGACCAAACCTCTCCTTAGACAGAACTTTCTACACATTTCCAATAATATTTTCTAATAATATTATTCAGATAATATGAATTATTGCTCCGATAATAAAAAATATTGTGTAGTGACAATTATTGAAATAACAGTAATATAAAAAAAATCATCGCAGCAATTATTGAATCAATAAAATAAAATACTGAACAGTAATTACTGTAACAATTATTGACTAATGCCTTTTTACGTAAGAATCAATAATTGGTGCAATACTGTGTGCTACAATGCAACCATGCATATTACTATATTTTAACCACCGGGTATTCCAACAGTGTTAACGGTAACAACTACGCCGTTAGTTATAAAAAAACTCATACTTGTCGTTTTCTTCATCCAACAGTTATTCTATTATGGGGCCCACAAAGGGTTTGCCGTCGTACGAATATTCTCCGACAGAAAGATTATTCCACGACCAAACGAATATTCCCCGATAGAAATGAGTATTTTATAACCACTTGCATATTTTGAAAAAAAAATTCATATATCACCCGTAACTTTAACTCTTATCAATTTAACCATTTACTGAAAAGTAATTATAAGAAAAAATGAATACTTTTGTTTCATAAAATTCGGGGTCTTACAAAGATCGTGAGAAAACTGATTTCATCACGCCTTGGGGAACCTTTTGCTACAGACGATTGTCATTCGGCCTCATCAATGTCGGGGCAACCTATCAGCGAGCTACAATGGCTCTTTTCCACGATCTAATGCACAAAGAGATAGAGATCTACATGGATGACATCATTGTCAAATCCCGGAAGGAGGAGAACCACTTAGACCATCTCACAAAACTTTTCAACAGGTTGCGTAAGTACAACTTGAAGTTGAATCCCGCCAAGTGCGCCTTTGGTGTTAAGTCAGGCAAGTTGTTAGGTTTCCTAGTCAGCCACCACAAAGGGATTGAACTGGATCCTACCAAAATCCAGGCCATCAAGGAAATTCCCATTCCTCAGACAGAGAAGGAAATATGGAGATTTTTGGGAAGAATCAATTTCATTAGCAGATTCATTTCTCAACTCACAGCAACCTGTGAGCCAATCTTCAAGTTATTAAGAAAGAACTCCTCCATGAAATGGAACGATGAGTGTCAGAAAGTCTTCCTCACAATCAAAGAGCAACTGATTAACGCTCCTGTTTTGGTACCTCCCCGGGATGATGTTCCCCTATTCATGTACATGTCCATAAATGACAATGTCATGGGCTGCATGCTGGGGCAAAAAGACAATAAAGGCCAAGAACGAGCTATCTATTACATCAGCAAAAGATTCAACACCGGTGAACATAAGTACACTCTGATTGAGAAGACTTGTTGTGCTTTAGCATGGGCTTCCATGAGGTTACAGCATTACCTCCATGGTCACACAAACCATCTCATATCCCGAATGGATCCTCTCAAGTATGTGTTCAGTAAGCCCATACTGAATTGTCGACTATTCAGATGGCAGTTGATCCTACAGCAATTTGACATCGTCTATGTGATGAAAAAGTCTGTCAAAGGTCAGGGAATTGCAGATCAACTGGTCGCCGCACCTGCAGGGGACTACAAACCCTTGGAAACGTATTTCCCTGATGAAGGGGTAATGACAATTTAACAACAACATCAGTACAATACATGCCATACGTGGAGAATGTATTTTGATGGAGCTGTTAACACAGAAGGCTCTGGAGCTGGAACAGTCCTAATATCTGGTACGGGGGAGCAGTATCCCGTTGCCGTCAAATTGCAGTTTGTCAGCACCAATAACACAGCTGAGTATGAAGGCTGTATCATGGGTCTAAAACTTGCTCGTTCAATGGGCATTAGATGGTTAACTGTCTTTGGAGATTCCGAATTGGTGATCAAGTAATCCATAGGAATCTATCAAACCAATGAATTACATTTGCTGCCTTACCATCGATAAGTTTTACACATGGCTTTGGAGTTCGAAGAAATCTCCTTTCTACACATTCCTCGTAATAGGAATGATTTTGCAGATGCATTAGCAACGTTGGCCTCCTTAGTTTACATACCGGACAAGGAATACATGCCAATCATCACGTTTACTCTGTAAAGAGCCCCAGTCTATTGGAATTATGTTGGAGAAGTATCAGATGAACTACCTCCCATCCACAATCCTTGGTATCAGCATATCAAGGAATATCTGCGAGATGGATCTACACCCGCTGATGCAACCCTAACTGAGAAGAGGCAGATTCATCGACTTGCTATAAAATTCTACCTGAGCGGAGATGCACTCTACAAAAGAGATGCTGGATTAGGTCTCCTCAGATGTATGGATAAAGACCAAGCTCACAGACTCATGGATGAGATCCATGGTGGAGTATATGGCCCTCACATAAGTGGACCCCTACTTGTGAAGAAGATCCTCAGAACGGGGCATTGGTTTACACTCAAAGCTGACTGTGATGATCACGTCAAGAGGTGTTATCAATACCAAATTCATGGGAATGTTATCCACGCCCCTCCAAGGGAACTCTATAATATGAGTTTGCCATGGCCCTTCTCAATGTGGGGAATGGACGTGATCGGGCCCATCGAGCCCAAAGCAAGTAATGGACATCGATTCATATTCACCATGATCGACTACTTCACCAAATGGGTAGAAGCAGCATCCTTCCCCAGGGTTACTAAAGAAGTTACCATTGTTTTCATCAGAAACAATGTCATGTGTCGATATGGACAACCAGAGGTCATTGTGTCAGACAATGCTAAGAACCTCAACAACAAAATGATGGAGGAGTTATGCAAAAAATTCCACATCAAACACCTCAACTCCGTCATCTACCGTCCAAAGATGAATGGTGCTGTTGAAGCGGCTAATAAAAACATCAAAAAGATTATGCAGAAAATGTTCGCCAATCACAAATGATGGCCTAACCTCTTGCCTCTGACTTTATTAGCCTACAGAACTTCCATGCGAACTTCCACTGGGGTAACCCTCTACTCATTAGTCTATGGGATAGAAGTAGTGCTCCCGATAGAGGTGGAAATGGAATCCCTCAGAGTATTGATGGACGCTCAGTTGGATGAGGACCAATGGGTACAAGACATGTATCACCAATTGTCTCTAATAGACGAAAGGCGATCCGCGACTATCTTCCATGGTCAGTTATATCAGCAAAGGATCGCACGATCCTACAATAGAAAAGTCTGACTACGGCAATTCAAACAACATGACTTGGTTTTAAAGAAGATCATTGACAACCAAGATCAATCTAAGGGAAAATTCGCTCCTAACTGGGAAGGCCCATTTGTTGTCAAGGAAGTATTGACAGGAGGTGCTCTCAGATTGCAGGAAATAGATGGTAATGAATTTCCACAACTTATCAACTCGAACACCGTAAAACGGTACTATGTTTGAAGTTACCATCAAACAAACATCCTGGTTTTGATCATAAAATCACCAGTCATTCCAGTATTGAACCCTTTCCTTTCTACATACTCTTCTGCCCCTCAAGGAAACATACACTTCAAGCCAGCAGCCTTGTTTTACCTCAATTCAAACCTTTCATACAATCTCAATTATCCTGAAGATGGGATTTAACCTTTCAAAATTTTGGTTATCTTGAAGACGTGATTAAAACCTTTCACACTTGTAGTTTATCCTGAAGAAAGGATTAAACTTTTCTATGCTTGCAGTTTGTCTCGAAGACGGGATCAAACTTTTTACACGCCTGCAGTTTATCCCCATTATGGGATTAAACTTTCCTCTCCCCGCAGTATAACCTGCACATGGGATTCACGTTTCTCTTCAGCTGCGATTCGTCCTGAGGGGCCAAATACGCCGACCTGATCTCCTTTTCAATAGGATTACGTAGGCAACCATATGTTATATGGCCCGATCACAATAACAAAAACATTTCTTCCCTTTCGCCATAACAAAAACAACAAAAACATCTCTACACATATCTGTCTTTCACAATTAGCGTTGAACCTCCTACACTAGGTTCGAACTATGCAGACTTGATCTCCTCTTCAATAGGAGTACGTAGGCAGCCATTTATGGTTTAGTCTAACCCCTACCTGAACAAAAATTCTTGTCACACGGTACTGTGATCAACTTTTAATTCGCCACATTTCATCGGTTTCAGATCAAAGGGATGGAATTACCCAACCTCTTCTCACAAATAGAAGATTCGGTGATCATCTAAGCTGCGATTGTGCCTCAAAGAGAAATATCAACCCATAAGAGATGGAATTAACTAGGCTTCTCACAAATAGAAGTATTGGCGACCATCTGTGGTGTGGTCAATCTCAAAGAGGAAGAAACCATCCTCCTCTCCACTTTTCCATACAGATACCAGTCCTAAGACACCAAAGATGGTAGGGATTTACAGAAATCAATGATCCGTTCGGAGAGATCTTGCGACGTCTCAATGTCCATCTATCAAGGATAAGTTCAGAATGCATCAAGATCACAAGGCCCTGAAGAAACAGGCAAACATCAAGCAAGTATCAAGGCATAACTAAAAGGGAAGTGAATCAAAATATATTTTCTTGCCATACATAATACTATAAGATATATACATTCGTGTTGTACATGACAAAATGGCTAAACTAGTCTGTGCAGGAAAATACAAAGCTATCTACAGATCTGTGTGTATGCGGACTATCAGATCTAACATAGCATCCCTCTCTGACGACGAAGGAAGCACTGCAAGCTCCTGCCCAAGGGTATCTATACGAGCTAGCAGATCAGAGGCTAACTGCATAGTGGCATAGTGCTCATCAATATAAGCACTCATGTCGGCAAGACTGACAGTCATCTAGGATCTAACGGAAGTACTATCTGCAATGGCCACATCCCTAGCAGATAAAGCAGCATCCCGCTCCCCAATCAATGCATCTCTGGCTGATCTAGCCTCATCCCTCTCTAACAGAACGGTATCTCTCTCATCAAGAGCTGTTAACATTGCGGCCCTAGCCTGATCTCTATCATAAGTCATCAGATGTAAGCTCTGCTCCAAATTTTGTGTCGAATACTGAGTAACAGTGGCACTCGGGGTGGGAGAATCCATCACAAATGCTGGATGCCCAGCAGTCAAGTCATCGGTGGGAATAACAGCCTCCTCTATAGGCTCCTCATCGTCAGAATCAATCCCCTACACTGTGGATACTGCCGCAACTGATGCAGTCTCTGTCTCCATCCATGCGGAATACTCTGTAGAACAATCAGGATGACTGACAGAAAACTCAACTAGCTCTCGCTGATTCCAACAGGAATACAACATGGATCTGTCCTCCGCTGATAAACGGTGTGAAGCGAAGCGCTGACTCACCGCCCCCTCGTAAGGATGAAAATCCTGAAACTGGTCAAACTGACACATCACGGCCAGTGGGTGGTAGGTAATCATGCCCCTCAATCCAGCCAGAGGGAGGTAATCCATGCCCAGAGCATGAGTAATGAAACTGTAGGGTGAGCTAAGCCCTGAACACGACAATATGGCAAATAGATCCCTAATCCCTGCCAGAAAAGCTGACCACGATGCAGCATCTATGCACTCTGCAGGCTGAAAGGAGTATGACATTGCAATCTCTTGGGTGAAACAAAACCCCTACCATCTGAATGTGCCAATTGGTCTCAAGTGTGACATAAACCACACATACAACATGACCAAACTACCTGTGAACACTCCTGCCGGATAAGTGCAGCAATATGTAGCTGACCTCAGAGTCTCTAAAATGATTATCGGTACAATGGTATGACCCTCCCTGAGAGCTCTCACTGCCATAATGACACTGATATCCAGCTCATCCATGTACCGCAGCATGAAGACGTATGACAATATGCACAAAAGCAGTACATCTACTCTAGCTGAACGCCAATGGTCCTCCGGTGTGGTGAAATCCCCAGAATGTCGTGCATAACTATCCTCAGAACCAAACCTGTCAAACAGAAAATATTGGGATATCACGTGGCCGGATGTAATCTTGTCCTAGACCACTCTACGTCTCAATCCGATAAGGGTCAAGAACTGTCTGCTCATGTCTCCAATAGCCATATGCACGCAAGGTCTGTCTAGCAGCAGCATCGTCAACCGTGCATACTCCTCTAAAGTAGGAGTCAACTCCTGGGTCCCAAATCGAAAAACCTGCCTCTCCGATACCCAGTGCTCTAGCTTACCCTCTACAAATCCTGTGGGAACCTGAAACATCAACAGGGTCATAGTATATTGCAGTAAATCATCTACGATCACCATGTCTGATGGTGATATACTATCATACCATGAAAGCATACCAGCTACCACCAAAAATGGTGGGGTATGATCAATACGGCTAACTGTTGAAGAAAACATCTGTACGGGCCGTGTCATAAGACCATCCAGGGGTCAATGCTGTATATCTCTGGACATACATACATATGCATAACATAATAACATGTATGGTACAATAGATGATAATATGATATAGGGAAAGGAAAACTGTGCATACATTCCTAAGTATATCATCATCTAATACATCTCTGCACAGCTAAAATACAGGGAAATGGGGCGAAGCTACCCAACATACAACAGAGGCCTATCAAAAGATATAGCGAGAATGGGGCGAAGTTACCCAGATGCTAACAGAGGACTATCAAAAGAAATAGCGAGAAATACATCAGAAAAAGTCAAGAGTGTCGATGTCTACATCATTGATACTGTCCACCTGATGTAACTCCTCCTGAGTCACTGCATCTCTATCTACAGGGATGTCAGGCCGATACAAGGGAGGATCTGCACCGATAAAGCCATATGGGTCATCTAAGGGGCCAGCGCCAGAGCTGGAAGGATCAAAAGTATCTACCTCTGAAGGATCTCTGCCCAAATACCGAATGAAAAGATGTGTCAGGTCCAGCTGCCGGGTCAATCTATCAATCTGTGTCACATGAGTCAGATCTCTGATACATGCTAGCCAATTCATCATCATCACGGATCCTGGAACCATATCCCCCATAAACAGTGTAGCGCGGGTCTGAGCTCCAATCGTACGAGGGATCCACCAATGCTGGAACATCTCCTGAGACCAGGGGCCCTCTGATAATGTAAAACCGTCAATCTCCATCAATGGGATGTCAATGATGGGTGACTGCGAAACAGGCCAATAACGCCTGGCAGGAGGCAAGATCGACATACAGATCTCTCTTGTGGTGCTCCTAATAGCACGCTCTCCTAAATAGAGCTCTCATCCTCCATCTGCGAAGAGAGGAATCCTGCGGGTGGAAATGACGTACTCTACTCCAGTCGAGTACCCATCCTCAAAACCAACTCCCAAATGCTCTCTAGAGTATGGAATCCATATAATGACATCGGTTGTCAATAACTCCAACTGTAGGTGACAATGAGTGAAACCCTCAGCAACAGGGACCTCCGCCAGAATGGAATGATACCATCTCCGTCCTCGTGGATAGGTATCTAAACCTCACACGCTTATAGGACGCAAACATGGAAGCCTTTCATAGGCCCAAAACTGCCAACACAAAGGCAAACATCTGTTGTCAGTCAACACTCTTAACCTATACATGGGAAAAGACAAGAAAAACACTTACCAGCTGAAACGGGTAGAATCCTAACCATGCCTCGGTCAAGCCCTGCGATCGCATAGCTCATTCCCCTGAGAAAGTAGACAAAGGTGTAGGAACCCCAATCATACTCTCCTATACGGTCCACGTGTCGAGTGGCACTGATCAAAGCGAAGGACACCGTAGAGGAATTATCCGCTATGAAGCAGCTCCTAATGATCATCAGGAACATTCGCCGGAGAATGCGATCCCTGACTCTCACATCATCGGGTATGGGCTCACTCAACAGCCCACTCATAGCATCTACGCTCAAAGGACTAGTACAAACAGTCATGCCCTTGAGCGCCTCCGTCGAAACTCCCAACAAGGATCTGACGGCAGTAGGGGTGATACATGCCGTATAAGGCACCGGCTCCCCTCCAAACTCTATACCTGTGATAAATCGCCAATCCATCAGCATCATCATCACCTCACAGTCCAGCAAATGGAGTGACTGAGTCTGGTGAAACCACCGCTCAGACAATGCCCTGAGGTAACCCTAGGGACAGCGACGAGGTAAAATGGAGAACATACCAAATCCCCAGCCATGGGCGATCGCTCTGTAGTCATCATGCAAAGCCTGATACATAGAGTGGATGTTAAACCAGTTCCCTCGAGGCTGTGATAAGCCAGGAACCTACATCAAATGCAGATCAACATCAGAATCCTTGACTCCTCATCAATAGGAAATAAGGAAGATTAAAGATCTAACTTCATACCTCATTTTCGTATAGGTATACTGAAGGATGCCTACTCAAGTCACCCAGAAGATCTAGGTTCGCCACTTGAATACCTGGTAATTCCCTACGGGAAACACGAACAGCAAAAGCAGGAACCTCGATCGGTGCATCCTCCTCCTCATCCTTAACATTCGGCACTTCTACCCGAATAGGACGTATCACCGCCTCCACCAAATGACGAGGCTGTCTAACAGAAAGGCGGTGAGGCTCTTCAGAAGCTCTCTTCTGTACACCAGAAGTGGTCCTACGGGAACTACTCGGCTGATCCAGATCCATAATATCTGGACAGCAAGTCTCCAAATCACCTCAGAAAGGGTGTGGTAATTTCTAACCTGGAGCTTTTCAAAATGCATTGCTTTAACATACATCTACAGTAGAGTAAAAATGCATGACTACCCAATACCTACATTTTGGGAAAATTTTGCCATAGCCCCCTTTGTAAATGGGACTATCCACATGTACATAGGCATGACTAGGTGGTCATTCAATAGCACACTTATACACAGTCATATATATCCTAAATGCATTAATCACATCACGGTAAAAATCCGAAAGTGTAGTCTAATTACCAGGATTATTTTACTTTTATGCCTTTACTCATTTGTCTTCATATAGGATAAGAAATGACAGTAAAAGGTGCCAATTTGACAGCTTCAAAAGTCAAATTTTTTCACATCATTATGTTCAGCATGGTTTAATACTAATATTTGCTATGTTGAATATTTTTTATCAAGTCATATCAGCATGCATATTCACTACTACGTGTCTAAATGCATTTCATGTGATAAGTCATTTTCCAACGGACAAAAATTGGAAAAAAATACATGCATATGTTACTAGGACAGTGAAGAACGCTTGTACGGTGGCAGAATATGCAGAAAGTTGCCCTAACTCAGTAGATCTAAAGAAGAGCTCTCAGATTTCCTTCGCTGTACAACTTGAAAATGACTTATGAAAGTAACCATTCGCCTATACATAGGCACGGTTGGCCGCAGGCTCACTTGTGGCTCCTGCAGGTGTACCTACGGCACTCCTACATGGGTCCCACACCTCTAGATCGCTCCAGTTAGAGTTGCAAAGGAGGTCTCACAAGCTGAAAAGGCCAAATCAGGAATAAAAGTGCTACGCGATTGAGCGTAATAGCCTGAAATCCTGGTTTCTCGTCGGTCAGAGTTAAACTCCCGTCGTCTCAATGGTATTCGCCTGAATGCAGGGTATAATATACCAATGAGCTCAGCTTTTATAGATTATGCTCGGCAATACCCCACAAAGGTCCGATGTCGTCATTTGTAGGGTCACAACCCTAAACTTCCCCGACAGGGATTACAACGCAATACCACGAAATACTAAACTTCCCCGGTGGGGGTTACAACGCAAAACCACAAAATATCAAACCTCCCCAACGGGGGTTTTTATTATTCTGTTGGAATAACATGTCTATGTGGATTATCACATGCATGGTGAATGATCATTTGTATTCATTTCTTATTAATTTTTGAAAATGATGTGTCTAAGTGGATTACTGCATGGCGGACGAAAATCCATTTGCAGTTTTATATATTCTCTTATACTCAGTTGGTTAAAGTTTTGACTTCTATACTCCATGAAATTAGTAGAATATCCTTGATAATTGCGCTTCATCCAGTATCTTTTCATGGAAATATTCTTCTGAGCATTCTTGAATTTTACTCCACAAAGAAGTATTATGTTGACAATTTGGACGTTATTGGTTCCTGGATAAATTAATTCTTAAACTTGTTTTATTGAATTCTTATATCATTGTCAACATCCTCATGTTTATATTATATTGAAAGTCATCTGTGGCCTGTAGTGCATAGATGGACTTGGTATAATTATGACCAGGGATTAATCGGTATAATCATGACCGTAATATTATAAATGATGTGGTAAAAGTCCTCATTGGCCCGTAGTGCATTGATGGACAGTTATTGGCATGATCATGACCATTGATGAATACACAAATATCCTTGACCCGTAGTGCATGGATAATTTGTGGTTGTGATACTAATGAATATCTTTGGCCGTAGTGCAGGGATGATGTGGGTTTTTATTAAGCTGAGTCCCAGCGATAAAATTGATTAAAATCCTTTTAAAATCATAAAAGATAGTAGATTTTATTCTCTACTTGACTCTTTTAATGGAATGCTTGTTCCACTGCAGTTAAACTTGATGTTTGTTATATTTTATCAGTTTAACATTGTTGAAGACTAATGATAATTTATTCTATATTATCTTAGTCATAATATTTCTTACTGAGCTAGTTGAGCTCACCCATTTCTTTCATTGTTCTCTTAAGGAAATGAGAACGTAGCCGGGACTAGTCGGGGAACGGAGTGACGGTCAAAATGATAGTATTAGTAGTCCTCAATATTCTGTTAAATAGTGTGACAATAAATGTAATGAGGACTCCTTTGAGTGTGGATATTGTCTAGATGATAATATTCTTATTAAAACTCTCAATTTATGTTTTGTCGTATTTTACACAACAATTATATTATTAAGTTGTATTTGTATTCTGTACCATGTTTATGGCGACTCAGAATAGGTGATGTATACCTATTTTGGGGGCATCACAGTCAATCATTCTGACCTTCGTTGAAGTAGTTTTCAACGGCTTATGTCACCGGACCATTTCCGATCCTACGCTAGAGTTGTCTCCAATGGTATATAATATCAGACATGCCAGATATCTCTGTTGGGGATATCTTTTTGACAAATTATACCCCTGAACAAATCTGGATGTTTTGACGCATTCAAGACATATGGTTTACGACACCGGGCCTTCCCGATGTTTTGACAAGGGTCATTTTCAATAATCTTTGTCATTGGCTTTTTGAACCCCATATTCGGGTTAATACCAATGACTTACACGTAGATCAGAAGTTTGGTATCTGAATTCTGGATTTCATGCCCTTTCTGCTCAATTGCATAACACCTTTTTCCCTGATTTGACTTTTTATCTTTCGGGAACTCCATTGTAACTCAAATTTGATCGAACCGGAGGGGGTAGGGACCACTTTTGGTGGCTACATGTAGACCTGTCGTTGTTGTGGGTTGACTCGCGACTCCCATCAAGTATATCTACTCCCTCCATTCTCTTTCACAAGTCATTTTCAATTTGAATACAATAGAAAATCCAAAATTTCCTGTCCAGATCTACTAAGTTCGGGCTGCTTTTGGAAAATTCATCACCGTACAAATGTTCTTTACTACTCTGGTAACGTTTACATGTTTTCTTTTCAAGTTTTGACCGTTAGAACGTTAGATTTCATATAGAATGCTTCTAAACACAATGTAGTGAATATACATGCTTATATGACTTGATAAAAATTATTCAACTTAGTAAATGCTCATATGTTACCATGCTGAACGCATTGATGTGAAAAAATTGACTTTTGAGACAGTCATTTGGCAACCATTTTTGCTAGTTTATTCATCCTATTTTAGGGAAAATGAGCATGGGTTTTCAAATAAAGCACACCTGGTAATTTGTCTACAATGGTGGATTTCATTTTGATATTTTTTCCATGCATATGAGATGTTCATGATTTTGGGTTGGTCTGCTACAAAATGGCCACCTGGTCATGCATGTGTGCATGTGGACATCCATTTTATAAAGAAGACTGGCAAAATTTTTCACGAGTCTGGTCATTTAATGAACATGCAATTTTAACTCTATTGTGGATGTATGTTAACATAATGTATGTATCAGGACTTAGATTATTCATGAAGCAATGATTTGAATTTAACGAGCTTTAAGTTTAGAACTTACCTCACCCTTTCTGAGGTGATTTGGAGACTTTGTCCAGATTATGGATCCAGATCAGCTGAGTAGCTCTCGTAGGGCCTCCTTAGATTTGAGGAGGAGAACTTCTGATGTTCTTCAGCCTCGTCCAGCCCAGCAACATCGCCGGTTGACTGAGTCAGTTATTCGCCCTATCCTGGTTGAGAGGCCGGATGTCGTGAACGAGGAAGAGGATGTTCATATTACAGATCTTGTTCCTTCTTCTTCCATTCCCCGTCGGGAGCTTCCAGCTATTAACTTGACGATTTCAGATCTTTTGGATGATTTGAGTTGTCATCCCTCGATCTACCTTCATGCGAACGAGGTAATAGCATTTCCATCTTTCTTTTCCCACTTTTAGGGCAAGGGTTTTGATCTTAATTTGCAATTAGATGCAGGTTCCCGGCTTTACTCAGCCCAGGGAACTGGTTTAACATTAACTCTTTGTACCAGACCCTCCATTAAGAGTACTGAGAGATCATCCATTCATGGGGCTTTGAGGCTTTCTTTTCTATTCCTCCCCGTTGTTTCCCTTGTGGTTATTTGAGGGCTTTGTTAGAGCACTGGTTTCACCAGACACAGTCTCTCCATTTACTGGATTGCGAGATGATGATGACACCGATGGACTGGCGGTTCATCACTGGGTTAGAGTTTACATGGGCGTCAGTGCCTTTGGTGGCTGACATTTCCCCCACTGTCATTCGATAATTTTTGGGAGTTTCGGCCACGGTCCTCAAGGGTCGGATCGTTTGTTCTGGGCCCTTAAGTGTAGATTCCATGAGTGGGGCTTTGACTGAGCATTTGCCTGATGATTCGAGGGTTAGAGTTCACATTCTTAGACGATTATTCCTGATCATCATCAGGGGTTATTTTCCAGCGGACAACTCCTCGACGGTTTCTTTTGCTTTAGTCAGTGCCACTAATTATGTGGATCGTATCAAAGACTTTGACTAGGGCCCATACACCTTTGCCTACTTCTTTAGAGGGATGCGCCCATGCTTAAAGTGTGACCCCCCAAAATAGGTATACATCACCTATTCTGAGTCACCAAATACATGGTACAGAATACAAATACAACTTAATTATACAAACGTCGTGTAAAAATATGACAAAACATAGCTGAGAGTTTTAATAAGAATATTGTCATCTAGACAATATCCACACTCAAAGAAGTCTTCATTACATTTATTGTCACACTATTTAACAGAATATTGAGGACTACTAATACTATCATCTGGACCGTCACTCCGTTCTCCGACTAATCCCGGCTACGTTCTCATTTCCTGAAGAGAACAGTGAAAGAAAGAGGTGAGCTCAACTAGCACTCAGTTATAATCAATTATTGCTACAGTAATTGTTGCATCATATCTCTTATATTATTGATTTAATTACTGTCATAGTATCATCTGTATATTATGTTATATTATTAAATCAATAATTGAGACGACAAAGTTATTCATCTTATTATTTACAATATTGACAATGTTTAGAAGTTCTGTCAAAGAGAGGTTTGGTCACCTAATTGCATGCCAATAAGGAGATATCCTTATCGAAAAGCCCCCTCTTTCCTGGGAACAACCTGGTTGTTAAATATTGTGAATTATAATATTAATGATGAATAAGTTCGTGTTGATTAAAAATGAAATTGATAGTTCCATTGTGTTGGAATTATTAGTGTTAATGAAAATCAACATTTATTTCGATAATAATTGATGTCTGGAGGTTATATTGACCAATTGGGTAATTAATCGGATAAATGAGGAATTAATTGCTATTAATTCACATGATTATAACTATTTGTTTACATGTGTGTACTATTGATTCACATTCATGTACTATTAGGGGAGTTGGTGCAAGATTGATAAAACTTGCATGACTAAGTTAAAGATGGAGGTATAGATGAAGGTACTACACTGTTCTTCGTATTTCTACATAATTATAACTATTGAATCACATGATTGAACTATTGATTCACATTATTTACTATTAGGGGAGGTGGTGCAAGTTTGATAATACTTGCAGGACTAAATTAAAAATAAAAGAATAGTTGGAGGTATTGTACTGTAATTTTTCGAGCCCCAAAACGTGCAATTATTGAAACTATATTTTTTATAAATAGAAGTTCATTCTTCCTTCATTTCTCACCAATTTACTAAAGCTATAGAGCAATTATTATAGAGAGAAAGAAGAAGAGAAGTCTGCTACCTCTCTATTCCATTATCCAGCTTTATTCTTAGGTAAGGGGTATTATTTCTTTCATTTTCATGAAGAGAGCTATTGTTATTCCATTCCTTATTATTATGTTGGAATAACCTGTCTATGCGAAGTATCGCATACATGGTGAAATTCTTCTGTTATTACATTCTTTATTATTCTGTCGAATATCCTGTTTGTGCGTATTACGCATGACCTGGTTCCATTATTTATTATTCTGTTGGAATAACCTGTCTATGCGAAGTACCGCATACATGGTGAAATTCTTTCTGTTATTCCATTCTTTATTATTCTATTGGAATATCATGTCCGTGCGTATTACGCATGACCTGGTTCCATTATTTATTATTCTGTTCGAATAACCTGTCTGTGCGGTCTATCGCATGCTTGGTGAATTCTGTTGTTATTTCATTCTTTACTATTCTGTTGGAATATCCTATCTGTGCGGATTTTGCATGACCTGGTTTCATTCTTTATTATTCTGTTGAGAATAACCTGTCTGTGTAGTCTATCGCATGCATGGTGAATTCTTTTGTTATTCTATTCTTTATTATTCTATTGGAATAACCTATCTATGTGGATTACCACATTCATGGTGAATGATCCTTTATATTCATTCCTTATTAAATTGTGGAAATGATCTGTCTACGTGGATTACCGAATGGCGGGCAAAAATCCATTTGCAGTTTCATATATTCTATTATACTCAGTTGGTTAAAGTTTTGGCTTCTATACTCCATGAAATTAGTGGAATATCCTGGATATTTGCGCTTCATCCAGTATATTTTCATGGAAATATTCTTTTGAGCATTCTTAAATTTTACTCCACAAAGCAGTATCATATTGACAATTTGGACGTTTTTGAGTTCAGGATAAATTAACTTATAAATCTTTAAAATTTAATTCTTGAACTTGTTTTATTGAATTATTATGTCATTTTCTCCTCATGTTTATATTATGTTGAAAGTCATTTGTGGCCTGTAATGCATAGATGGACTTGGTATGATTATGACCAGGGATTATTCGGTATAGTCATGACCGTAATGTTACAAATGATGTGGTAAAAGTCCTCGTTGGTCCGTAGTGTATTGATGGACAGTTGTTGGCATGATCATGACCATTGATGAAAACACGAATATCTTTGGCCCGTAGTGCATGTATAATTTGTGGTCGTGATACTAATGAATATCCTTGGCCATAGTGCAGGGATTACGTGGTTTATTTAATAAGCTGAGTCTTCAGCGATAAAAGTGATGAAAAAGCTTTTAAATCATAGAAGATAGTAGATTTTATTTTCTACTTGACTCTTCTAATGGATTGCTTGTTCCACTGCAGTTAAACTTGATGTTTGTTATATTGTATCAGTTTAACACTGTTGAAGGCTAACGATAATTTATTCTGCATTATCTTAGCCATAATATTTCTTACTGGGCTAGTTGAGCTCACCCTTTTGCTTTCATTGTTCTCTTTAGGAAATGAGAACGTACCAGGGACTAGTCGGGGAACGGAGTGACGGTCCAGATGATAGCATTAGTAGTCCTCACTATTCTACGGAATAAAGTGATAATAATTGTAATGAGGACACCATTGAGTGTGGATATTGTCTAGATGACAATATTCTTGTTTAAACTCTCAACTATGTTTTGTCGTATTTTACACGACTGTTGTATAATTAAGTTGTATTTAAAATTATGTACCATGTATCTGGCGACTCTAAGATGGGTGATGTATACCTGTTTTGGGGGCGTCACATTGGACGTTATTGATTCCTGGATAAATCTTTAAAATTTATCCTTGAACTTGTTTTATTGAATTATTATGCCATTGTCATCATCCTCATGCTTATATTGTGATGAAAGTCATCTTTGACTTACGTGCATAGATGGACTTGGTATGATTATGACCAGGGATTATTTGGTATAATCATGACCATAATGTGACGAATGATGTGGTAAAAGTCCTCATTGGCCTTTAGTTCACTGATGGACAGTTGTTGGTATGATTATGACCAGGGATTATTCGGTATAATCATGACCATTGATGATAACATGAATATCCTTGGTCGTGGTGCAGGGATGATTCGATTTTATTTATTAAGATGAGTCTCAGCGATAAAGTTGATGAAAAACTTTTTAAATCATATAAGATAGTAGATTTTATGCTCTACTTGACTCTTCTAATGGATTGCTTATTTCCGCTGCAGTTGTTGATCTAAAACTTGTTGTCTATTGTATTCTATCAATTATTATACTGTTGAAGGCTAAGGATAATTTATTCTGCATTATCTTAGTCATAATATTTCTTACTAGGCTAATTGAGCTCACCCTTTCTTTCATTGTTCTCTTCAGGAAATGAGAATATAGCCGGGACGAGTCGGGGAATGGAGTGATGGTCCAAGATAAATGGTTTTAGTAGTCCTCACTATTATACGGAATAATGTGATAATAATTGTAATGAAGACAAAATTTAGTGTGGATATTGTCTTGATGACAATATTCTTGTTTAAACTCTCAGCTATGTTTTGTCATATTTTACACGACTGTTGTATAATTAAGTTGTATTTGAATTTATGTACCATGTATCTGACGACTCAAGATGGGTGATGTATACCTATTTTGGGGGCTTCACATTTGGTATCAAAGCTTAGGGATATGATCCCTTGCTGAGATGTGAGACAAGAACTAGGAGGGGCGAGACGGGGAATTCCTTCGCTAGTATGACCTACCTAAGTTTATTTGGTATTTAATTAGTCGGTCAGAGTATAGGGATAATATGTGATATGTCAATTAACCCTTGTTTTGTGACAGTGTTTGAAAATGACATCTGAAAATGTTGTAGATCAGCAATGAAGCACATGAGACCGTTGAGTCACCAACGATCAATACCCAGGATAATGTGCAACAGGAAGATAATATACATCAGGTAAATAACAACACCAATCAGATGATGAACGATGGGATGTTCAGAGGTTTTATGCAATTCATTCAACATTAGACGAGAGAGACTCATGTTCATAATGCAGGTGGAAACAATGGCAACCCACGGCTGGTCACTGCTAAGCAGTTCAAGGAGCTGGGGACCGCCAGAGTTTTTGGGAAAGCCAAAACCACTTAAGGCGGAGACGTGGTTAAATCAGATCACCAAGATATTTGATGTCTTGGGATGTTCAGAGGAGCAAAAGGTTCCCTTCACCACCTTTATGTTGCGTGAAGAGGCAGATTACTGGTGGGAATCTGTAAAACGTATCCAGCCTGACGCACTCAAGATGTCTTGGGAGAAGTTCCAAGAGTTATTCAATGACAAGTACTTTCCCAAAAGTATTCGTCACATGAAGGAGGTGGAATTCATCAAGTTGGAGTAAAACAATATGACCGTGTCGCAATACGAGGCTAATTTTGCGGAGTTATCCCGGTTTGCATCCCATTTGGTCGATAATGAAGAGTGAATGACGCGAATGTTTCTAAGAGGTTTGAAATCCGATATACATCAATACCTCATTTCTCACAAATTGTGTTTGTATTCAGATGTAGTGAATAAGGCTCAGTTATTAGAGCGCGATAATGAGCCAGCCCAACCAAAGGATAACAAGCAACAACACGATAATAATCGTACCGGTGGCAACGGCCATCGGAATAATGATAACCATCATGAGGGAAATTATCATGCCAAGAATGGTAACCACTTCGGTGGTAATCATGGCCAAGATAATAGAAGTAGATGTTTCAAGAAGAGGAGATTCAATAATGATGGAAAGACGTCAGCACCAGCACCTGTTGTTAAGGAAGGAGAACGACCGTCGGTCGTATGTTATAAATGCGGATGGGAGGGACACATCAGTCTAAACTGTATGCAGCGGTCCAAAGCGTGTTTCAATTATGGAAGAGAAGGTCACCTAGCCCGATTTTGTCGTGCACCAAAATTAAGTATAGCTTGGGCGGTGGCACCAAAGGCGGATACGGACAAAACAAAGTCGGTGGTTTCAGGGAGAGCGTTTTTTGTGACTTCTCAAAAAGCGAGTAACCCGAATGAAGTTAGCATGGGTTAGTTGATTATAAATTCTTGCGAAGTCTATACCTTATTAGATACCAATTTTACCCATTCTTTTATCTATCTTGCTTACGCTCAACGTTTAAATTTAACTCCGGAGAAATTAGACTTTGACTTATCGGTTGAGACTCGTTTAGGAGAAACCTTCGTTACCTCCGCTGTTTATAAATCTTGTTTGATTCAAATCGACACTTTCACGTTACCTGTCAATCTTATCTCTTTGAAAATACTTGTCTTTGATGTGATTTTAGGAATCGATTGGTTAACTATTCATCATGTTTTTCATAAGGTTGTTAGCTTTTATATTCCTACCCAACATGTTATGTGAATTCAAGTAACCAAACCACTAAAGTCAATCACTGTCATATCAAGCCATAAGTAAAGACTTCGAGCCTTTATCTGGTGACTTCCTTGTGTGGAATGCACTGAAGCCAGACTTTCTGTAGGTGACGTCGTGAATGACGATGACAAGTTAATAGGTATCAATGTGACGTACTATCCAAGTCTTGGGATGAGAGTCATAGTTTTGAATGATATTTCTATTGTTAATAAATTTTCTGGCGTATTCTTGAAGACTTCTTAGCCTACCTCTAGAGCGTGAAATCGAATTTTGTATTAACCCCGGTACAAAACCCATTTCTAAAACTCTCAAATATTTCTTCACCTAAAATGATCGTATAATGTGTCAAAGACGTTGGCTCGAACTATTGAAGATTACGACTATACCATTCAATATCATCGTGGAAGAGCGAACGTGGTAGCTGATGTGTTAAGTAGAAGATCGTATGCGTTTATGAGTGCGATGTTGTTAACATAAAAACCCATTTCGTATAACTTACAAATGATGAAGATAGAGTTAAAGACTCTAGGGACCCACGTGAAGATAACGAATATACGAGTAGAATCGACTTTAATCGATAATATTAAAGCCACTCAAGCTTCAGACCCGGAGCTGATGAAAACGAAGAAGAAGGTTCAAGAAGGCGTTATCTCAACCCTCGATTTAATTGGCCCATTTGAAATCCTCGATCGAGTAGGAACTGTGGCCTATAGACTCGTTTTACCGCTAAGTATGTCGCGTGTTCATAAAGTTTTTTTTTACGTATCGATGTTACGTAAATATGTGGACGACCCGAACCATATTATTGAATTGGAGTTAGACGAAATAGCAGAAGATTTAACATATGAGGAGATACGTGTTAAAATCTTGGATAAAAAGGATCATATTCGACACTCAAAGGTTATACCTCAAGAGATAGAATTTGTCGAGGTATCCTCACCTTTTCGGCATACCAGGTACGTACGTAAATTTTGAAGGCAAAATTTCATAAGGAGGGGAGATTGTAAGACCCTGAATTTTATAAAATGAAAGTATTCAATTTTTTTATAATTATTATTTTATTTCGTAAATAGTTAAATTGATAAAGGTTAAAGTTAAGGGTGATATGTGAAAATTTTGCAAAGTATGCAAGTTGTTATAAAATATTCGTTTGGTCGGGGAATATTCTTTTTGTCGGGAATATCCGTACGATGGCACAATCATTGGTGGACCCCACAACGGAAGTATTTTCGTAGTTAGAAAACGACAGAATTATCATTTTATAAAAATAACAGTGAAAGTGTTACCGTTAAAACTGTTGAACTACCCGATAGTAAAAGTACAGTAATACGCGTGGTTGCATAGTAACACACGATATTGATTATTAATGCTTACGTAAGAAGTCACTCAGTTATACTCAATTATTGCTACAATAATTACTGCATCATATCTCTCATATTATTGATTCAATTATTGTCACAGTATCATATGTATAATATGTTATATTATTAAATCAATAATTGGGACGACAAAGTTATTCATATTATTATTTACAATATTGACAATGTCTAAAAGTTCTGTCAAGGAGAGGTTTGGTCACCTAATTGTGCACCAATAAGGAGAAATCTTTATCGGAAAGCCCTCTCTTTCCTGGGAACGACCTGGTTGTTAAATATCATGCGTACTAATATACTTAATGACAACGTTTTGATCTTCAACTCTTTCCCTGACAAATAAGTACTTAGTGTCGAGGTATAGTCCAACACCACTCGAAATGGTGCTATTAGAAAAAACTAACAGCATAATTATTATCACAAAATACTTTCAATGGCCTTGAAATGAAATCTACAACCTTAAGTCCTGAAATAAGATTCCTTAATAATATAGCGTGACAAGTAGCATGATAACAAGCCACATATTATGCCATCATCGTGAAAGTGGTAATTAACTCCTGCTTATGAGTTCTCCACGAAATAGGGCCTCCTGAAAGCATAAAAATGTGCCCTGATGTAGATTTCTTTTCGTCTTTACACTTAACAAAATCAGAATTAAAATAACCAACAACTTCAAGGTTATCTGTTTTTTTAAATGTAAGCATAATATCCTTAGTACCCTGTAAGTAGCGTAAATAAAACTCCCAACCACAGAAGTATAGGGAATAAGATTCATTTGATCACGTTCAAGTGTATTCTTAGGACATTGATATGAGCCAAATTTGTCACTCTTAACAATAGGGGCGACAGTAGATGAGCAATTTTACATGTTGTATTTGTTAAGAACTTTGTCAATATAAGCTCTTTAGGACAATCCTAATATCCCGCAAGACCTATCTCGATGAATTTCAATACCTATAACATAAGAGGTTTCACCGAGATCCTTCATATCAAAATCTTCAGAAAGGAAACGTTTTGTCTCATGCAACATGTCTAAGTTATTACTTGTAAATAGTATATCATCAACACACAAAACAAGAATAACAAATTTACTCCCACTGACCTTCAAGTATATACATTGATCCACTATATTTTGTTTCTTAAAATCAAAATTATTCATCACCTTGTGAAACTTAAGATACCATTATCGAGAAGTCTGTTTTAACCCATATATGGACTTCTTAAGTCTCCATACCATATGTTCCTTGACTTTAACCTAAAAACTTCTGGTTGTGCCATATAGACATTCTCATGCAAGTTATCATTAAGGAATGCAGTTTTAACATCCATCTAATGTAACTCTAAATCATAATGAGCTACTAAAGCCATAAATATTCTAAATGAATCTTTCTTGGATACTGGAGAGAAAGATTCGTTATAATCCACACCTTCGTTTTGACTGAAACCCTTAGCAAACAATCGAGCTTTATTCCTTTCAATGTTCCCTTTAGGATCTAATTTGGTCTTATAGACCCACTTGCAACCAACAGGTTTAAAACCTTTTGGTAATTCCTCAAGATCCCAAACGTTATTAAGCTCCATTGATTTTAACTCGTCATTCATAGCTTCAAGCCATTGAGTTGATTGAGCACTCGTAATGGTCTCTTTATAGGAGATAGGATCATTAATCTTACTTGAAATCATAGTCAATCTCATTAAGATAGGTTATAAAATCATCAAAAATAATAGGTTTTCTAGGTCTTTCAGACCTACATAAAGGCTGCACTAATTTCAGGAATATGATTTTCAATAATGTGAGGTTCAACATTAAGTGGTGGCTCAGCTATCTCAGGGGCATCATTCGCCTCAATAGGAGGTTGTTGTGCCTCACCCTCTTGAATTACAGGATTAGAAACATAAAACTTGTTTTCTTCAAGATCAATTTTTTAGGCTCGCCACTCCCACTTAAATCATCATTCTCTAAAAACTCTACATGCCTAGTCTCAACAATTCTAGTGGTATGCGAGGGACAGTAAAATCGAAAACCCTTAGATATTTCAGGATATGCAATAAAATGGCAACTAATGGTTTTAGAGTCAAGTTTTTTTATTTGTGGATTAAAATCTTAGCCTCGGCTGGACAACCTAACACACGTAAGTATTTTAAACTAGGTTTCCTACTTGTCCAAATTTCATAAGGACTGTTAGGGACAGATTTGCTAGGAACCCGGTTTAAAATATGAACAGTTGTCTTTAATGCCTCAGTCCACAAAAACATAGGTAAGATAGAATTGCATAACATACTACGTACCATATCCATAAGGGTACGATTTCGCCTCTTAGCTACACCATTTTGCTGCGGTGTACCAGGCATTGTATACTGAGTGACGATTCCATTTTCGTAACAAAATAAGGCAAATGGGCCAAGACTATGACCTGTATCGGAATGTTTACCATAATACTCTCCGCCTCTATCTGATCTCACTACTTTAATTTTTCGATCAAGTTGATTTTCAACTTCAGCCTTGAAAACTTTAAACATATTTAGTGATTCAGATTTTTCATTAATCAGGTAGACATACGTATAACGAGAATAGTCATCAATAAACGTAATGAAAGATTTTTGTCTATCAATTCTTGGAGAAAATGGTCCACATATATCAGTGTGAATCACCTCAAGAAGTGAACTACTTCTAGTTGCTCCTTTTTTATTACCTTTCACAAATTTTCCTTTTATACATTCAATACAATGGTCAAGATCAGAAAAAGCTAATGAGTGAAGAATTCCATCCTTTATAAGACGTTGCATTCTGTCTTTTGAAATATGGCCTAAACGTTGATGCCACAATTTTGAAGAATTCTCATTATCCAATTTTCTCTTAATTCCACTTTTAGAGGTACTTTCTATCACATTCATTGTTAACAAGGATTCAGCAAAGACATTATTCAAATTTATCTTATAGAGGTTTCCCTCTAAAGAGCCAGAACCAATAACATGAGAGTAATAATAAATAATTATTTTATTATTCTCAAACTTAAACTAAAATCCATCAACGTCAAGTTTAGATACAAAAATTAAATTTCGTGTCATACTGGGAACATAAAGTGTACAAGATAAAACCACTCTCCAAAACTAAAGGAAGAGTTCCTACAGCTTCAACTTGTATAAACTCTCCATTGCCAACTTTAATGGTTCCTTCCCCCTTTTAGAGTGTCTTCTTTGAAAGGAATCCATGCAATGAATTAGTAATGTGAACCATAGCACCAGTGTCAAGCCACCATGTATTAGAAGGAACATCAATTAGAAATGATTCATAAGTTATATAATTGATGGACGATATACCTTTCTTTTCAAGTCATTCTCTTAATTTAGGGCATTCTTTCTTAATATGTCATTGCTTCTTACAGAAGTGACATTTAGGACATGTCTCAGAGTTGTTACCTGAATAATTTGCCTTATTTGTTTTGATAGAAATTGGTTTATCCTTATTATTAAAACATTTGCCATTTTTATAAGCCTTCTTCTTATAGAATCTAGTGGTAGTCAAATGAGCAACATTAGGTTTTTCAACCTCAAGCCTTTCTTCATCTTGGACGCATATGGAGATTAATTTGCTCATCTTCCACTTTTATTTTTGCAAGTTATAATTGATCTTAAATGGATCAAACTGTGCAGGAAGAGAAGTCATAATGAAGTGAATAAGAAAACTCTCAAAAATCGCCATGTCCATACCCTTTAATTTAAAGGTCATGTCGTTCATCATCATAATGTGCTCGCGCACCCCACTAACCCCATCATACATGCTAGTATGCATTTTCAAAATGAGGTTACTTGCATGAGTTTTAGAAGAACCCTTAAATTGTTCATCGACTAAAGTTAAGTACTCTTAGCATTCTCAGAGTCAGGAATGGCTCCTCGAATGGCTGTCGTGATAGAGTTTTTCATAATCATAAGGGACATGCGATTGGATCGCTCCAAATTTTCATAAATAGATTTTTGCTCAATTGAGCTTGTATCTGTAAGTGGAGTAGGAGGATCAACTTGTAATGCATAGTCCAAATCCATAACGTCGAGAACAATTTTCACTTACTCTTTCCAGGTAGTAAAATTAGTTCCATTCAAGATTTCAATTCCAGGGAGATACTCAAAAATACTAGGTGGAGTCAATGTTGAAACATAATCAAGCTCATAAACATGCTTACAAAAAACTAAAAGAAATCCACAGTGTACAAGAATAATTTATAATTAATCATAATAAAAACCAACTGTAGGGCAAGCAGTTAGTTACATAAAATCTATTTACTAACACCCAAAAATAGATTTTAATGAGATGTTGGTGCATAATTATTAATTTTTCGTTAGTCCAATTAATAATATACTAGTAACATCCCCATAAAATAATGCACAACACATTTATCCACGCATCACCGTTGGGCAGAAAACGAAATAAACATGTTACTTATGCAATAAAATTCCATTTAATAAATTCTAATTCTAATTTTTCATTAGGGTAAAATTAAAATAATCATTTATTAAATGTAACCTTATGTGACTTTTCTTAATCTTTAATTGTTTCAATTAATAACCCTCCGTTGGGTTGATTATTAATTTTAACAATAAAAGAGTCACGCATATATGTAAATTATTATGATCAAACTCAATTTTCTTTAAACATATTAATCAAGTTTGAAAATTAACATTATTTAAAATTTACATGTAACAACTTGAAAGCCCTAATAATATATCACATCATGTTCAAAATTTTTAAATTAAAATATATAATTATGAACATGAATTGATTATAAAATAATCATGTTAATTCCATAATTAAGTACATAAGAACATAATAAATAATAATATTATATGAACATAATTAAAAATACATCAATAATCATTTCCAAATTGTCCAAGTCCCAATAAGCATAATATACATGCATATGATAGATTGACAGTAGCGTAATGCTTAATAAAGTCAATTAATAAATTACAAATGACTAATAATCATAATGCTTAAAATTTAGTGTTAGACTACTGTTGCTCATAAAAAAGAATCGGTAAAAGCATGCACTTTATTTCTAAACTTCTGAAAGTGAATCGGTAAAAACACTTTATTTATACTTTATCAAAATGAAATTGAATTTTATAATGCAATAAAGTATATAGTAGTTTAAACGATGAATACTACGGTCTATGCATGCTTATATATTCATAAAGTGGTCCTGACACTACAAAAGATGAATTTCCGAAGCCATAAGGAATTATAATCTGCTTAGAAATCAGATTATAAATTACTTTTTGATTTTTTTTTATTTCCATTCGAAAATTCTTTAACATACAGAATAGTTCTATATTATACCAATAAAGAGATTATGCGGAATTAAAAATTCTAACATAACAACGTAATTAATTTATTCTATACAATAACGTAACCTTAGCTCTGATACCAGATGTTGGAAAATCATACAGGAACGTGTTATTGCATAGAATAAAATAAAATCAATAATCGTAATATGAAGTACTTACATGAATTGAGAGAAGACGGCTTGTGTGTATCACGCTTCCGCTGCGCTTAAGAGTGAAAGTCTTCGATTGTACTCTCTCAATCTTATGATGGATGTGTAAGTGTGTATAAAGTTCTTGAGACGACAATTGGGACCAAACCCTAACTGTTTTATTTATAGAATAACTAAGGGTCAAAATCGTTCATTAAGAGTATGAAACCCTAGGGCCCATTATGCCAAATTAATATTAGTAATAATATTTACGAGTCACATAATTACCAAAACCTATAAATAAGATGATTAAATTAATACAATATGTAAACCCAATAATTCCATAAATAGTATAGGCCACATAAGGAATAAAATATTCTAACATGAATTATATACTATGCATTATGAAAGTTGAAATATGACTATAACAGATTGAGGTTGTGACGCCCCCAAAATAGGTATACATCACCTATTCTGAGTCACCAAATACATGGTACATAATACAAATACTATCTTAAATATACAACATGAGCTATGAGTTTTAATATAAATATTGTCTTCCAGACAGTATTAAAACTCAAAATAAGTCCTCAATACATTTATTAACACACTATTTCATAGAATAGTGAGGACTACTAATGTTATCGTCTGAACCGTCACTCCATTCCCCGACTAGTCCCTACTACGTTCTCATTTCCTGAAGAGAATAATGAAAGTAAAAGGGCGAGCTCAACTAGCCCAGTAAGAAATATTATGACTAAGATAATGCAGAATAAATTATCATTAGCCTTCAACAATGTTAAACTGATAAAATACAATAGACATCAAGTTTAACTACAGCGGGACAAGCAATCCATTAAAAGAGTCAAGTAAAGAACAAAATCTACTTTTTTTTTATGATTTAAAAAGGTTTTTCATCACTTTTATCGCTGAGACTCAGCTTAATAAATAATCCACATCATCCCTGCACTACGGTCAAGGATATTCATTAGTATCACAACCACAAATTATCCATGCATTACGGGCCAAGGATATTCGTGTATTCATCAATGGTCATGATCATGCCAACAACTGTCCATCAATGCACTACGGGCCAATGAGAATTTTTACCATATCATTTGTAACATTACGATTATGATTATATCGAATAATCCCTGGTCATAATCATACCAAGTCCATCTATACACTACAGGCCACAGATGACTTTCAACATAATATAAACATGAGGATGATGACAATGATATACGAATTCAATAAAACAAGTTTAAGAATTAATTTATCTAGGAACCAATAACGTCCAAATTATCAACATGATATTGCTTTATGGGGTAAAACTCAAGAATGCTCAGAAGAATATTTTCATGAAAATATACTGGATGAAGCGCAAATATCAAGGATGTTCCACTAATTTCATGGAGTATAAAAGCCAAAACTTTAACCAACTGAGTATAATAAAGAATGGAATAAAAAAAGAAATCACCAGGAATGCGATAAACCACACAGACAGATTATTCCAATAGAATAATAAATAATGGAACCAGGTCATGCGTAAAGCACAGACAGGATGTTCCAACAGAATAATAAATAATGAAACCAGGTCCTACGTAAACGCACAGACAAGATATTCCAACAGAATAATAAACAACGGAATCAGGTCCTGCCTAAACGCACAGACATGATGTTCCAACAGAATAATAAAGAATGGAATAACAAAAGAATTTTACCATGTATGCGGTACTTCGCATAGACAAGTTATTCCAACATAATACTAAAGAATGGAATAATAGAATAATTTCACCAAGTATGCAGTACTTCGCATAGACAGGTTATTCCAACATAATAACAAAGAATGGAATAACAGAAGTTCTCTTCATAAAGACGAAAGAAAGAAATAATACCCCTTACCTTATAACAAACTGGATATAGGAGTAGTGAAGTAACAGAATATTTTTCTTCTTTCTCTCTATAGTTTCTCTCTCTAGAGTTTCAGTGAATTCGTAAGAAATAATGAAGGAATGAGCTTCTATTTATAGGAGAATGGACTGAATGGTAACTAATTCCTGAACGGTCCAGATTGATTTACTTTTAAACGGGCGGTCCAAATTGGTTTACTATAAAATATTCTAATAAAACAAAATCTTTTAAATAAAATATAATATATTCTATTTATAATCTAATAAAACGAATAACTTTATAAAAGTATTCTGTTTTATATAAAAAGATTTTATTATGCAAACACTATGCAGTCACTATACAAATACTATGCATAATAAAATATAATATATTCTATTTATAGTCTAATAAAACGAATAACTTTATAAAAGTATTATGTTTTGTATACAAAGATTTTACTATGCAAAATACTATGCATAATAAAATATAATATATTCTATTTATAGTCTAATAAAACGAATAACTTTATAAAAGTATTCTGTTTTATATAAAAAGCTTTTCTGTTTTATTACATTAATAATACTAATAAAACAAAACTTCATCATCATTATTATAATTCACACTATCAATTGACCAGGTCGTTCCCAGGAAAGAGGGGGCTTTTCAATAAGGATTTCTTCCTATTGGCGCGCAATTAGGTGATCAAACCTCTCCTTGGCAGAACTTCTAGACATCGTTAATATTGTAAATAATAATATTAATAACTTCGTCGTCTCAATTATTGATTTAATAATATATAAAATATCAATAATAATTGAATCAAATAACGGGAGACACTATTCAACAATTACTGGAGCAATAATTAAACAAAACTGAGTGACTTATTACGTAAGCATCAATAATCAATACCGTGTGCTACTATGCAATCACGCGTATTACTGTACTTTTTACTATTGAGTAGTTCAACAGTTTTAACTGTAAAACTTCCGCCGTTATTTTCATAAAAAATATTTTTGTCGTTTTCTATATCTGACAATAATTCCGTTGTAAGGTCCACTAATGATTGTGCCGTCGTACGAATATTCCCTGTTAAAACGAATATTCCCCGACCAATCGAATATTATATAACAACTTGCGTACTTTGCAAAATTTATAACTATTACCCACAACTATAACATTATATCAAATTCATTCCATAATATTTAAAAATAATATTTGTAGAAAAATCATCTTTATTAAAAAATTGGGGTCTTACAGAGGTATGGAACTCAATCTGTATGTGCTATATGAAGCATGAAAGTTGTTAAATTTGCTGAGTTGTCGAGCTCAGTGTTGCAAAAACATACATTTTGCAGGTTAGAGATACAATGGAATATTTCTAACTTGCTGGACGATAAGGATTAGCAGAGGTGCAAAGAAATGTCATTTCTTATTTAGAAATTGTATTGAATCATAATGATGGTTCTTGATATGTGTAACCGACGATTATGTACAAATTGAAATATTTGATATATAAAGAATATTTGTTTTAAATATGATTCTGAGATATGTAATCGTAAATGGTACGATTAAGGGAACAAAGGACTTTTAATTATCCGTATTTTTAGCTATTATATCATCAAATGATGATGTAAAGCTAATACAAGATAGTATCTAATGCACAAGGTTGAGATTAAATTAATCATGATTTTGGATTAAGTTGGTCCCAATTTTGAGGTAGTTACAAAGCCCGTATTAAAATTAACTTATACACCCAAAAATATAATTTAAAATAATACATTTAAAATGTTTGGCACACATCATTCTTGCTACTAATTGAATTGAACTTTAATTTAACATAAATGAGCTAATTTACAAATACTCTAGTATTTATTATCTTTAATATTTAATCTTGATCTTTTTTTCACATAATTACTAGATTTTACCATGAAAATGATAGAGTGACCACTTTATAGAAACACATAATACTTAATTTTTAGTTGAATATATATAAATTGAAAGACTAAATATGGAATAATTAATATAAGTAGTCTATATATTTTATACGTTTTTAACACTATAATTTGGTCAAATGACCTATTAATCAAGTTTCGACTCGAATTTTATTTCGAGTTTGAAGTTCGTCTAAGTTTCGCTCGGCTCACTCCAAATAAAATTTGAACAAGTTTTCAACGGGACGAACGATTAAAATTCTGACTTGACCGACCCAATTGACATACCCAAGATAATATTGTTCTTTTATATTTATTTTTAATTATTAATTTGTTAGTTTATAATAATAAAAAACATTAAAATTATTTGTACAGGACAAAAATCTTTTTATAAGTAAGATTCTCTTGGTTGAAGAAGGGATTCGCAATTAAAAACCTCTCCTTTTTTGAGTGGATGCCTGTGAGGGGGAGAGGGCAAATGAACAACGAGGGTTTTGAAGAATGGGATGCATCTTTCTTGGAGCAAGTTATCCAAGTGGAAGAACTAGCATTATCTTCCACTAACCCTACCCAATACCACCACCCTCCGCCACCGCCATTTCATCCAGCGCCGCCGTATTCCGCCACCTCGTTCGGCAATGTAAGCTATTCGCCTCCTCGGGAGTTGTCTCAGCGAGTCCACAACGAACCTATTAAATTTCTCGATCATTTCTCAAATGGAATTACACACAGCCTCAGTGCTATCGCACCAGTTCAAAATACTCGTTCAGCTCCAAATGCCAAAGACCAAGAAATTGATAGCTTAAAGGTCAGGGCTTTAACATATATATATATATATATATATATTATGTATTTATCTTTATATGCGTTTGGGATAAAATTCTAATTTGAAGTTTCTGAATATTTTTTTATAGAGAGAATTGGGTCGAGTCTCAAAACAGCTAACTCACCTGGTATGTTTCTAGTAATTATACTTACTCTTTTACTCAAAAAGAGTCTCAAATATTATGTGGATTTGTAAAACTCTGAAATTGATGTTTATGCAAGTTTGAAAGTCAAAATTTTGCGATTTGCAGTATCTTTTTAGATAGATTACATTAATTTTATATGTAAAACTAAAATCAAATGAATTTGTACCAATTCTGAATTTAATGATTTTGTAAATTGACTTTAAAAGTCAAAATGTGACTGCTTTTATGGGACGGAGGGGGTAATATGTTTGTATGCCTTTTTTGTTTGTGTATTTTTGGGAAGATTTTAGTTTAGTAGAATCATATTGTTAGTTAGTAGCTGTGTATTCTCAAGAGTTGAGAATTGATTAGTTCCACTTTCCATGGATCTAATACTCTATCCCAAAATGAGAGATCATCAAGTCCCAAAGTGACGGCCGACTTCTAAAAAACAAACTATATAGTGATTGAACATATGATCAATTAAATATCAATATTTTTATCAAATTGAGTTCGAAGGTTAAATTGGTAAACGATAATATCTGTTAACTTTTTTAATTGTCACGGATGTGGAACACAACCCTAGATGTAGATTTTTATTTTTAAATATTTAAATTAAGTGATTTGGAATTTTATACTAATTAAGGGTTAAAATTTAGTTAGTTCATTTTAGTCTGTTAGTAAGTAGAGCTAAGGTTTGTTTATAGGATAATCCCTTCATGGTCTCTGACCTATGGTTGTTTTGCACGCTTAGTCCCCAACATTTTTCATTACTAACTTGATCCTTTGACATTATTTTCTTTTTGACTTTGTTAGCCCAATCCTTTGAAAACATACTGAAAATTAAAAAAGGACACGTGTGGACGTGTGGTTCACACACTCATATTTTTAGGTATATTATTGTCCATACACACTTAAATAACCAATTTTATACTTCTTGACCAATTTCTCTCTTCTTTATCTCTAATATGCACTTCACTCAATCACAAATAGAAGCCCATCATAAACCGATTAACCATTAAAACTAACATGCATACTCTTGGCTCAGATAATAGAGTGATTTGAGGAGGCAACATAGCCATGACCATAAGAAGCAACAAACCAAATGCTGGCTATGGGTAAGTGTGTAAACGAGTCGAACCGAAACGAATAGAGAGCTGTTCAAATTCGACTCGAAATGATAAATTCGTACTCGAATTCGAATCGTACTTGAAAAATTCTACTCAGATTCGACTAGACTCGAATATTAATTACTCGAATTCGATCCGATTCGGATCAAATTATATTCAAACTTACTCGCGTGCTTCAAATTCAAGCTCGAATTCGAGTCTCCACATAATAACTACTTTTATAATAAATATAATTATAAATTGAATTTGTTATTTTACTTAGAAATGAAAAAATATATTTACTATTATACTTTACAAATATAAAATCACAATTAAAATTAAAAAAATAATTAATTATTCTAATTTGATTTAAATTTGTATATATTATAAGAGAACGTATCGAGTATCTAATCGAATATGTATCAATCGAGTATGTATCGAATCACAATCAAGATTCGAGTAGTTTGAATCTTAAACGAGTCGAGTATAATCTTCCTCAGATTCTACTCATATTTTTAATGCTCAGATTTGGATCATATTATTAACGAATTCAAGTCTCGCTCGTATTTTTTCGAATCGAGTCCGAATCGAGCCCGAACTGTTCGACTTGTTTACGGCCTTAACTATGGGACTAGGTATGTCTTTAGGGATTTATCTAATGCCCAAAAAATTGTGACTTTTGTTAGCAACAAGCAAAATCAAAATATCATTAACAATTTTACATAAAAAGAGAGAATTTTAGAGGGAGAAAGAGTGTTAAGAGAGAGTTAGATAGAAAGACTTGAAGAATAGTCATGATGGTGAAGAGAGGAACAATAAAGATTGGGGTGACAAGGAGGTTTGAGAATGGGAAAGGGAAAGGGGAAGGGTAAAGGTTTTGGCTGTGTTTTATGTTTTGTTTAATTTAATAATATATATATTCACTCTTATACTCCAATGAGAGAGATCCAAAAACCCCAAGTAATAGGACAAATAAATGAGCTTCCATCTCATTATTCTGCACGCGCATATAACAAATGATCGGAGAAAGAGCTGTATAAGGTTTGCTCTTTTGATAGAGATTATTAGTATGTAATCTTTGTTAAACCAAAACACTAAGGAACCTTGGCTTTCCAAATGTTGAAGCCAAAGGGAACGACGTAGGAGCAACAACTCGAGTCAAAAAGAGGTATAACTCTTGCAAGCAAAGGAGGAACCAGTTGGATTTAGAGTCCAAACATGCTTATTAGAGGAGTGTAGCTAGAAAAAATTAAACTAGATAAGTAAAGATACATATTCATTAGACTCCTAACCAGTGAGATTCTTGAAGAAACGGAAATCCCAATAAAAGTGTTCTCACGATTTATAATACCGGAAATTGAGCATAATGTAATGAAGAAATGTGAAAGAGATGATCTAAGGTCAGTGAGAATTGGTTCCCTCCCACCCAGTGGCCCTCCTAAAAACGAATTCGATGTCCATCCCGAATCCAAAATCTCAAAGTTGGATACAATAATGTTTTAGTTGGTTGCTTTTAGAGGTGTTTGCTATTTCAAATGTTCATTGAGATTGGTCTATTTTGCTTCATTAGGTTTTTCTTATTTTAACACTCGTATTTCCTTTGAGAACTCCTTGTCATCCATTTTTGTGCTCCCTTTCCTATTTAATAAAACTTCTTTAATCAAAAAATGAATTTAAGTCTTTGAAATACATTTCTGCCAAAAGTGTTTTTTTAAGTAATGAATTATTATGCACTAATCTTTGTTAAACTAGAACACTAAGGGACCTTGGCTTTTCAAATGTTGAAGCCAAAGGGAATGAAGTTGAAGCGACAACTCGAGTCAAAAAGAGGTATAACTCTTGCAAGAAAAGGAGGAGTTGGATTTAAAGTCCAAATACGCTTATCAGAGGAGTGTAGCTGAACAAAATCAAACTAGATAAGTAAAGATACATATTCATTGGATTCCTAATCCGTGAGATTCTTGAAGAAACGGAAATCCCAATAAAAGTGTTCTCACGATTTATAATACTGGAAATTGAGCATCATGTAGTGAAGAAATATGACAGAGATGATCTAAGGTTAGTTAGAGTTGGTTCCCTCCCACCCAATGGTCCTCCTAAAATTGAATTCGATGACCATCCTGAATCCAAAATCTCAAAGCTGGATACAATAATGTATTAGTTGGTTGTAGCTATGGTAGCTTTTAGAGGTGTTTGCTATTTCAAATGTTCATTGAGATTGGTGTATTTTGCTTCATTAGGTTTTTCTTATTTTAACACTCGTATTTCCTTTGAGAACTCCTTGTCGTCCATTTTTGTACTCCCTTTCCTATTTAATAAAACTTCTTTAATCTAAAAATGAATTAATTCTTTGAAATACATATCTGCCAAAAGTGTTTTTTAAGTAATGAATTCTTATACAACTCCAGGAACAAGAGTGCTTAGATCTTAGAAAGGAAAGAGACAAGAAAGAGGAAAAATTTAGATCTTTGTGGCTTGATGCAAAAGATGCTGTAGTTCACTGCACGAAGAGTACAAACTTGTAAGTTGACTCTTTCCGCTCATTGTTACATGGTAAGAGTTGTTAGATACTTTAATCAATGATTTTTTTAGTTTCATTCCCTTCTTATATATAAACACATTGGAGGTTGTAGAAAGCTATATTGTACTGCTTGAAATAAGCTATGAATATACTTCATGTTTTTTTGTTTCCAAAACTCATTCCAGACATAATTCTTGAACAATTCAAAATAAAATAAAACCATTGCGGGAATTGTAAAGGTTTTTAGCAAATATCTTCTGTTAGTACCTAGAATTTATATCCTTCTCAGTTCATGGTCCCGAGATGATGTCTTTAGACTAGTCATGCATAATCAGTGCTTGGACTACAATATGATATTGGTCTCTTTTTCTTTCTTTCTATCTGCCTGTCTTTCTTTTTTATTATTTTGGTGTGTGTGTATGAGTTTCTCTCAAAAATCAAAATGGTCCTCATAGTTCCATTGTTATTTGGGATTGGGTTTTATTTTACTTTTGAGAGAACTAGCAGGTTAGCTTTGTTACTTGAGCATTTGTAGAAAAATTCAATATTGTTTTTGGTGTTTTCCTACTATTCTATGTTCTTCCTGAAAGTGTGCCAATCCCCTGCAGAAATTACATTTCAAGTGGACTAAGTGCTATATCATTCACTTGAATACTCGAAGAAACATGGTTTATGTTTTATGGGCAATCATCTGTACTTGACATTCTTATTATTCCCTTGGTTTTGGCTAGAGAACAGATTCTTTATTCTCCGATATTACATATTAATCTGTAGTGTCTTGTGTATTTATGGATGCCTATTTTGATATGGTTGTTGTAAGCTAGGCTGTGTCGGTGATGCAGAACAAGGTCTAGAAGGATTTAGGGAAGGGTTAAAGGAGTTGAAAGGGGGGAGGGGAAGGAGGATTCCCGAAGCCAAAATAACACCAAACCCTAACAGCTTATCAGTATTAATTCAGAATTCAGCGATGGAGATAACATTATTTATATAGACCACAAAAACCCTAATTTTAATATAAAGTAATTAACCTAATTTTTAAGGAAACGAACTACAACTCTAAAATAATCTACCTACTAAAAGATCTACAATAATTATTGCCTAAATAATAATCGAAAATAATTACAATTTTTTTTTAAAATTTTCATATCCCATTCTGCATCAGTTTAGGGAGGAGGCTTTCCTGTAAAAGTGTGGCCTAGTGTAATGGACAAACACCCTATATGCACTAGACATTTAGTCATCATACATCTCTAGTCCCTTAAGAGCTAATTATTCTAATCTTTCCTTTGGAATTTACTTCTCATGGTGATGCCATTCTCTTTATGAGTCAGGTAGCATGGCAATAAAGGATTTGTGTTCTTTTGGAGATAGTCTCCCTTTTGCAGCATTATTTCCAAGTATATACAGATCTGGAGAGTAGAGTTTTACAGGGTTTGAGACTTAATATCATTATAGTGGTGTATTATGAGCACCAATATGTAGGAGAGGCACCATTTCATGGTATCACAGATCTGGGTGCATCACTCTCGCTATTATGCTACACATTCAATTCTGAAGTTAGTAAATTCTGATTTATTATATTGGGCCGTCTTTGCATGCATGTCACATGAGATCAAACTTGAATCTTTAAACCGTAAAACCATAGGAATTGGGTATTCTTTTGACATTATTAAAAAGAACTTCCACATTATATATATATATATATATATATATTGTTTAGATCAGTCCATTTCAAGGGCTCACCCCTTTATTTTACATTCGATGCTCACCCCCTTTAGCGACGGACCTCCGTCGCTATATCAGAGAACCACCGTCTTAGCTTTTAGCGACGGACCGAACCGTCGCCCTGTCCGTTGCTAAAGGGAGTATGCAAGGTATGTAGGATCAAGGGTAAGCCCTGATCCTTTTTGTTGTTTAGATTACATTTTTTTTGATTCTATGATGCATTAAACTTCTCAAAAATATTGTTTGTCAAATTTCTTAACTTTAATATCTATGTCAATGTTACATGACTCTAGTGATGTTGGCGGGGAATATGGAGTTCATAACCAGGACTATTCTGCAGCTCCATTAGGATGTAAAGATTCGAACACTTCAAATCACCTAGTTGGTTGTCAAATTAATGTAGGTAAGCATTTAGTTAGAGACATAGTACTGGCTTGTCAACTGTACTATTTTTCTTTTTTAAGATTTACTCTTCTCTTTTGGCTTTGTTGAATGTTTTTATATCAGCTCGTAAAGCAATAGGAGTTCAGACAGACATAGCTGTTGAATCTACTGATGTAATCATTAAAAATGATTTATCCACTTCTCATCAATGTTCAAGGAAGCTGCTAGGCATTTGGGACTCGACGTTTGACCAGCAAACAGGAAAAAATTTGGTTTCCAAGTTGTTTGTGACTTGTGAAACAGATTTTCATGTCCTTTTCGGATACTTGAGCTCAAATTCCTCCTTCAAAACAACAGTGGACTCTCTTGCAAATGAATACTTTTCTGATGTTTTGTTGCAGCGAAGCGCACAACCTGCTCGTTCAGCTGAAGCTGCAAAAGTATCTCACCTTTACTATATGTTAACGAAGGTACATACTATAATGAGGCCCTTGCATGTATCATTTATCACATGGTATGAATCTAGGTTACCACTTTTAGCATATGTTTCAAATTTATTTACAATGTCATTTTTATTAAGTTTGATTAGCTCTATTCATTATACTTTTTTTTCAAGTATACAAAAAATCAGTTCTATTCATTATCGTTTGACCAATCGGTTCGATTTGGATACTTAAAAACGGTTGTAGGTTAATAATAATCTTTGACCGTAGCTACTATAAATAAAACTAATCTTTGACATCAACATCTAATTTAAATTCCTAATTGCACTGTATCTAAGTGGGTAGTCGCCATGGGATTCTAGAAGGGACTTTTTTTTCGGGTTGGGGTGTGTGTGCATTGCGGAATTCCATAGCGTGGGGTTGGGAGCAGTTCGCCAAACATGTTTTTGTGGTCAAAATTGGACTCATAACCGCTTTGTATTGGGTGAGATTTCTTCCGATGCAAGATTTCCTTAGTGGATTGTCCACAGGGGGTTCTCAAAGGGCCTTTTTTTTGGGTTGGGGTGTGATTGTGTATTTGTGTGTGGAATTCCGTTGTGCGGGACTGCGGGGTTGGGAGCAGTTCGTCAAACATGTTGCCTTTGTGGTCGGAAATAGACCGCTTTTGTAAGGATACTTAGTTGGGTGAGATTTCTTTTGAAGAAAGATTTCCTAATTTGTTTCCAATCTGGACGGATCGAGAATTCGAGATGCCATGCTTGCACATTATGTGGTGATTTCTGAGGGGGTTCTCATGGCAGTCAGTTTTCTGTAGGAATTCTCAGGATTGGGAGTTGGAGGAAGTTGCTGTTTAATTGTCCATTTTACAGGCGCAGGTGACTATGTCCTTTTAGTGGCAGTGGTGCCTTCATAGTAGTGGTAGGTCCTTCTATCGGAGTTCTTATATTGTTGTGAGGTCCTTCTATTGGAGTTTCTGTAGTGGACGGTTTAGTGTTGGATCCTTGTATCAGAGTCTTTGGTTTGTGGTCTTGGTTGATGCAGGACGAGCCCATTAGACTTGGTTGACCAATCTAGGCTAGTTTCGAAAGCTCTTTTCGTTAGAGAAACTTGGTTATTGAATGAATGAAATTCCCACGATCAGCTTAGCTTGAACCTTACTTGATGTAAGCTGATCTTACTTGATGGTATGGAAGAGGACAATCTTTTGGAGTGGGCTGCTTGGAAGCCCATAAAAATAAAAGAAATTTCTTAAAATTATATTTAATTAATTTACATTAGTTATTAATTTGTTTGGTATCTTATTATAATTAAATTTAGATTAGGAAAGTTATTTAGGTGTATTATATATAGGAATGTACTCTATTATTTTATATACAATGAATTCTAAGACTTGATTGAGTTATGTGAAATATTTTGTGAGATATCACTTGCCTCTCCTTGCCCTGCCAAGCAATCAAAAAATCAACCACCAAAACCGGCATCTAACCCAGACGATCCTTGCAGAGAAAAAACCATCGTCCACAAATTCATTGCAGGCTCGCAGCATTATGATACAAGTTTAGATTTCCACAACTGAGTTGAAGATTGGAATGGGATGTTATTAGTATATTTCTCTTGTTGACTAGTGAAATTGTGCTATGTTGTATCGTTGAATGCATTAGTTTTGCACAACTCATTTATTAAAAATTAAACTTTCTGTCTTGTCTCAAGCAAGAAGGATTTTGAACATGATGCATGTGCATTTGTGATGTCTTGCATATATGACTTCTTACGGAGCGGAGATGCCTATATAAGTTATATAAGTAGGATTAGATAAATTTATAATTCATAGTTGTCAATCAAGAATTGCGCCGTGTATCAGAAAATCCCATATCGTGTATCATATTGTATGATACAAAAACGAAATGAAAAATGTGGTAATATATATTTAAACATATAAAACACACAATTAATTGGACAATCTTGGTTACATATAAAAACTAAATATTATTATAACCTAAAAATATTTTTTTAAGTTAAATAGTAATCAAAATACTCGAGCTGAATTATTAGATACTTGTTTAGTAATGTTTATAGAGCATCAAGAGAAAACAAAAATTCAAATTCACCTTTGAAATATTAAACAAGAGAATAAAATATTTATGTTTATGCTTGTGGAAAATGATGTGAGAAAGATAAAGCTACATTCTTTAGAAGATTAAAAGAACATATGAAACTCTAAAAAGCGTTTAGAGGCTCATCAAGCGATATAAAATAAGTTAACGCTAAAAATCCTCGTCATTTGAAATGATATCAGGCTTAAAAGTTCTTTTACATTTTGTGTTGCTAACTTTAAAAAGTATCGTGCGTTGTCTCATATTGTGACTGAATCATATGATATGGTGTCATTTTTTATTCCCTTTATGATATGTATCGAATTGTCTGCATATGATATATATTGCATATCGTACGATTCTGTCAACTTTGACTATAATAGCTACAAGATTATACTCCCTCCTATTCATATTAAGTGTCTTTTTAGAGTTACGCACACTTATTAAGAAATAACACTAATTGTCTTTTGTATCCCTAATTAATTATTTCTCTCTCCACAATGGTCCATGGAATTGCATTTACTAAGCATATTAAATAGAGGGGTAAATTAGGAAAAAATAGTGCAATATTGCATAGGGATTCTAAAACGACACTTATATTGAATAAAATGAAACTCTCCAAAACGACACTTAATATGAACAGGAGGGAGTATATTTTATGCACGTGAATCCTCTCTTATTGGATAACCACTCGTTCTTTTATTGTTTTCTGGCTTATGCGAATTTCATAAATTGTGTAATTCGATGTTGCATGAATTATGCAAACTTGAATTATCATGCCTAGTTTTCTTCTTGCAATTAACTAATTCTTTTCAACTTTGCAGATTAGTAATGGTATGGTAAAGCTGGAGGCATTGTTAGAAGCAGTGGTTGATCTCTGTTGTCTTGAAAATGTGAGTTCCGAAAATGAGATTTTTTTGTTTTGTTTTAATTATTTAAAAATTATGATGAGCTTCCTGCAGATGTTTGTTGTAAAATACTTATTGCTCTCAGAGAAATAACACCAAATTCATTAGGATAAATACTTATCCTGTAAGAGTGGAGACAACTGGTTGATCATAGTGTACTTTACAGTACTGGCACAAAGTTGATGTTAGGGGATTAGTGGGACCATACATTTTTTTTAATTTAAGCAGGCTTTAGTCCAAACTCTGATCACCTGAAACAGTCATGAATACTGAATGAATAATACTGATATATAAATAAAATAAAAAGGGATTCACATGATTTTTAGTATTTTATTAAATTAACCAGCGCAATAAAGTTTTTTTTTTTGGATTGCATCTTTCTTTTCCTAAACATCCTCTGTCGCGTTAAAATCACCCCAATACATTTATAGGCCATTCTCCCCATTCTTGTGAGAAAATTATCTCTTACAAATAATACTTCTTCCTTGCATACTTTCGTTTGCATCTTTTCACTTGGCAACTGAGTTGGCTAGACAAGTCATGACTCATGTGTAACTTGTGTTGTTTTGTTAGAATGTTGTGAAATTGGATAATAGCCCTTTAACCTCCTTCAAATCTTCTATATTATGTAGGACGAGCCCATGAAAGTTGGTTAGAACAATATAAAAGGCATTGGAAGTTGTTTTTTTAATTTGAAGTTATCTTATTAGAGTCCAATTTAAGTTAGGGAAGTTGTCAGGATTGTTATAAATAGTGATGTACTTCATTATTTTGATACATTAAAGTATTAGAATTGATTAAGTTTTGTTTGAGAATTATCTCTATGATATTCATCATTCGTCCCAAAACCCCAGTCCCCATTACTTTAGGGGTATTTGTTTGTCTGATTTTTGTAGAGATTGGACAGCTGTTTCTTTTTTGAGTTAATATTGAAAACTAGTTGTACTCTTGCATATGAAGTAAGTTGTTCATAAATTTCTCAGGCTTGACACAATTGTTTCTTTTTTAAGTTGGTGGCAATAGGTTTTTAGTGATAGAATGGCATCTGAACCAAGTTGTTTTCTCAAGTTTGACCTAATTTTCAGTTTTATCTTATTTGGTTCTTGTTATGAACCAGGCTTGAGATTACCTATAAAGAAGTAAAGATCAAATGAAACGACCTCAATATATATATATATATATATATATATATATTTGTCAGTCATTAAAATTATGTGTTGCCAACAATATGAATTTGGCTAATTTGACTTGTGATCAGCTACATGTAAACTGAATTTACAGTTGAATGTGTTAAACTACTTGCATGCGGAAGTGAGAGTCACATTTGACATTTTAACTTTTTTTTACCCGCATTTCAAGGTTCACCTAGGAGACATATATATATATATATATACATATTGTTTTATTTTGAAATTACAATTTAAGAATAAATTTGTTATCGAGCGAGTAAATAGAGTGAAACGTTGGATTTGGGTGGGGGGATGGGAGTATGAATTGTAATAGAACATCTCTTTTTCTCATCCTCAATCTAATTTTCTTTGTTTATTGAATATATTTACTGTAATATTCCGAATCCTTATAAGACTTGTAATGTAACCTTATATGATTAATAAAGGATGTTTTTGTGATTGAAATTATATGTTATGTGATTGAATGTGTGTGGTTTCATTACAAGTACAAGTATATAAATTTTTTGTAGAACTTAACTAGAAAATCACTATTCATGGAAACGCTAAATCACTATTCATAAAACTTAAAGTCAACTTTGGGAAAGTCAACAATTTCGGTTAAACGGATTAGTTAGGAAAACTAACTAATGAGCAAACTAGATGCTAACTAGATACTAAACCAAGTTTGGAGTAACCAAACTAAGTGGGATTCAATTAGGGTGTAGAGAAAGTAGGGATATTTTGGCCATTATGAAAGTATGTAATACTTACAAGCTTGTAAGTATTGATACTTGCTTTGAAGAGTTGGTCACCAAATTGAGTTTTGCTAGCTCTTGGTGTGTTGTCAAGCAATGAAAGGGAGAGATGTGGCCTATTAGATTATTTGCTTTAGTGTTGTCAAGCATAGAAAGGTGAGATGTGGCTTTTGGGTTGTAAGTGTCAAGCTTGGTAGGCCATTGGCCTTGTTGGTCTCTTGTGAGTGACTTAACTTTTGGCCCTGTTGTTCATTTGTTAGAGGTTGAGCTATATGGCCTTGTTGGCCACTTTGATTAGTTGTGGTGTGATGACCACTATACTTTGGTTGCCTATAAATAAGACCCTCATACCATGCTAATAACCTTCATTAAATTCAAAAGCAATTCTAAGAGAGCATAGTAAGATCACATATATTTGAGGGGTAGAAAATAAGTCTTGCTTATTCAAGATAATCGTAAAGCTTGCAACTTCAAGAGATAATTTGTGACTCATCGTATTCTTGTTAGTTAATTATTCTTATATTCGAAATCATGTAATATTGCATGCTAAACATAAATTGTATGTTAATAAGTAGCAAGTCATATGTTCATTATGAGATAAGCTAACTTAAGTAAATGTCCTAATAAGGAAAGTAAAACATGATTAAGCATGTTAGTATGATTATGTTGTAAAACTTTAAAACACCTAAATTGCTTTATTAGACAAGCTAATTAAATGAGATAAAGCATGATATGTATGTTAACATTAAAAATCAAACATAGTAAGTAATAAAGTATTGAAATAAAATTCATACTTAAGATTAATTAAGTAATAAGGGTAAAGTCATGTTTATGACTAATTGTATGTTGACCTAATATATTGCGTTGGCCATACGAAAGACGAAAAATTAGCGTAAACATAGAAGACGCTATGAGATAAGTTTTCTAACTCATTCGCTTTATGTACTTACGCAAAGTGCAACAATGTGTTTTAAATTGTTGAATTTCATTTAATTATTTCTTTGAATTATGAAGTTCATTATATATTGTGAAATGATTTATTGAGAAGAGTTATTTGTTATTTGATTCGGCTTTCGAGTATTGAGCTAATCTTTTCGGAATAATTATTGATGAGATATTGAATTGTTACAATTCTTTATTTGAGTAGAGTTTATTGTGTCAAACTAAATTATTTTGTGGCGAAATCTCTATGTTAGTAACTGAATTGAACAACCCTTATCCATTGAGGAATTTATTATGTGTTGGGCAACCAACTCCTATATTGTTGAAAACGAAAGTTGTCAGTATAGAAGGTGTTATGCATAACACAGGATATTATTAGGCTGATCCTCTTATAATATCTACAAAGAGTTCCAAGTCTTTATGACTGACAAATGGAGAGTTCTAAGTCTTATGATTGACGAACATTTCTTGGTTTAAACCCTCAGTTTACTATTATGAACAATTGTTGATATCTTTTGTTGAGTTATTCATCCTTTGAATCAGAGAAGTGTGAGTTCTCTTATGTGTTTTGTGTTAGACTTGCTGAGCCTATCTTATGCTCGTTCTTGCGAATAAAATTTTATTTGTTGTTAAGGAAGAATTACCAGCAGAATCTGACAGTAAAGAGAGTGAAAGAAGAATAGTAGGTTAAGAGAGATTATTATTATTGTATTCTTTTCATGTAATAGAACTTAAAGTTGTAATAACTTAGGAGATATGATTAAAAGAGTTGGGAATTATTATAAGAATGTATTGTTTGTGTACTGTACATTTAATCTAATAGATGTAGGAGTCATTTAACTATGCTAGATTAACATTATTGACAGTGGCGGAGCCAGGATCCCCCAAAGGGGGGGGGGGGGGGCGAACAATTACATTAAAAAAAGTTTACTATGAAAAATAACTAGAAATCAAGCTACATCATGTACTAGTTTTAATTTGTTGAACTAGATAATTGAATTCTACGAGTATCCATGTTCTGAAAACGTTTCAAAATAGCTTCGTTATCAATAGCTGCAAATATCTCTCTCTCGATAAACACCACCAAAACTAAGAATAGGCTTGCGTAATCCAGGATCGACAACTATAGTATTCGGGTTAAACTCCAAAATATTAGCATTTGAAGTTTGTGGTGGTTGTTCAACACTACCAGAAGATTCATTGGGACCTCTAGGCTTTTTTGGTGCGAAATATCTAAACATTTCAATTTTATACGGAACAACCTATAAAATAGAACATAAATATACCATTTGTTATTTTTAATTTTAATGCCCCACAAATCACAATTACTTAAAGGCTTGAAGTAAAACCCAAAACATAGCAAGTCATCAAAAATGTAGAAACTTAACTTACCTTGGCTAATTGGCTTGGCTGGTGGTGGTGATGTATTGTGGACGACGGCGACGTCCAATGGCGAAGGAAGGCGGCGGGCCGGCGGCAGACGGCGTCGTCAACATGCAACAACTGCAGCAAGTGGCGGAGCGGACGGAGTCGTACAGCTGTTGTTCCTATTTCCTTTCTCAACTCCAAATCCCTAATTGGCTAATTCTAATTTGCAATCGTGAATTTGTGATGTTTTCTGTTACTTCTGTACGAGTACGACGTCGTTTTGGACTGGGTTTAAAAAAAATAGAACATATATTATATATACATACAGAGAACTGGAGAAGAGAAGGGGCGGGGAGACTGCTGAGTGCCGACTGGGAGAGCGCAGAGGGGGGCAGATGGGGAAGGAGGTGGTTGGTTTATGCAGCAGGGGGTAAAAAATTTCCGGCGAGCGGGAGGGCGGCTACCCCCCCTCTGCCCCCCCCTTCCCTCCGCCACTGATTATTGACAATGTCTAGAAAGTTTTGTCGAGTAAAAGAGTTATGTTATCTAATTGTGCGCCAATAAGGAGGAATCCTTATCGTAAAACTCCCTCTTTCTTGGGAATTAACTGGTTGTTAATATTGAAAGTTAGGATAGATAAATGGTGATAAAGTTGAGAAGAAGGGTTTAGTGTTGGATTGAAGTTATGGAATACTCAAGAGGAAGTATGGTTGGAGGAGTTGCATATTTAATGCATTAGAATAAGTTGTAATTTTTATGACTTTGAGATGTAACTGAAAATTGTAAAGTTTACGATTCTGGAATAAAGAGTATGATGTTAAGTTTTTAATTAAATGAATTTTTAGCAAGTGTAATATTAGTGAATATTAAGGAGAGATGTTGCGATCCAAGGATGGAGGTAAAGAATTGATGTAATGCTGTAATAGACTAATTAAACTACTAGAATTATTGGTAGATTTAATTGATGAAGTTGTATTGTCAGCACCAGATCAAGGGTTGAAGGAGACCCGAATTTGGGGGCGTGACATTTACACACACGTATGCACAAATATTGAATTATTAGTTAGGAGGGGTGGGGACCCAAGTACAAGCGATGCATATTTTCTTTTGGTAATTTGAGAAATAGTAAATGGCATGTTCATTCTGAAGCATTGTCATTAGTTCATAAACCAAGCCCCAGAAGTCTGAGAGGACATAGCATCTGTTGTCTTGCTAAACTTGAGTCAAGGTTCTTGCCCTGCCTCAAGTTTGAGCAGAGCTAAAACTCATTATTTCAGTTGAACGTAGCTCTGACAAGTCGAGTCTGATCAACTCATTTGCAAATCACATCAGCACAAATAAATTGAACATTTTATGTTGTGTCAAATGCAACTATGCAGTTCCATTCGTTCATTGGTCACAATTGAATTGAGTTCACTTGATTTTTAGCATGATGCTTTTGTCATTTGTTAAACTTTTTGTACAGGTGGTTATTGTTAGCAGGTCTCTGCATATACTGCGTATGGTTTTGAGTCACTCGCCAAGTATGGAGAGAAAATCTGAGAGAAGGTACACACATAAATTTTCTTATACATTCTTTGAAATTTGACATATCCAATGTTCTTGTTTTGTTGGTCATCTTGAATTTAAGCTTTAATCATCTAGTTTTATTATGCATGGCTAGGTACCTTAGAATGTCTTCTCTCAAGTCTCAACTAGTATGTAATGATTTCCTTAAATTCTAACTTTGTATTGGCTGTTTTTTGTTTTGATACTCCCTCTGTCTGGAAATGAGAATCCTATTTCTTTTGTTGTCAACTTCTTTTCCTTTTCGAATATTTAGTTTTGCATTTGACACAATTGAACATAATAACTTCGGATGCCTCTTTTTAAAAAAATATTAAACTTAAAAGAGAAAATAGTAATATTAGGAAAAGTTTATTGAGAAAAATTATGACTGTGTCAACTGCAAACTAATCTTCGAAAAGTAAACAAAAAAAGTAGTACTCCTATTTTCAGACGGATGTAATATGCCTTGTTGAGGGGTGGAGGAATTCAGGGATAAATAAGGCTCCCAAGCCACAAAACACAGGGTTCTCAAATCAATTCACATTCAGTATCTGAAAAATAATGAAGTATTACAATACTTAATTAGGAAACTCCTAGTATTTGGAGATCAAGTAAAAACCCTAAATTAAAAAAGAAAACTCAATCTATTAAAATCTGCCATTATAATTAAACTCTCCCAATTAAAATTTACTACTAATTAAACTTCTAGTATCTACCTAATATAATAAAAATAATTACTAATTATAGTACATTAATCTTTAAATAACAATAAAATAATAAGTAATTAATCTATTAATCTTCTTCTTTTGCTCCGCATCATTCTCCCCACCATTAAAAAAAACTCATCCTTGAGTTTTGTAATAACTTAAGTATAAGAAACCATGATTGCAGAGTCTTCTTGCAAACATTGAAAATTCCCATTTCAGTGAGCAAGATTTTCGAGGATAGCATCGACATAATGAAGAGTTTTAATCCAGTGTTGCACTTGAATACGCCATCTGAAAGAAAAAAATCAAGTTGTTCCATCTCAATTGTATCTCTCTTTTTATCCTCATGGACAACCAGGACTAACACTTGATCTTCAAGTTGTGCGACTTCTTCAATCTCAGTTTTCTCTGATAATCATCGCTGAAACTTCCATTTGTGTGGCACACTGTTAATTTTTTCGGTAGCTGGCTTATCTATGATTGCTATTGTAGTAATTTTTTGAAGATTCGTTTGAATGTTTTTAATATCGGCAAGTATAGAACTCAAAATTTCATGGTCTTGTGCTTTCAATAATGCTAATTACTATTTGTCAACTTGATGAATCAACTTCAGAAAATATGGAGTGGTTGGTTCCACATACTGCACTAGTAAATCTCTAAGTTCTCATTCATACCATTTTAAATCTTCGCAACGTTTCTCATAAGCAAAAACCATATGAATAATAAAAACTCTTACAGCAAACAAAATATGATACTCAACTCAGCTTTATTTGATCACAAAGAAAATTAAGAGTTTTGTAAAAAGACATTGTAAATTAGGACTCTTTTTTTTATTTTATTTTGGCAACTCTAGGAACCTTGGTGAAAATAAGAAACAAAGTAGGGAAAAAAATTTAAAATTCACAAAATTCTAAGGTGTAGGGTGGCTGGACTCACTGTGAAAATTGGATTGGGTTTTAAATAATAGGTTGGGCTTGGGGTACAATTAAACTAGTGGGTATTGGCTGGCCTTGGAAGTAAAAAAATTGGGCTAATTTTTTTCTGTGGTTTTTTTCTTAATAAAAAGATTATAATATAGACAGGTTATAATAGGTAGAAGTTAGGCTTGGTCAGGTTAAATAAAAGGAGGAGTTTAGGGTAACCGAACTCGGCCATAATAGCAACTTTGAGAGAGAACAATTATCTAGCAATTATGGTCGACTTCAACAAGGCTGACATCTTTCTTCTTTTTTTCTATGGGTCTTTTATCTTGGAGTTTCCCCCCTTGATGAACAGTAAATCAATGTGAACAGTGCTACCATGAACAGTATTTTTGTTTTGTTTTTGTGGACTATGACGATTCCTGTTGCAAATCGTGGCATCGTGCATTCGTCTAGGGAAATTGTCGATTCTCTAGTGAACTTCAACAATTTGATGGAGGCCATGAAAATTTTGGTAGCAAGAAATTGGGTGAAATCAAGTAATATATCAAGAATTTTGGCTCATCAATATTATTATGATGTTGGACAAAAATAGAGGAAGGAATAAAGGGGATTCAAAGAAGATAATTAGACAAAAGCCACAAAATACAAGGCTTAATTCAATAACATCAATTTAATATAATAATGATCGATTACAACTGTTTATATAGGAATAAGAAAAACTCTAATACTTGGAGGCTAAGTAAAATCATAGATAATCTAATTAAATAAAGAACCTAGCTAAATAAGGAAATACAATCCTTGTAATTATCTACTACCTTAAATAATTAATACTTTAGAATATTCTACTAATATAATTAAATATATATCCTAATCTTATCTACTAAATAAAATACAAGGAATGTATTTCCTTATTTAATTATAATTAGATAACCTTGGATTTTACTTAGCCTTGAAGTATTTGGTTTTTTTTATTCCTATAAAAACAGTTAATCCAGCATTATTATAATATTAAATGATTGATTTTATTAAATTAAACCTTGTGCTTTGTGGCTTTTAGACTTAATACCTTCTTTGAATCCCTTTATTCCTTCCTCTATCTTTGTCCTACATCAGGTAGAATATGGTTTTCAAGATCTTTCCTGTGTGTAAATAATTAGTCTGGTTCCTTTTGGAAGCTAATCCTCTATGGTATAGGGTGATGAAGAACAAATCTATTCTCCAAAAGGAACGGGTGAGTTGCTATTCCTACTCCCCATTCAGCCTGTCATTACATCCCTTGAAAGTTTATTTGTCAGGGCTGTTTTCATTCATCTCCCTGTCTATTACCCACAGGGGATGGGGTCACATTCGATTTTGTGAGGATGTCTGGTCGGGGACAAGCGTGGGCACTTGTTTGCCCGAAGACAGTGAGAAAGTAGAATCCTTCGCGACTTGGTTTGATGGGTTTTGGGGCTAATACATGAATGAATATAATTAGGTTTAGGGCTTAAAACTATAATAAAGGCTTAAAACTCTGGGGCCTGAACTTGCGGCTAGTGGCACAAACAAAATGTTGTTAAGAGGCAGTCTTTGTTCTTTGAACAATATTTTTAGAATTTATTGTTGATTTTAGGCTTCTACAATTCTAGGAATGATTGTGCTTTCTAAACAGGACTTTTAGGGTTACAGAGAGGGTCAAATCTGGTTGAAGAGTCACTTTGCAGAAAATTATGAAAGAATAGAAAGGGCTAAACTAATAATTACCCAATTGTAATTGACACATTTTTTTCACTATCGATGCAGAGGAAGATATTCATAAAGATTTCGATTGTCATATATTTTACTCCCTCAGTCCAATTTTATTTGTCCTAGTTTGAAAATAAATGCTTATTAAGAAAAAATAAATTATCCCCAAACAGGCATGTATAAATGTGCATTTAGGATTTTTTGGTTACAATCAATTTGTGTTAAAGCATTATTAACTATCCACTTATTCCACTATGTCTCCGATTGTAGTAATTAAAATTTTGAAATTGCACCATTCTGTGAGACGGACATTAAATTTTTTCCTACATTTTTGCGTGAAAAAAATAAAAAAAATCCCCTAATATGACACGTCAACCATGTGAGATTAAAAAAGAAAAAAATACCTAGAAAATCCCATAAAGGTTTTCATTGTCAACCTCCAGCCGGGTGAATCGATGCACAATCAATTTGGGCAAACTCACACCTTCATTTTTTATTTTTTTTCTTGTTTTCCTATCTGAATTTTGGGTCCTTAATCCCCAACATTTAAATATATTCTCTGGACTGTAGGTCTCGTTTGATGATGACATCAATGAATATAGGGTTGTTAGGTGAGAAGGAGAATATAGGGATGTGTTCTAGATGGTGATGCATGTGAATGTACATACATAAATGTATGTATAGGAAGAAATAGGGTGAAAGGGAAAAGGGAGTTACAAATTTTATTTGGGTTCTTTTGTTCACTTCGTTCCAAAATAAGAGGGAGTATAAGAATTGAATTCAACCCAGACGTGTGTTTATATATACACGAATTCAGTAGAGAACCAGATGAAAAATCCAAATTCTAGATGATAGAAGAACCATATGAATCGAATCGTAATTTTAGAAGGATTATATGTTAATGTATATAGAATGCAACAGTAATAAAATGTGCCCCATTAATTAAAATTACTAAATGAATGCTAGAACAACAACATGAGTTGTAAGAACATATGATGCTAATGATGCTGGTGATAAAGATAGAGAAATGAAAAAGAAAATTATGAAGAAAATGAGTTGGAAGTAGAGATGATTCTCTAAACCAAAATCGATTCGAAAGAAACTGGTAGACCCGCATCGAACCGACCAGTTTTTATCACTGTGATTTTGGTATTTGTCTCTGAATCGGCGGTGCACCGCACCGTTTCTTGAATCGGCGGTGCTCCAGTTCTTGAAACGTTCTATATATACTTGTTTATTTTAATTATATCTCTATATCCCATAGTATTATTTTTATATAGGATTATATATAGTCATAGAGTTACTCAAACGTGTATTTTTATTATTTTTTACTTTTGCATATCAAAAGCTAAATTATAAATATTTTTATATATAGTTGATATATATTAAAACTATAATAATATTTAAATTATAACAATGTTATCTTAATTTTAATTGAACATATATTCATAATTTCATATGGTACTTGTTATTTCTCGAGTTATTTTAATGAATGTTATTATTAATGTGGGTTATAAAAATATTAAACTAATTGAATAAAAATTTGGTAAAAAATTATTAATTTTTGACCGGTGCAAATCCGACCGGTGCGGTTTTGGTATAGAAAAATCTTGAACCGGTGCGGTTCTGATTTAAGACATATCACTCAAAAATTGAAACCGCACTGCACTATTTCCATCCCTAATTGAAAGCAACTTTCTTTTTTCATTTTAATGATTTTTTGCCACGTAATTAATATTTCCATTTCTTTATTATTTTCATGCATCCTCCGTAGGACAAAAGTTAACTCGCCTCCAATTTTTTAAACAGAATGGTGCAATTTCAAAATTTTAGTAAGAGGTAATTGTTTTTTTTAAAAGTCCAATAGGTTATGTAAAAGGTGCCAACTACAAATGGGAAAACCTTAGTTTAGCATAATAAAAAGCTAGGAGGTTGATGGTCTAGGCATTGCACTAATGTTCTTGAGCATCAGACCTAAGAAAAAGATGCATCACAGGTCAAAATGTAGAATAAGTTTTTCATTTGTACATTGCACCTAATGTAGAAGTCCTAAGAGTTGGGGACAAAGTAAACTTGGTGACCTAGTTTACTAAAGACTTGGACTTTCTTTGGACTTTAAAAACCAAAAATATCATTAGAGAACCGAAAACTTAAAAGCCAAGCCTTGCAGCCGAAAACTTAAAAGCCAAGACTTGCGGCCGAAGCAAAAATCTTAATCTACTCTTGATTATTATAACATTAGAGCCATAAAATAATAAACAAATTAACAGCATATAAACCTATAAAAATGTAGAATATAACTCCCGTCTTAATATTGCATTGTCCCCCACACCACATAAATTAACCCTTTGAACATGCTCTTTCTTATGCCTCTTATAGTCTGCATTAGAGGATGGTTTTGTCGGTTTTTCCATCTCTCTTCTAGTCTTCTTTAATGACTCACTGATTTCTTCATTTGCCTCTTTCAGCCTGACTCTTTTGTATCCTGAAACTTCACTTCTTTTGTAATTTGAATGATTGGGAGGTGGATGACTTGGTTTTTATTCTTTCTAGTTTCCCTTCTTAATTTGTTGTTATCCTTCTACTTCTGATGTTCAATCTTTGGACTATTTATCCTTCGGGGAGTGTCTCTTGCAAGTCCTTTTTGTTCTTTCTTGTTGGCAATCATACTATCTGTAGATTCCCTTTGACCATTTTTCTTATGGAAGTAGACAGCTCCGTCTAAGGGCTTCTATCTGGTATTTGGTGTTTGGAAGTTTCAATACTAATGATTTACTGCACTTTATGGTATTCCGTTGTCTCGGGAGTGACCGAGTTTTAATGATGTCCTTGCACTATATGCTTTTCGTGGTTGGCCATAATTATTTCTTGTGAACTCTATATGACAGATGTGCAGCTTCTGTTTTATTGTATTTTGAGCTCTAAGCCTATTAAAGCAATTCTCTTAAAAGTTTTATTTACTTTTTCTGAGGGCATACCATTCATCTGCTTATGAACTTTGATTTGATCTTTCCAGTGTACTGTACTCAGGGACTATGTCATGGTTGAGGGGCCTACCTCTGGGAACAACAGTTCTCAAATATATGGGTCTATATGTTCTGAAACACAAAGTCTGATTCCCTGGGACGCTGGTGAGACATCAGATGCAGTGATTGATTCATTTAATACTGAAACTGTTTTCAAGAAGAAAGTTCGGGATCAAGGCTCTACATCGACAACTGGGGTAGATTGGATTTCTCTCTTTGAACTCATGCAGCAGATTATCATGCGAAATCATGAAGAACATGTGAGACTTGAAGCAGTTTCTATCATGAATATGATTGTTATGAGAAGTAATACTTACTTGGAAAGGGAGAAGTAAGTTTAGAGTTGTCCTTTTCATCCAAGTGTTTCAAATTTTATGGTAATGTTTTCTTTATCTTAATTAAATTCTTATTAATTCAGGTATGGAAAGGGGATAGTGTTTCAAAGTGTTTCACCACTGTTAAGGAAGGAAGCTGGCTTTGATGTGCAAAAGCAAGCCAGTACATCTTGTCTACTTGCTACTGAACTGTAAGTATGTACTGTATTTCTTGTTTTAGTTAATCACAATAATCTTACAGCCCTGTTTGTCTCAGCTTTTCCGTTATTAGCTTCTACTTTTACTTATGATTCTAAGAATCTACTTCTATTTTGATTCTTTAGAAGTTGTTAACTAGTGTTTTGTTAATTTGATTATGCTTCTCCAAAAGCTGTGAAGGTATAAAATTAGCTGAAAAGTTGGCTTCTAGTAACAAAATGACTAAAAAACCCTATGTTGTTTCCCAAAGGCACTTGGAGATCCAAAAGGGGATTGAATAAATTCTTTTAAAAACTTTCCTTTTGAACAGAGTATTATTAACTTATAAATTAAGCAGGTTAATTTAATTATGCACAACAGAATGATAATTTGAAAATCCACTTTCAAATATTTATGAAAGTCACAGTTCTAAATTTAACAATCAAATGTGGAACTAGGTCACAGGCTAAATCGTAGAGTACTGAAAGTAATGAACATTAAAGTCAATATTCTAAAAGGCGCTAGGCGGGCGATTAGGGGGGTCTAGGCGGGATTTTTTTATTTTAAGACAATTTTAATATTTTATCTTACATTATTCTAACAAAACAATAATATAAATCAAAACAATCTATAATAAAGATAATAATTAAATTATAGAAGTTAGTAGTAATTGCACTCAAGTAGTAAGATATATATCCATTGCTTGAAATAACTAAATTATAGAATTAGTGTTACTAGTAAGTAGCATCTTGATATCTTCATATATATAATTATATACGTACTTCTTCTCTCTCAAAAATTTAAATAAATATTATTTTTAAAAATTAGTGTGAAGTTTATTGAATGAGACATTTGATATTATTAATTATGAAATTATTTTTAATTGTGTAATTTTCAAAATTGAGGACTTAAAGAAAATGACATACCATATACTAAGTATGACTAACATATCTTTAACGTATTAGTTTTATTCATAAACAAAATTGGTATTAAATAATAAAATTTAAAATTTTAAGAATTCAATTCAATATTAAAACTTAAGAAACTAAACATAAATTTAAGAATTATATTTAATTAAATTAAATATTACAAATGTATCATTTATTTTATATAATTTAAAGTTGGTACAAGTTCAAAAAATTACAACTATAATAGAATTATCCATTTTCACTTGATCTTGTTCACTTCTTGTTGTGATTTGATATGCTACAACTTGCATTAAAAATATGGTAAATCATTAGAAAAATAAATATATCAAGATCTGGTTTTGGTAGTAATTTTTTTTTAAAAAAATATCTCTATCTAGGCCCGCCTTTCCAGCTTAGGCCCCGCCTTTCCCGCCTAGGCGTCGCCTAATTGACTGGAGCACTTTTTTCACCGATTTGGCCTTAGGCGCGACGTCAGACCCCCACCTAGCGCCTAGGCGGCTGCCTAGTCCGATTTTTAGAACACTGATGAAAGTAAATGCTGAAAGTATATGAGACAGAGAATTTTAAGTAGTTCAGAGAACAAATATCTTATAGTCCCCTCTTCTACTCCTTGAGTAGGAAATCCACTAAGGATGGGGTGCTCACTAAGATCAGCTCACAAAGAACTATTACAACACTTGAATCACTAAGACCTTCTACTCACTAAGACTAATTCACACAGAACCTTTCAAGTCACTTAGACTTGGCAGCAAATAGATCACTAAGATCTCTTCAAATCACTTAGACTTGACAACAATTAGATCACTTAGATCTTTTTTAGTCACTTAGACTTGGTTGCAGTTAGATCTCTATTTAAGTCACTAAGACTTGTTTGCAATAGGTCACTTAGACCTCTCAATCACTAAGATAGAGTGTTTGGTTGGGGTGCTACTAGGTGGTGTTTTGTTGCATCTTAATATATCTTAACAACTCACCTCTTAATGCATTTTAATAGCCCACATATTTATATTAAGAGGTCATCTGAATAGAAACTATTCAGATGACCTCTTAATACACAGATGTAAGCTGTTAAGATGCATTAAGAGGTGGACTGCTAAGATGCACTAAGATACAATCAAACACCACCCAAGTGGCTTTAAGTCCAATCTGAAATGACTTGGCAGCTGAACGAGATGTTCTAAATCTTCAAGATTTTTAGGATCGTAGAGTATATAACCTTAAGAGTTTAGCAGCAAATCAATTGTATAATATCTTTTTTTTTATGGAATCTGCGCCTCGTATAGATGTCCTCGAGATTGTCTCGTTTGAAAGTTGTCATTGCTCATTTAATTCTCCAATCTGAAAGATCTCTGATTGTTGATTTTTGGGTATGTGTCACTCTGCCTTTGGCTGTGACATGTCACATTAGACTGATGCAATAACCTACAAATGGGTCGCTGTCACTTCACCAAACTAGCTGTTTAGACACTTCAATTTGATCTTCTTTTCAAACTTTAAGATATTCAACAACTATTTGGTCGTAGAGTATCTGACTAGGCGACTCTTCAATCCACAAGCTCTACGATCTCTTTCAGACATCGCGGTTTTCATGAGCTCTATGATCTCTGACAAACTCTATGGTCTTGAATGAGTTCTACGATCTCTGACAGACTCTAAGGTCTTTAATGAGCTTTACGATCTCTGACAGACTCGACAATCTCTGGCAGACTCTGTGATCTTCGACTTGCTTTACGATCTCGGAGTAAACGACTCTACGATTTTTGACAGACTCTGCGACCTTGACCAGTGCTCTACGGTCATTCACTGTTGTTGCTCTACGAACTCCAGCTTTTGAGCAGTTAGCTCTATGATACTGCTTCATTGTCTTGCTCTGCAATCAATTCCTGATTTAGTTCTAACTTCTATACTAAGTATTCTCTACGAACGTTGAGTGTTGGATCAACTTAACAAGTTTGATTCCTATTTTAAGTTCTTTTACATTAATTTCAATATAAGAACTATACAATCAACTAATAAATACAAATATACATTATCTCATTTATCTCATCAACAAATCAAACATGCATTTGTCCTAACACCTCTACAAATAATTCTATTTAGTAAATGTATTATATAATTACTTGAAGGCCTCAAATTACTTTATTAAAGTTATAATAAAATTTTCTATTAACTGCCAATAAGTTGCTTAATTTTTTTTTTAAAAATAAATTATTTATATAAAAATAAGTTGCTTAATTCCATATTTTGTGGGTAGTTATATATTGTCAATAATATATTTTCACATTCTTTTGCAAGCTATTCACATCAATTTTTTCTTCATTTTTTTATAAATATTTTTAAGAAAAATAATTTTAAATTTCTTTTCAAAAGTGCAAGTTCTTTTGACTAAATTTTTCTACGGTTTTTTTGAAATCAAATTGAAGTTATCTCTATATTATAATGACAAAATATAATATATTATGGATTGTCACATAATTTTTTTTTGAAACATGTATAACATAATTCATATTATTAAAGTTTTAGTTGGTTCAATTTGTGTTGCACCTCTAAAATAAAACTCTATTAGAGATATAGTTATGTAATTTTGCAATTGAAATTAAGGGTATGTTGATTAAAAGAAAATTTTATTTTATTATAAGTTGAGAAGTTGATTTGAGAAGCACCTCAAGAGATGATTCTAGCTTCCATCTTTTTTATGCATTAAGGTACTTGTACTCGGCTTCCAGCACCACTCATGTAGCTTCTCAGAAGGTAGAAACTGTCAAAGAAAAGCTGAAAGAAACAGGGCTTATATCCCATTCACGTTACGTGCTTCAGCGCAAGCTTGGTTGCATCAGCATGCCATCTAGTCTTAGCTTCAAATTTTGTTTAAAGATGTAGTCATTCGATCACTAGTTTCTAAATAATTTACAGATATTTACATGCTGAACTATTGTTCCCTCTTCTCTGGATTGAATGGGTATACTACTTCAACTAAACTGCATCAATTGTGAACATAGTTTTTAAGGCCAAGGTGATGCCAGTCGGTGGCTCGCCTAGAAGCCTAGGTCGGTAAGGCGTCCGCTTAGGGTTCCATAAGGTGACAAGTCGTTGATAATGTGCAATTTATACGTGTATTACACACACACACACATATATATATTTATATTTTACTTCAAAAATAAATTAAACATATAAATAAATATCAGCGCACACACACACGCAAACACACACACACACACATATATATATATATATGTATACACACACACTGATATGCATTAAAGTCTAAAAACAATAGGTATAATATACTATAATTAACTAGGAAGCACAGATACGGGATGTGGATGCGACAAGATCCGTGACACGACATGACATTTTCCCAAAGCAATATGATATGTTGAATTTTATATATATATTAAATAAATTTAAGTGTATAATAAAAATTAAAATTGATAATAAAGCATGATAAAGTCGAACAAAATATTGAGGAACGGTTATACTCCAAGATTATAACGTACAACTCTAAGAGGTAACCATATTTCAGGAAGAAACATATATATATATATATATATTTATATATATTCATATCAGTAGAGAAGTTAGAATCTTCATTTGATCCTCAGCTAATATTTAACTAAATACTAATGATAGAGCTAAAAAAACCAAGGAATCAATAAATTAGCATCTATAAATTAGAAAATCAACAATTCATCATACAAACTAGTTGAAAATTTATATATTTTTATAGACATACATATACTGATATAATAAGTCAATTATATTTACATAAGCAAGTGGTTAACTTCATAGTTTAAGTTCAATGAAAATACTAGTACCTATCGTAGCGTATCTAGAAGTATGTGATATATATTCAAAAGTGTCCTGTGGAGTGTCGGTGTTCGAGAGTTCGACACGTATCCGGCATGACGTTCGATAAGTGTTCGTGCTTCATAGATAATTGATATAAAGACACGTGTACAAGTTAAATATGAAAAAATGTAACTTAAATTTAAAGATTTAAATTAATAGTATGAAAATTAAACCTTTTGAATTCCAAGTTATAAGCTGAAGTGACCATGTCGCAGCTTAGAAGACCATATATATAAGTCACAGCTCTATAAAATCACTTAATCAGACATCTCTTATAGTGGCAGATATAGGAAAATGAACATTGTTGACTTCAGTGCTTTGCAATATTTTGGTCATGAGCTTATCTAGCACTTGAACATTGTGCTTTGAGCCATCAACCATCCTAACTCATTACTTTTAGTTTACAGTATACTATTTACATGGTAGCTTATATTTCTTGTCAGCAAAAGTTGAATTGATATCCTATAAAAGAGAGTTGGTAGTCCGTTTGTCTTGTCTATGTAACAATTTTCCAAATATTTTTTGCTGCCTTGCTTAATGAAGGTCCAAAAGTAATGTCCATGTTCTGTTCCGGTTATAAAGAGGAGTGGAAGAATGCTGGAGCTGCAAATAGTGAGGCAAAAAATGCTTCAGATTTTCAACAATTCAGTGAAATCCTCGAGGGCTTGGCAGATTGCGTGTCTTTCTTTGGGAATGGTGCACCGGTAAGCTTTCTATCATAAGGTTATTAAAGTTTAGTCAGCAGTTGATCCCTTTGTTTCTTAAATTTGTTGAATTTGCATCTAGAAGCTACATTATTTTATGGCATTGCACAATAAGATTTATGAATCAACTGTTGTTCACATGGTTTTCACAGGTCAGGACATAGATTGATTTCAATAGTATAGGGTACAGTTCCACACACAGGCTGGTTTCAACATTTGATCACTCTGGTTGGTCCAAATCTCTCCCAGCCCCCAGGGTCCCCCTTGGGGCGCAGACCCCCCAAAATTCTCGAGTCATTATGATTTCCGAAGCTTGCTTTTTGTCTGAATTTGTTTTCCCCATATGAGCTTTCTGCATGGCCTGCTTCGTGAAATGTGTCCATTTGTGTGAGAAGGAACTTAGTCTCCTAAACAGAGTTGTTTAAGGGTGACGTGTCATTGACATTTGCATTTTCTAACTAGCTTTTTGAAACACAATCCAACCACTTTCAAGTTTGTTCAATCAAAGACAGTATAATATGACAGTTGTCACAATTATAACATGTTTTTGCTGTTTGTAGGCTGATGCCTAGATTGCTTCAGTTTGTAGTGTTAGTATGTTTTGTTTTATACAGAAGATCATATAATAGTTAGTCTGAAGTGCTCAAACTTTCAGGGATTGCAACTTCGGAGGAACGCTATAATATTGCTGGCTTTTTTAGCCTCATCAGGAAAATCTGGCTTTGAAATTCTATTAAGTCATAAGCTTTCAAAAAGGACCAACTTCTTTGCATTGATCCTGCAAATGGTGGTATCAGAGATGGATGTGGAAACGTTAGATTCAGTTCAACCATCTGAGATTTTCAAAGAAAGGTAACTAACTATTTTATGAGTAAGAGTTTTTGTGGATGTCTTAAATGTTCAATCAGTTACTGTTTCTTAAACATAGCAATTACATATATACATGGTTATTTGTCTGTTGGATATGCATCTATTACGTTCTCTTTGCCACTGCTCCGAAATACGACCAATATGGGTTTCGTGGGGGAGTTAATCCCCACTTTTTTTCCCCCCTATCATCTTCATATAAGTTATTCCTCCACTGTTGGAACAAAATGTAATGATTTACTTTTAGTGGACATTTTATTTCCATATTTATTAACTATTAAAATAATTTCGGTTTTAGTTGCCTTGTTTGATGGGAATATCACCAAGTCACTTCATGATGCTATCTGCTTTATCTACTGTGTTGGTATCAATGTGTGTGTGTAAATATATATTAAATATACATATATGTAATATAATTTACACATAATATACATGTATACATTATTATATTCTTGTTGAATGTAATAGCATGGATCCCCAGTTACTACGTTATTGCACCTTTAGTAAAGTGACAAGCACATGCAATTTTTTGAGTTTTATCCCCTTGCAGAGAAGTGGAAACCCCTGGTATTTGCAAATTACATTTTGATCACATCTTTGCACGTTTACATGTACCGACCACAGTTTTCGTTTTTCTTGCAGAACCCTGCTAATTCGGGAGGCTCTTATCTTTCTGAATAGATTAGTCTCAAATGCTCAATACTCTGGTCCTGTTTTGCGAGTCTTAACAAACAGCAGAGATGTAGCCTTCTTGACTATTGATATTGCTAACAGGTTATCTCGGAAAGGTAAGTGGTTGTGGCAGTCTGACACCATGACTAGGCAGATTAGGGAGTCAGAAATTGTGGACTTGGCTCGAGTCTTTAAAAAAAGGGTCTTCAATTTTTTGGGAGAGAGCGTATCATAAAAACAAACAAATTCAAACAGAATGTTGATACTGATCAACAATAGGTTTATAACTGATGGGGGAGCACATAAAAACACTCAGAGCATGCTCGAAGGGAACAAATATCAGTATTTACCTTTTGACAGATGTAGCAAATTTTGTGAAAATTTTACACCACCTCGCAGAGCAATGCTCTTTACCTCTCTTAAGCAAAGCTCTCCAGCCTTGGGGTAAATTTTTGAATACTTCCTTGATACCAGGTTTATGGCATTCGTAGTATGCAATAGACGACGTACCAACTGGCATAGGTATGCCAATAGACGATGTGCCTGTATATGTGTATATTTTTGTTCAAGCAAAAGATACTGATTAATGAATATTGATTTTGATTAGTATACATATCCTTTGCTTACATAGTTGCTTAATGCTCTTTTAATACAACTTCAAATCTTTTTATGAAGTGTTCAATGGAGTAGGAAACTTAATTGTTGTGGCAGATTAAAGTTCAGATGTAATTAATCTGGTTTAAGAGATGTGTTTTTGGGTGGTGGGGGTGAGGGTGTGGGGGTGTGGGGTGGGAGTTATCATATATTTTACCAAAAGTCCTATACAAACCTGTTTTCTAATAAAGAAATGGAACATAATTTTTTTGATTCGAGTTCAATCTTTGAATTGAAAAATTATTGTTCAATCTAATAAAGAAATTTAAGGTCTGTTTATCATATTGGCATAAAAAAAATCTAAATTGAAACCCATAGGCCTCAGCTGAAAATTTAGACATCGCTGTAGAAACTAGAAAGTCATATTATTAGATTTAATTAAACCTTTTTTTTACCAAAAAATATCACAAGCATAGAAACATTGTATACTGTATGTATACATTTACAAAGACTGCTGCTCATAAATAAATGGAATATCGGCCAAATGGAGAAATAAACAAAGAACAATTTTATGAACCAAGACTCTGCATATATCGTGTTATTTTTTCAAAGATATACATATATGTTATAAGTTACCAAACAAAGTTTACATGTGGGATAATTTATATGTATATAAGATTCAAGTTACTATCAGTAATATTTTGAGTTATGATTTTGGATGAACATATGATGGGTTAAGATAGTCCAAAAAAATATTATTAAATTGTGAATTGAATCTTAATATGCTATATCGACTCGGTCTCCAAATTTGACCTCATTGTTACATGACCCACTAGGGTTTAAGGGTTAGTAGGGTTTGATTTTGTGCGGTTCCGAACAAAAAGTAGACATGAAACCGCTTAATGCGGGTTGTTTAAATTATAAACCGCAACATAAAACTGTTTGAATGGGTGTGGTTTCTAAAAATGTGATGCAGTTTAAATGGTGCATTTTTGGCTTGAAAATCAATTAGAAAAAAATACATGTCTTAATTTTCAAATTCTAAATAAATCTCAAACATTGTTAACTTGTTATTGCAATTAATACCTAACTATAAAAAATTTGAATTCTTGAAAACTAATCACAAATTAATTCGAACATTTCAATTCTGTGTTGAATAGTTAAAGTTTAATACCATGTAAAATTTGAAAATACATGTGTTATTCCAGTACAACCATTATTACTAACTTCATGCAAAATTATATATTTTAAAATTAAATTTAAATCTATATTTAAATAGAATTTAAAGAAATTTAAAATAAACACAAAAGAAATTTAAAATAAACACAAAAATATGAGAAATATTAAAAAAATTAGAACTCTAACGGGTATATAATTTCTTAAGGGGTGCAATTTTTACGAGAAAAATCACAGTATGTCAATGAAACCATTAATATGTTTTTTTTGCTGTTTTGCGTGCAATTTCGGTTGTACGATCTTACTCCCTTCGTTCCTAATTATATGACGTTTTAAAATTTTTTATTTCTCTAATTATTTAACGTTTGTTCAAATCTAGAAAAATTAATGATAATTTTTCCAAAATTACTCCTCATTAAACTCTTTCTCTTTTCTTATTCCAACAAAACTCTACTTATCCCAACAAAAAATTTAAGGGTATTATAGACAATTGAATACTATATTTAATATTTTTTAATCATTATCTTAATTCTTGTGTCCGACAATAAAATATTAAATAATTAGGGACGGAGCCCATCTTAGCCGGATTAACCCGAAAAACTTTACTCCGAATCTACCAAAATTACCCATCATAATCAACTTAATTCTAGTAAAATCCAGATTAAAGAATTTAAAGTATGTTCTCACGTTATGTTCTATTCTTTGAGCAAAAGAAAGACAAAAAAAAGGGGAGAGAGAGGGTTCTATAAGATGATTTTTAAATATACAAGTCTCTCTCTCTCTACTTATAATCCAGCTCTCAAAACTTTCTCTCTCATCTGTTTCAGAAAACCCTCTCTCCTTCCATCATCGTTGTAGTCAGCAATGGCTGCTATGCAATACCTGGATTCTCTCCGTAATTCCCATCCGGAGCTCTCCGATTGGTACAATACCCTAGCAGATCTGTACCAGAGGAAGCTATGGCACCAGCTGACTCTCAAGCTCGAACAGTTTGTTGCCCTCGCAGTCTTTCAGGTTAATACCATACATTTACTGCTATTCAATCGAAATTTACTTTTATATATCTCTATGTAGATAGATATTCAGTGGATTTGTTAATTTTAAGGTTGATTCGGCTATATGTTTTCACTGAAATTAAGGCTTGGAGATGTAGTCGGGCACTAGTGTTGGTTTCAGGCGAGATTAGGGTTTTGTTAAGAGGATATTGAGTCTAGCTGAACGAGAAGTGTGAAGTAATCTTTTATTTTGATATGTTTTTGTAGATGAAAAAGTTGATTCAATTGGGGTAACTTTCTGTTTTATGATTTGAATTTGCTGTTAAAACTCGTTTTAGAAAGGAAAAGTCAAAATTAGATGTCTTGACACAAAAGTGAATTAACTAATGCAAAAGAAGTGAAGAGAGAGTGGTGGTAAGTTAGATGGCTAGTTTCCTAGATGCCTAGAGGGTAAGAAGTTAAGAACACTTCTTATTCGACTTATGCAGCCATATATTTCAGTCCAGATGCTATACAGGCAAATGCATATTGTTGTGGAGGTTTAAATCCTCTTGTTTAATTATCTGTTATTTGACTACTGTTCATCTTAGTTTATGTGCATATTGCTTCGTCAAGATAGGACCGGATTCTTTTTGTCAACCATGAGCTTCTTGGGTTCCAGTTTAGGATAAAACTAAGAGCATTGTCTATCCACAAGCTGAGCTTATCGAAACATATCAATATTCACACCCAGTTAGAGGTCTTATGATAAGAGATTCCACTTTACATAATTCAAAATCATAAAATAGGAGATGCATGATTTTATATCATATTGATTGTTGCTTATACATATAGAATGGCAACTACTCCCTCCGTTCCCAAAAGGATGGCTTAAGTGACAAATTTTTTTCCCTCAAAAGCATGTCTAAAGTACATAAGTCAACTATATAAAATTTTACATTGACTAATTTACCCTTGGCCATATTACATCTTAGCTAAACAGTAAATCAATCAAATCACAAATGAATGACTCAAATTAATTTACTCTCTCTCCACAAGCCCAAGAGCCCATTAAAGCAGTTAAGACACATACCAATACAAGGGCAAAATGGAAAGTAAATTTATACTCTCTCCTCTTATTTGATTACCTTAGTTTGTGTAAAATTTGTCCTTAAGCCATCCTTTTGGTAAAAGGATACGGAGGGAGTACTTGCTAAAACTAAATTTTAGGGGCCCTCTCTTGTAATTTTCCAATTTACCTGCAATTAAGAATATGTTTATCCCTTTGGAATGCATGCTTACAGAGATGGAAACTGGATAAGAGACTGGCAAAATTTTTGTCAGGTTGTGCTGAGCTAGTGCTAGTATGGTTTGTCAGATTCTGAGGAAGTAATGGAAGCTTTTTTCCCTTAAATATATTACTCATAACAAGAGCAAAAGACAGTTTTGAAGCCTCATCTAAATTTGAGTTTAAACGGAAGCAATTACAGGGAGATGCATAGGCATTACACTTGGCTCTAGGCACTGTCATGGTATATAAACCTCACTAAAAAAAAGCTCTAAAATTCTTCTTTTTTGGTCCATAACTCTATATAGAAGCAGATTCACAGACTATAACTAGCCAATATTTTTATGAGAGAATCATTAGAATTATTGGTGCTAGCTTTGTTTCAATTCACCTTTAGGCATTGGAAGCTTCTGTTCCTTTTTTTAAAAAATTAAAAAGATCTGTATGTGAAAATTTGTTAAAGAAAAGTTTAGACTAATAGTCAGCACTTGAGAAAAGTGGCATGGCTGCAAAGTAAGGCATTTAAAATGTAAATGGTGCTTATTCTTCCAATGCTAGCATATTATCATGGAAAGCTTGCATCAGGAATTGCCACGCGCCCAAAACAAAATCACCCAACCTAACATAATGTCCTAGCTTTCAGATTGAAGTGTGCCAATCTGACCAAAAGTCGAGACATAAATCTATAATTGTGAAGATACACACAGTTTGTAGGTATGAAATATGAAGCAACCTTGTATAGTTGTATTTCATTATATGTATATGTATATGTATATATGTATATGTATGTCACAATTATCTCATCAAATCATAGTATCATAATGTAAGAATGTAAGAATATGTACTCACTGTTATTTATTTTCAGATTGCTAGTAGCTACATTTATACACAAAATGATAGCCTAATTCTAGGAGGAAGACATGGAGTGGAAAACAAGGAAACATGTTTTCCCTATTGCATGGAAAACATGTTAATATGTTAACACTCCCCCAAGTTGGTGTATAGATGTTTCGCATACCCAACTTGAAACACAATGGATGAAACATCTTACCACTAAGACCCTTAGTCAGAAGATCAACTAGCTGATGTTCTTTTTTACAAAAGGCAGGCAAATGAGATCACTGCTTAACTTTTCTTTGATGAAGTGCCTGTCAATCTCAATGTGTTTTGTTCTATCGTGATGTACTGGGTCGTTTGCAATACTAATGGTTGCCTTATTATCACAAAATAACTGTATAGACCTTTTAGTTATAACACCCAAATCTTCTAGCAAGGTTCGAAGTCACATTAGTTCACATATACCCAAGGCGATAGCTCGATATTCATCCTCAACACTAGATCTTGCCACCAAGGATTGTTTCTTACTACGTCAAGTAACAAGATTACCTCCAACAAATGAACAATAGTCTGATGTAGACCGACAATCCTCTATAGAGCCAGCCTAATCTGAGTCGAAAAAAGCTTCAACTCCCATATGACCATTTGGTGCAAACAATAAACATTTTTCCGGAGCAGACTTGAGATACTTCAGAATTCTGTAAACAATTTTCATGTGACAATGTCGAGTATCATGCATATACTGACTCACTATACCCACAACATTAGATATATCGGGTCTAGTTTGAGAAAGGTATATCAGTCGTCCAACCAAACGTTGATATCTTTCTTTATCAACCGTAGGAACTGTGCCTCCTTCTAGATGATGATTAACTTCAATAGGAGAATCAACAAGTTTACATCCTAACATGCCAGTTTCTGTTAAAAAATCAAGGACATACTTCCGTTGAGATATAAAAATCCCATTTGAAGATCTTGCAACTTCAATACTAAGTAAATATTTCAAGGAACCAAGATCTTTGATAACTCTTTGGCTAGACTCGCTTTGAGATTAACTTTCTCTTCTTTATTATCCCCCGTTACCACAATGTCATCAACATAAACAATAAGAATGATAGTCTTATCATTTATCTGTTTAACAAATAGTGTGATCTGCTCGACTCTACTTGTACCCAAATCTTATCATTGCTTTGTGGAATCTATGGAATCAGGCTCTGAGAGATTGCTTCAAACCATATAAAGCCTTTCGCAGTTTATAAATCTTACCCTTGGTGACAGATGAAGCAAAACTATAGGGTATTTTCATGTATACTTTTTCTTTCAAGTCACCATGAAGGAATGCATTTTTCACATCCAATTGTTGAATATCCCAGCCGAAATTCGATGCACATAAGATTATGGTACGAACAGATTTCATCTTTGCCACAGGAGCAAATGTCTCCTTTTAATCAATCCCATGAGTTTGAGTATATCCTTTTGCAACTAGCCTAGTTTTGAGTCTATCAATTGCTCATCTGGATTCTGTTTAATTGTATATACCCATTTGCAACCAATTGGTTTTTTCCCATAAGGAAGTGTAACTAGTTCTCATGTATCATTCTTTTTCAAGACATTCATCTCCTGAACCATGGCTTGTTTTCAATTCTCATCACTGATTGCTTCTCTCCACCCCTGAGGAACAAATATTGAAGATAAGAAGAAACAAAGGAGTGGTAGGATGCAGATAATTTATTATAAGTTAAAAAAATAGAGATAGGGTGTTGAGTACAAGATCGAACCCCTTTTCTAAGAGCAATAGGAATGTCGGTATCATGAGAAAGATAAGTAGGATTAGGATTCTCATCATTAGCATTATCAAGATCAGGTTCGTGTAGTGGTGCAGAAATGGTGACATTATTCTTGCCCACGATTTTCATAACTGGACCGGTCATCGAATCGGAAAAGGTACTTGGTGGATGGGTCACTGGTCCAACCAGTGGTCGAACCGTTATTGATCAAGTGACGTCATAATTATATTTTTAATAAATATAATTATTAATATAAATTTTATATAATTTATATTAAAGATGCCAAAAAAATTAATTATCCTCTGATTATTTATTGATGTATTATTTTTGAAAAAAATTATATATGTAGAAAGAAACAATACTTGATTAAAATAAAAGTATAATAATATTAAAAAAAACAGAAATGATAAGGATAAGGTAAACCAAAAAGTTAAATTACATTCAATCAAGTGATAATGTTCCCAATTTTCCACTTCCCTAAATAGCCCACACTGACTCCTCCCCTTCAGTATTCTCTCTCTTCCAAGCTTCAGAGTAATTTTTTTCCTTCTCAACTGGCCACCCACTTTTCTCTCTCTAATTATTTAGATGAAGGGCAAACTTTCATTAATCACCATGCTCTTCTACTTTGGTCCATTACAAGAGAGATTAGCTTTCATCAATGTTCTAAAAGGCGCTAGGCGGGAGGCGGGCGGCCGAGGGGGGCCTAGCGCCTAGGCGGGGCCTAGGCGGGATTTTTTATTTTAAGGTAATTTTAATATTTTATTTTAATTTATCCAAGCAAAACAATCTATAATAAAGATAATAAAGGCATTTTCTTAAAGTTCAAACACATCCATATTGCTAATGTCAAAGTTCAAACACATCCATATTGCTAATGTCAAAGTTCAAACACAAACATGCAATTGTTCAAAGTTTAAACAAATTTTTAACGTATTAGTTTTATTTATAAATAAGATTGCTATTAAATAATAAATTTTAAAATTTCAATAATTTAATTCAATATTAAAACTTAAGAAACTAAACATAAATTTAAGAATTATAAAATTGAATTAAACTAAATATTACAAATGTATTCTCATTTATATAATTTGAAGTTGGTACAAGTTCAAAAAATTACAGCTATAATAAAATTATCCATTTTGACTTGATATTGTTCACTTCTTGTTGTGATTTGATATGCCACAACCTGTATTATGAATATAGTAATCATTAGAAAAATAAACATATCAATATTTAGTTTGGGTAGTTATTAAAATAAAAAAATCTCTCCGCCTAGAACCCGCCTAATTTTATAGAGGGATTTTTTTATCGCCTTAGGCCTAGGTGAGGCACCTGGGGGCTTAGAAGCGCCAAGTGGGGGCCTAGGTCCTAGGCGGGGCGCCAAGAGGGGGCCTAGCGCCTAGGCGGGGCCTAGGCGGACCTAGGCTGGGATTTTTAGAACAGAGGCTTTCATGCAGAGTTATTTATTTCTCTATGATCCCTAAACCTTTCTCCATTTGAAACACACACACACACACACATCTGATAGGAAGATGGCGATGATGGCGGACATTGTCCACCTGAAAATTTGGTATGGTTTCCTGCTTTTGTTTTTTTATTTGCTGTTGGCAGACCGACTACAACTATGACGGTTTGAACGGTTTAACCACTGGGTTACCGGTTATTTGGTAGTTTCGGTCTGATGGACATAACCAATTCGTTTTGTTGACCGGTTCTTGATCCTATCGGTCGGACCGGACCGGTCTGATCTGAGTCTGAAAACCTTGTTCTTGTCTTTTCAAACATAGGTCCCCTGAGGAGAAGATGAAGAAGAATAAAAAGGTTCTAATTCCCAAAAGGATGACATCTCGAGTGACAAATTTTTTAGGAGGAGGATGATAACATTTATAACCTTTTTGGGTTAGAGAATAACCACTGAAAACACACCGAAGAGCCTTGGTATCTAATTTTTCCCCGAATTGGAGATTTATCATGAACATAGCTACATAACCAAAAACTCGAGGCGAAGGAGGGATTGGTCATATGTTGGAGAAAAGAGATAGGACTTTTGTTTCCAAGGATTCTAGAAGGAATGCGGTTGATAAGGAATGCAGAAGTCAGAATCACATCTCCCCATAGAAATTTAGGGGTTGTCATTGTGAACATAAGAGTGCGGACGACCTCTAGTAAATGTCTATTTTTCTTTTCATCACTCCATTTTGTTCTAGAGTTTTAACACGGGAGGTTTAAAGAATGATGTCATGCTGAGAGAGGTAAGATTCAAAAACATTATTATTATATTCACAACCACTATCACTATGAATAATTTTGACTTTAGCGTTAAATTGGGTTTGAATCATTTTATGAAAGTCCTGAAAACAATCAAACACTTCATTTTTGGAATGCAAAAGGTAAATCCAAGTGACACGAGAATGTCAATCAATAAATCTAACAAACCATCTAAAACCAGAACGGGAAACAACCCGAGAGGGTCTCCACACATCAGTATGGATAATAGCAAAAGGCTCAGAATGGCGATTGTTAATAGCAGAATAAGTCGAACGTTTGTGTTTACCGAATTCACATGGTTCACACAAAAACTGAGTTTTGTTATATTGCTTAACTAAAGATGGAAATAAAGACTCCAATATTGAAAAAGATGACCCAAACGACGATGCTATTGATGGAGAGAGGTCAGACTTGAGTCAGAAGTAGAGTGAAGAGCCTGAGTGGGAGAACATGTTAGATGAGTGAACATCTAAATAATAGACCATCAACTGCACTACCACTGCCAATCTTCTGCCCCCGTCACCAAGTCCTGAAAAACACAATGATTTGAAAAAAAGGTTACTGAACAGTGTAGAGATTCAGAAAGACGTTGGACAGATAGTAAATTTACAGTAAATGAAGGGATATGGAGAGCAGATGATAATGTCATTGAAGGGTTACAAACTATAGAACCACTCCCGGAGATGGAAGACAGGGAGTCATCAGCTACTCGAGCTTTGTCTTTTTCAGAGCAGGGTGTGTATGAAGTAAAGAGGTTGGTAGGACCCAGTCATATGCTCAGAGGCTCCTGTGTATATAATCCAATTAGGGCAAGTGGATGAAACATGAAAAGCACAAGGAGGTATACCTGATTGGGCATAATGAGAGGAAGTAGGTTTGGATCAGAATTTTTGAAAAGCTGAGATTTCTTCAGGAGTGAGTGCAGTAGTAGTGTCTGTAGTACTGGATACATCAACAGAAAGTGGAGTAATAGACATGTAGGCATGGGATCCACGTCCACGACAGATCGACCTCCATGTCCTTTAGGACGCCCATGAACGATCCCTGGTATGATTCTTTTCCCCACTATAGTCACATTCGCGGGACTCCTTCTCAATAGGAGAAGGAATGGGAAAGTCAGGCTTAGGATACGAAAGCATGGTTGATCGGTCAGCATGATTTAAATTTAGAACCATCACCCGACGTCTACTTCCCTCTTCCTGAGCTCTAGCAGGAGCATGATAGAAAAGGTGTCTGACCAAGCAGCTGTGCTCGAACTTGATCAAATTCTATATTCAAACCGGCCAAAAAATCTATAACTCTATTTTCATTAACAAACTTTTGATAAGCAGCTGTATCTTCTAGACATTTAGTTGAAAAAAACTCGTTAATGATCGAGCTCTTGCCAAAGTGCATTAATCTCTGCAAAATATTGTGCTACATACTTCTTCCATGACCCAATTCACGGATTCTTTTACGAATGTCATATGCCTTATGCCTTAGACATATCACCAGAAACAGAGAAGGTTTGAGAGAGCCTCCCAAAGTTCATATGTAGTGTCTAAGAACATGTAACTACTCCTCATACTAGGGTCCATTGAGTTAAAAATTCCATGTTTTTACCATGGAGTTATCAGATTTCCATTATTCTGGGTCACACATGCTTGTATAGGCATAGTTGTTGGAAGTGTTGCATCCGGTTAGTTTCAATTGACATACGGTATGCTTGGGACCAAGCTAGATAAAGTGGACTAAGAACCAAAGCAAAGTTGAGATGAAATTTCTAATCAACTGCCCCCTTTATTTGTTTCAGTAGTACCAGCACTATTAATGGAACTAGATTTTGTCATGGTGAGGTAATAGGAGCAACAAGAATTATCCAACGAAATATGAACAAGGATAATTTACAGGCTCAAAAATAGCAAAGAATTTATTCCGGAGGAAAAAAAAATTAGTGAAGCTAGTTCTTTAGAATTCACTTTATATGAGCCCACTGAAATAGCAATAAAGGAACCCTTCAAGGAGCTAACAGTAAGCTCATGTTGGGCCAAACAAATTAACATGAAGCCTAACACCATACAAACCTGAATTTTTCTCTCTAAAACCATTGTAGATGGCAAGAGGAGAGAGAGACGACCAGCCTGAAAAAAGCGTGCTGATAAAGGTCTCACGCGCCGGTCAACGATGACGCGTGGCGTCGACAGTCCGGCGAGTGGGAGGTGCGTGCGGCAATGGTTCGGAAAATTGAAAGTTCTGAGTTGGTTGCCCGACAACAAGTAATCCAATTATGATCTCAATTTCTCTGTATCTAATTGTTCAACTAGTTTTCTGATAGAAACTAGGAATTGCAGCGGAAAAAAGAGAAGGAAAAAAAATCCTACTGATAAAGGATCAGTGCTTTGATACCATGTAAGAATGTAAGGAAATGTACTCACTGTTATTTATTTTCAGATTGCTAGTAGCTACATTTATACACAAAATGATGGCCTAATTCTAGGAGGAAAACAGGGAAACATGTTTCCCTAACACATGAAAAACATGTTAATATGCTAACACATGCTAACGCATACATCCATTTCTTGAGCATTAAAACCTAGGATCTCACTTTACATTTTACAAAGAACTGGCGACATAAAATATTTGTACTCTTTGGACTTTAATGTGATGTTATAGAAAAGATGTTTTTATGTTCGATTCAACACTGAAACATCTTTGTATGAACATTTTTAATCATGTTTTCATTCATTGTCATGCAGACATTTGACGATGATGTGATTGTAAAAACATATAGCCAGGCTCTACGTTTTTCTTGGATTATGTGTGGAGGGAGTATCAACATTAGAATATGGAGAGCCACTACATAGCAGGCAAATCCCAGTTTCTAATTGTCTACGTTTATTGTATTAACATGTTTGAATGTTCAGATTTGTTCGGACATTGAGTTGCCTAGGCAGATTTAGGGTTCAAAACTTGTAACATACTCCATTTAATGTCTATATTATATATTGTGAATGATAAAAACTTGAGAACCTTATTTTCTTACGGCTTCCATTTAAGTTCTTAGAAAATGTGCATTGATGCCTAGTCCTGATTTGGTTCAGACCTGTAAAATCTTCCCTGATTTGAATAATCCTCAGTGTATTTAACTTAGATTTCGAAACTGCTTGATGTTATCAGTTATGTATTTGTTTTGTACAATCTAATTATCATGTTTTGCAACTGTATAAAAGGAGTTCTTGTGCATGAATAGGATAGCTCTGTATAAGAATCTCTATTTTGTTTGTATTTTCTATCTATGCACAATTAACACATGCTTTTCATTATTTTGTTTTTCAGGCAGGTGATGCTTTGATACAGCTATATCATAATTTTATCACCGACTTTGAGACTAAAATCAATCTTCTCAAGCTTGCACATTTTGCGGTCATAGTCTCTCGGCAATATTCTGAGAAAGAGGCTGCCATTAGTTATCTTGAAGGGGTGATTGAGAAGCTTCGGGCTACTAGAGAAATGCGCATAGAGGAGCCTGTGCTTTATATCAAGATGCAGATTGCTATGTTCAACCTTGAGAAAGGAGACCAAAAGGAATGCAAGAAACTACTAGAAGATGGGAAAAGTACACTCGACAGCATGACTGACATTGATCCGTCTGTACATGCCAGTTATTATTGGATTTCATCTCAATACCACAAATCTCGTCAGGAATTTGCAGAGTTCTACAAAAGTGCTCTTCTATATTTGGCATACACCTCAGTAGAGTCTCTATCAGAATCATTTAAGCTGGTATGCAGTTAGTTTTTGTTTTTCTTCATTGGACTCTGTTAATGTAGTTCTGGCTTGGCTCAAGTGTTTATGCTTTGGTATTGCTGGATTTTGGGTTTTGATAAATTTCTTCGTCAAAGCAAATTCTTACACTTCTCTTCTGAGCATATAATATGATGTTTTCAATATTATCCGAGCTGAATTCTTTAATTTTCTATGAACTTTAAGAACAAATTGCTGTATGATGTTGGAATGACATGTTCAGTTATAATGAGTCATGTTCTATTGTTCAATAGTCAGAAGAAAAATTGTTCGAAGAGTTTTTCAGTAGTTATGAGCTCAATGATTGATATATATATATATATAGTGCAATTTGCTTAATGTTTCCTTGCAATAACTCATATCGAGCTATTCGTTGTTCATATATGGCAATTAACTTCATGTGACCTATTATTTCTAGGATTTGGCTTTTGATTTATCCCTATCTGCATTGCTGGGCGAAAACATTTACAACTTTGGCGAACTGCTTGCACACCCAATTGTAAGTATATTATAACCAATGAATTAAATTTCTTGCATACTCGTAATTGTGTGAATATGTTTCAATCCTGCTTTGTCTAGTGTTAGGTAATCAACTCATTTAAAAACTTAAGTTCAACAATGTATGTCGTGCTAACATTCCCCGTCAAATGCAACTTGCATTTGCACTATTAAATTAATATAAAGACAATTGTGAGGCCGGGAAGATTTGAACCCAAGGCCTTGCAAACTCAGAGCTCTGATATCATGTTAGGTAATCAACTCATCCAAAAGCTTAAGCCGGGCTCAACAGTGTATATCGTGCTAACATCTAGGATCATCAGTTATGGATTGGTCCGATAGTTGATTTCTTGCTCTGAGTTGTAAATGTTTAAGATTCTTGCGACAAGTCCTATTGCCATAATGGAATCTGTTTAGTACTCATTCTTTGGTAGTTTGTACCCCTATTTATTATTTATGGCTTGGTTTGACGTGATTTGAGTCGGGAGAGATGACTTCTGTTAATGCAAGGTTAGAGGAGGGATGTTGGGCCCCTTGTCATCTTAGTTAGAAGATGCACTTCTTTCTCGTGCATGCTTTATATATGAAGCAGGAGTTCTTTTGAGATAGCTAGTGAAGCCAATGTTTATATTTATAATTCTTAATTTCTTACAACAACCAATTTTTGGGATGTTAGGCTGTATTGGCCGTAATCCTACTGCTTCGAATCTTGGTTATTGATCCATTTGCCCAACTAATTCTTTGATTGGGTGCAAATACACTGCCTTTGTCTCCTTATCAATTTTCTCTAATATATGACTTCAGAACATGAATCTCTTAACCTGAACAGATAAAGAGTCTTCTGGGCACCAAGGTGGAGTGGCTCTACTACATTCTTGAAGCATTCAACTCTGGTGATTTAGTCCGCCTATCAAGAATTATGCCGTGTTCATAGTACTGCCCTGAGCGCACAACCAGCATTATTTCAGAATGAGAGAAATCTTCTTGAAAAGATCAACATTCTCTGCTTAATGGAAATCATCTTCAGGTACATGAGCATCATTTGCACTTTGATTTGAATCTAATTGATTAATGAACCCACAACATTGTTATTTTTAACTGAAATGTGCTCCCTTTCAGTCGACCATCAGAAGATAGAACCATTCCCTTAAGTATTATTGCGGAGCGCACAAAACTTACAGTAGAGGATGTGGAGTATCTTCTAATGAAAAGCCTATCGGTAAGTGCCTATATTCTTGAAAATTATTTTGCCTATCAAAAAAATAAGAATGATAAATGTTTTTAATCTTTTCATTCCCTTTCATATATTGTTTCTACTGATAATAAAGTTAAGGCAAGCATGATATAATAATAAACTATCAAATCGAAGTTCAACATTTTTCTTTCAAGTGTCAAGTTCATTGATACTTTATTTTGTTGTATTCTTTACTTGGCACATGTGCTTGTTGAAACCATTTGAGTACTTGTATTTATTTGAGCTTTGCTTACTAAAGTTTAAAATATGGAATTACTGCAGGTTCATCTTATTGAGGGAATAATTGATCAAGTTGAAGGGACCATTCATGTTTCCTGGGTGCAACCAAGAGTTTTGGGGATTTCTCAAATCAAATCTTTGCGTGATCGGCTGGATAACTGGATGGAGAAAGTACACACTGCTTTATTATCAGTAGAGGCTGAAACACCTGATTTAGTTGCATCTTAATTTTGTTTCTGGACTTCCTTTCTGTTTTCTTGTAGCAATCTCTCAATGCCCCTAAAAGAGCTGGCTTACCTCACCAAAGGAGAGGAGATGTAGGATTTAATCATTTGGGTGGACTATGTAGGCTTCCTTTCATTTCTAGCATTATTTACTGGAAGGAACTGCCTCTTAATGTACTGCTTTTTCCATTTCTGATTTATGCTGTCAGCTTGCTTAAGATATATAGGGGAGTCGATCTTAAACCTACTTTTTATGCTAAGATGTCGATCAATCAAATCGTGCAATGAATTTTTGTTTTAGCATATTACAATCTGATATTATCCTTCTGTTTGGTGGATGAAATTTCATTGAAGGCTTTTTTCTTCCCCAAGTTGAGTTACTTGATGGGGTTAGGCCTATTACATGAAACAATAAACTCTACAAGCTCAGTGAGGATAGAGTGGGATTATGTCTAGTGTGAAGTAAGAATTTTATTGATACAGAGTGATTTATAATTAGTAGAATTCAGTACCGTACTTGTTGTATAGTAGTTAAAAAATAACATATAATTTCCTTTCTGTACTGCAAGTGAATTGGAAATATTAGCCCTTGGAAATATTAGCGTAGAGAAAAAGCCTTTGTAAAATTATTTCAAACATAAAAAAGGATTATTGCAACTTGAAGCATAATTAAATTATAAACAAGGGAGAACTTTATTCAAACATAAACTAGAAGAATCAGGTTTTCTACTGCAAATAAAAGATACTCCCTAACAAGGAGTCGCATTTGTTTAATTTATGAAATTTCATGATTTTTTTTTCATGTTTTACCGACAAACTAGAAAAATAGCTATTGCTATTATTACTATCAATAACACCATTCCTTGTTAAATAAAGCACATGAATGAACTCAAGGAGATCCTATGAGAGAGAATCACTTTCAACCTGAGAATTATACAAGAGACATCTATCTATGTTCAAACATAGCCTCATCTATGCTACAAATTAAATTCCATAAAAAAAATATGAAAGATAATTCAGGAGTCCAACTGAACTTTACAAGCTTAAGAGAACTGGCTGCTTGGCTAGCCCAATTTTTGAGCCTTTACAACAGCAAGTATAGAACATAATACTCAATAATATACTTGCAAGTATGCCAACAATTGTGCCATGCATTGGCCTGCAAGTATGTCTTCTTGCTAAGTGTAGCAACCAATACTACTAATAATATAAGAAAAACTAAACCATATGGGGAATTTAAAAGTAAAAAAATTTAGCTAATTTTTTATGGTATTTTATGGTGGTGGTTACGGACGTTGAGCTCATAAAAAATTACAACTATTTTTTCTTCCCAGTTACATGTTCTAACTATCTTCAAGAAATTTGTATTTCCAAAGTTTCCCCACCCCCCAAAAAAATATATTTTGTAATGCAATATTTATTTGACAAGATCACCAATATTTCTACGAACTTCTAAATTCACTTCATTTTTGTTTTTAGCCTCTTTTTCCCGAAATGAGAAGAAAAAAAGAAATTGTAAGATTTATAAAATGAACCCAAAGTCTACTATACAAAGATATCAAGTTCTCTAACTCAAAACCAATTGTCAACTCATTATATACTAGAAATACTTTGTCAGGGTATTCGATGTGGGGCAAGATATATACTTTAATACTCCCCCTCATGTGAAATCCAGAGTGTTGCACGTAGACCTGATGTATATGAGACCCACACAAGATAATAAGAAAGTCTAAAATAAGCTAGTCACAAAACAAACTCAGAAGAAAGTTAGTAAACCACGATCAACTATTGACCCAATTGATAAGTGGTACTAGTTAAGAAATGAGTATTTTTGACCCTTTAAGAATTGACTGCAAGTGGATAAAAAACGTAGGCTAAGAAGAATGTTTTTAATTAGGCCCAAGAATAGTCTGCTCTGATACCATGTTAGATTTATAAAATGGACTAAAAGTCTAATATACAAAGATATCAAACTCTCTAACTCAAAACCAATTAGCAATGAGAATAGTTGGCTCAACTCATTATATACTAGTTGTCTACTTTATCAAGATATTTGATGTGGGACAAGACATATACTCTAATTGAAATCAATTAAACTATTTTATTTATTTATTAATGTATTGTAATAAGCACCATTTGGAGGAAAGTATCATCACAAAAGAATGCATAAGTAAAACAACAGCTAAAAGCAAATGAACAACCCTCAACATTAATTTACTACGAAGATGAAAATAGATAAGAATAAAAAATGAACATAAATAAATCATAGCTAAAACAATCTCACAGAGAGGTCAGGCAGTTTTAATTTAAATAAACATGTCTACAAAATTTTAAGCAAGTTTGAGAAACTCACTTGGGGAGTATTATTGTAGCCTTCATACTGACCAAGAATAGCACATCATGGCCTTCTTTGAAACACTTTTACAATTGCTAATATCACAAACTAGAACCATTTTCATTGCAAGATACACGATTTCTACGAGAAGGACGTGACTGCTTCTTTGAGTAGGAAGAATTCCATTCCCCTCCATCTTGAGCATAGTAGTCCATTGGATAATCCACAACAGCCTCTCCCTCATGTTTTGTGGCACTATTGTTACACGCACAACAAGATTCGTTCTTCCCACAATCCATACCATCAATGCATGTTGAGCTCGTCTCCACCCCAGACTTTCTCTCCCACCAACCAGGTAGATCCCCAAGAGCAATTTCGGCCTCAAATGTGTTCAAAAGTGGCTTAGCAAACGCATCCCCCCAATCAATTGACAACCTCGGACACGCAATTTGAATCCAAGCATCAACAGAGTCACCAAACAACGCAATCCTTGCTGGAGACAACTCTGACATCAACACCACAGTCCAATCTAAACCTTTCTCTCTCATCTTCTTCTCCAACCGGTCTAAAATCCTTGGATTCCCTTGCCTCCCCAGTGTCCCCAGCACAATCCCCCAATTCTTCGCCTCCCTTGCCTTCACTATTGCATTCATTCTTGACTCCTTCATACCCTTGTGATCATACTCCTCCAAAAACAAATTCCCAATATACGGGTCATATCTAAACGCCTTAATCCCCGGATTCGCAATCATAAAAGCTTCCAAATGAAACCTCCCATCCGCCACAAAAACAAGCACAACTTCACCGTCATTGTCAAAAAAATTCCCCAAAATCGTCGGCGAAGTACAACCTAAAACTTCTCCAGCTGATAACGGCTTAGACTGAGGAACCAAAACCGTAAACCCTAACTTTTCCAATTCTGGCTTTGCAGCCCTAATTGCAGTTGCGAATTGAATAGTCCCAGCAAGAACAAGTCTTTTAGTAGAGTTCAAATTTAGGTTTACAGTATTGATTAACCTATTAACATCAATTTTAATATCGACAAATACATAAAGGCAGGGGATTACTGTATTATCAACCGGAACAAGGCAGCTGTGGCCGTAATGGATGAGGAGATCGGCGTTCAGGGCGGCAGCGGAGAGATCATCGACGCAGCAGGCGCCGTAGGTGACGTCACCGAGGACGAAGCAGCGGTCCACGGCGGCGAAGGCGGTGAGGATGTCGGAGATGACGAGGGAGTACATGAGGAGGCCTTCGGGGAACTGGAGAGCGACGCTCTTGGAGTTGGTGGAGCGGACGCGCCAAACGGATTTGTGAATTTCGAAGCTGTAGTTTGATGGGAGGAGAGAGATTGCAGCGTTGAGAGCAGGGTCGTTGAGGATGGAGTCTGGGATTTGGTTCTTTATAAATCGTTTCGGTAGTGGCCGCTGCCGCCGTGGCTGGCCATTATCGGTGGCGTTAGGGTTTATAAGGTGTGTGGGGGTTGAATTCTCCATTTTTCTACTATGATAGATGCTTCTGTTCGTTCTGCTATACACTCCTCCCTGTATTGCATTACTGCAAGTCTTGATATAATATAGGTTAGGAAGAATTTAGCGACGGTAAAAATGTCGCTATACATCTAGCGATACTTTTTTTTGTTAAGTTTTTTGTTGGAGTATTACAAAACCACCTCATAACTTGGGGTTTTGTCAGTCAATTGAAATCCTTGTAAAATTTTATTTTTTTCTAAATTTTGTTCATGGAGTGGTAGAACATAATTTTCATAAATAAGAACTTCAAGAAATCAGAAAATATTTCTTGCAATCTGATATTTTCAGATGGAAAAATATCCATATCCTCACTTTTCCTAAATATCTTTTATTGGATATTGGAAAAAAAAAGTAATAAAACCACCCCATTATTGCATCATTTTATTTTTCATAATCAATGATGATCAAGTATTGAGTTGTGAAATTGTCTATATTCAAGTACTAGCAACCATGCAGGTCAGGTGAATATTGGTGTTTATATTTGCTCATCAGAAAACCAAAAGAATGTTTGTTACTTGTCCAAACTGGAATTTGCAATAATCAAAGTTCATAATATTTCAGGACTGCAGACTCCTGTTGGATTATATATATCACACAGAGGTTTGAATAATAGAACTATTTTAGTGAAACAAAATGGAGGAATCCACATTTTATCTATACCAAGCTTCTCCTGAATTTCAATTATGGAGTACATACAAAGGTATAAATAACAAAATACAAGATTGGCAAGTTCACCTACACTAAAATTTTGGTACAACAAGACATGGTGATACAACTACATCTGGAGATGCTGGTGAAAAGAAATTTTCTTTCTAAATCTTTTACCATCGGTCCTCAAATTTTATAGGAGCTCCGATTTACACTTCGATGGAAAGTTAAACAAAAGATAATCATTCACCTCCTGCTTTCTTCCTTCTTCTATCTACAACGCATGATGTACACATACATATTTCACTCTTGCCTTACGAATGGCGAGGAGCTCACATCTGTTGTACTGTAAAATGAATCCTCCACGTTACCATAATAGTTTTCTTCTTTCTCATCATCCCACTTAACAACTTCCCTTATATATTTGAATGCCTCGTCTATTGTCACTCGGTCCCTTGCCCTAGCTTGCCAAACAAAAAGCTTTCGAGCAGTCAGAGAAGCGTAGAGGTCTTTGAACTTCATCGCGACATAGTAATAGGCCTGGTGAGCTAGAGATTGGTTGTTGTGGTGGGGTCGCACTGGGCTGAATTCACTGAACCACTCACATGTACTTAGTGGGACCCGGTTGACCTTCTCCTCAAATAGGTCATACTTGTTTAGAATCAACACAAAAGGAGTATCTTTGAAGCATGGATGCCTGACCATTGTTTCAAATAGCTCTTTGCTCTCCATCATCTTGTTTTGAAGCATCACCCCACTTCCACTATTTTCAGCCCAAACCCACATCTGATCATAGTCACTCAAGGCAACACAAAAGACAACTACGCGAACATCTTCAAACATTTCCACCCACTTGCAGCCATCACTCATTCCCTTGGCATTCACTCTAATAAGTTGGTATCTAGAAACCAAAATATATAGAAAAACAGTAAATCCAGTGGCTAATCCCCAAAAACAAATTGCTAAAAGACGTGCATCAAATGTCAAGACACAAGCTTATGAAAAATGCTAAATATTGCAAATACTTTCTGAAGGTGTAGGGATTAATAATCAACAAGCATATTAAGGGGAACCAAATTTAATCTGTTTTCATTGAGCAATGTCATTATCTTGATTACAGCATAAAGTCCCATTTTTCTCAGGCTGTTTCATGTCTTAATTAATTTGAACAAGTTTATATTGTAAATGCAGCAACTGTCGAGGAAAAATTATCGATTGCTACTGAAAAGAAACCAACTTGACAACCAAACTATAACAAGGCTGCAACCTGAGATAACTTTAATAAGTCTGGAAGATCAAGCCGATGTCTTGAGTTGAACATGTGAAAAGAGTTTATAAGTGCCTGTTATTGTTATTATGGCCACTAGGCCCACTACCTAAGGTAGCCTTTTGTGGACAAATAATTATTTGGCATTCATCCTTTCCCACTGCAACTCGAGTTATAATAATTTAACACCATGCTTTTTGGATAGGGTAGTGTTACTGGTCCTTTCTCACCCTTATAACCCTTAAACCGGGTAATGTAATCTTATTTTTTTAGCCAAATAATATGCTCTTATTTGAAATATCAACACTTTTAGCACAAATTTTCCATTATAATGCATTCTTATCCACCTAAATACTTTTGAATTTTGGTATTGTATTAGTAAATTTCCATTTCGAAGGCAAAATAAAATTAATAAACTTTTTTAATAAATAAGAAATGATATTAAAAGAAAATCAACTTTGCTTCATTAAATAGAGTGATTGCTAATCTGCTGTAGCTATTACAGCAGAGTAGTGGAAAAATAATTACCTGGTCAAAGGTGGTGGTTGAGCTTCCATATTTTCTGTGTATGTTTCAGACATTGGGCTACGATCATCCAGTGAAAACTCTATGAAAGCCAAACCATTCCCCTGGGTGACTCCTTCTGCAAATAGTATGTCCTGCTCTGAAGGTTCATATTCATTACTAGATACCTCGACAGCCTGAGAGGAGAATAAAAAGTGTCCATCTAACATTAGAAAAAATGATCCATTAATTTTCACAGACCAACCTGAAACCGGAAGGATTCGAGAGGCAACAACAAAACATACAATTAACTAATTGACATTTGCCACTTTCAGAAATGCAAATGGGTAACCACAACATGGCAATTGTGATTGAAATATAAGATTTAAGTGAAATATTAGTCAACTGGAGAGAACCATAGCCCCATCCTAGAGATGATGAGAACAGCATGCAAAGAACAGACCTATTCACCAAACTTTCAATGACATTATAATATAAAATAAGAAAGCTTTCAGATTCATACACAAGTTTACATGCTTAACTACCATTGCTATTACAATTGCACATGAAATTGCTTTACAATATCTTTTATGCCAAAGTAATTTACCTTCCCAATATTCTTAATAGTAGTAATTGAATATTTTAAATAGGGCTGCAAACAAACCAACTGAACTGTTCGCGAACCGTCGGTTAGGTTCGGTTCGGTTCGAGTTTGAGTTGCTCGCCTAGTTGAGTTCGCACTATATTCCGTTCGATTGCTCGATCAAATATGTTCGCGAACCATGTGGTTCGGTATGTCTTTGTTTGCGAACAATTCGAGTTCGATTCGAGTAATTTCGATTTCTTACATGTTTAAATTGTTTCTAAAATTCTAAATACAAATAATTGGTTATTTCATATTAAATTCTAAAGTTTGTCTTATCAATAATTGTTAAATTTGTAGTAATTTTCTTCTTTTTTATTACTTAAACATCTTTTTGTTTTTTTTAATAATTGATTATAAGTAAATATTTTTATTAAATAATTAACAAATAATAATGTGTAGTTCTTCACCTCTAATTTAATTAAAATAATTTTAATATTTTCATAAAATTTTTAACAATAATTGTTGAATTATTACAATTTACATCCCTAATAATTTAATAAATTATAACACGTCATAAATCACATAAATAAAGTCATTAATAATCATGCAATGAAAATTTAACATTAATTAAAGAATGATACAATACAATTGCTTACATTTATATGAGTTATTAAAATTGTAAAATCGAGATAGAGAATATAGAAATCAAGTCATCAGTGTATTGAAACTTCACTAATAGAGTAATAGTAATTATACAATTACTATTGTATATTACATCAACTATCAACTATATAATTAAAAGTGCAAACTTGATTTTACCAATTTTTGAATTTTTAGTGCTTACGGTGTATGTGAGACGGTGAGAGAAAGTGACTTGCTAACTTTGATTTATTATTTATGCAATTAAATAATCATATTTAGTGTAAAAGGTAGTGTTTAATAATCCAATATTAAACAATATGTCACAGTAACGTTTGCATGAAATTAAAATGAGTTATTAATTTAAATTAAAATAAGCAAAAAATGTTTTTTTTTAATGAAACAAAGTCTCTAAATAGCTTTGAGCCTTTGAATCTTAGAATCGAAGTTAATTTATTTAGTTGTAAACAATATAATTATGAAAATTATAAATTTTTTATAAAGTAAAATTAAAAATATTTTCTATCGACTTTGAAAATTCATACTTGATTAGTTGATCTTATTACTTATATTTCAGAACGGAGGAAGTATTTGGTACAAATATATTTCAAGGATAATAATATTAGTCTATTAGATATTTGATTAATCTAAATAAACTAAATTCACATTATTTTAAATCTTAGAATTTTACAATTTCATTATAAAAAATCTTAAATAAGAATTTTTTTATGAAATAAATGGAGTATTTTTTTATGAAATAGATAAAGAGTATTTTTTTTATGTTCGCAAACTTGTCACGTTCGTATGTTCATGAGTTGTTCGCAAATAAATTTGTGTTCGCGAACAAGTTTGTGTTCGATTATGTATGTTCGCGAACAAGCTTGTGTTTGACTTGTTCGCGAACTCGATCATGTTCGCGAACACCAATCGATCTGAACTCGTACATAGCTCTTGGTTCGATTAAGTTACTCAAACATGTTCTAGTTCGACTAAAAATGTTCGAGTTCGGTTCGAGTTCGACAAAGGTCAGATCGGATCGTTTGCAGCCCTAATTTTAAAATTATACTCATCATATGAGATTTTTATTGACTTTTTGAAGTCAATGCGAGACATTTCAAACTCAAAATTGACATAGATTCATTTAATTTTATTCGATACCATAATGAATATTATAAACTATCTTAAAAGTAATATTAATCGTAAGATTTATGGTTTCAAAATTTTAAACTAATCTTATCAATTTTGAGTTTACAAATGCCTCAAATTGACTTTCAAAAATCAATAATAATCTTATAATTGGAAAAGAGAGAGTATTTACTAATTTTAGTGCAGATAACCTGTCAGGACACGCCACATTGTAAACGATGATTCTTTCGGTCTTAACTGAGTTGAAGGAAAACCTTGGTTTTGGGAGAACCAAAAATTCTAAGCGACATGAACAGTGTTGGCTTTGTCCTTACACCTGATCTTCAGAGTTTTAACTTCCACCAAATGTGTGTGTATGTGTCCGACTGTACGTGTTCTAGATCAACATTTTATATCTATTGAGTATCTCCCTAATTCAAAAGTCCTAATCACTCAGGCAAACCAAATCCAAACATCTAGACATGAAGAAAAAAAATTAATTGCTTGAATGAAGAGTAAAAATACATTAGATAATGATTATTGGACAAATGTACTTGTGACTTGTTAAACACAACAATAACATCTTGATGCATCCAGATTCAAGTTTCAATGAAATCAGAAGCTGAAAGAGACATAGAGTGCATCTAGCAGGAGGATCCTACTCATTCGAAATAGTATAATCTAAACAACTGAGCTTAACAATCAAATCAGCTCAGGAAGTAAGGTAAAGAGAAAAAACAAATGTCTGATCAGATCAATCAAGAGATAGGGCTTCGGCCTTGCTTTGATCGCCTAAGCAAAGGATGGAGGTTCCATATAACTGAGCCGAAGGGCAGCACTTGCGTATATAAAAGTAAACAAATAATAACAATAAAAGGGGAGAAGTTATTAGATACCCGTCTCAAGAAATATTCTGACACTTCTGGAAGGAAGTGAAGCTCATCTTTTCTCTTAAATGTTTCCTGTATAGCAGGATCTTTCCACACCTCTTCAACTAGTGGAGCGTACTCACGAGTCGCTGCAGGAAAGAATGCGTCCAAATCACCAGTGGCTATAATGTCTAGAAGCCAGTCAGAGAAATGCTTCAACCTTGGGTTGATGGAATAGACACATTGACTATTCTCATCGGAATCAACCTCTGCACCTGAAAAGAAATTGAAGGGAATAATCGGAATCCGTGGTGTAGTAATTTGCCAAATAAAAATAATGAATAAGAATGGCATGCAAAACTGAAACAAGTAATATCATTATTATCATTACCAGATCAACTTACCAGATATATTACATGCTTCGGTGACTTGATCATGGGAACCTAGGGATTTCTTCCTTGGCATGGTCTCCTCCTCAAAGCGCTCCCGTCCATCAAGTAGAATGCTCAGATACTTGTACATGTTGCTCTGAATCATAAGCTTAATATCTTGCAGATCCCCAATTGTAAATTTGTTCCCATACAAAAATTTTGCCTGTTTATTAGACATAACAGATGAAAATGAACTTCAACTTGTATAACAATTTTTCTGGACAAAATTTTCAGCTTATACAACATACTACCAAAAAAGAAAAAAAATATATTAAAAGACACAATTTCTAGAATATAATCATATGCTTCCACAATCACTTTACTTTCATAGTGGGAAACAAAAAAAGACATTGCAAAAGAACTCCTTGAGAGTGTACTTAAAGAATCTAAGAATGACTTTCATTTCAATTCCAAATTGAAATTTGAGGTTTCAGGCTTGGACTAGAAGTAATGTGAATCTCAAAATCACTAACAAACCGAATATGTACAAGAAATTATGCAACTATGCCATGAAAGCACGCGTGTGTCTGAAATCAGTATGGTTCATATTATTTGAAACTTTATCCTCTTCACCATGTTAATGTTATTAAAATGAAAGGGCATCCATATGCTTGCATTGGGGAATGAAATTTTTTTTCTTGAGTTGTTTGTCTTTGGCATACATCTTGGGTCAGTTGGTTTGATATGGTGCTAGACAATTCTTTACAACTGATGTACCAAAAAAAAATAATCTATATTTGGTAACTGGGAAGCACTTCATGTACTTCCTTTTCCAATATGTGTGGCACTCTCTGTCATGCAAATGCCCATCCATTGGGTTCAAAAATCACAACTGACCCAAGTATATTTATTTATGGTCTTCAAAGAAAAAGGACAGGGTAACAACACAGGCTCTGACCTTCGTAACACAAACATAAATTAGACATGATCTTCACTATAGTAATAAAGAATGATCTTCTAAGACAGAAGACATACAAAGCTCCAAAAGTCTTCTTGAGAAATACGTCATTTAATCAATTCCTAGAAAGCTAGAAAAAAATAATCACTATGTTGGCTGCAATAAAACCAGCAACGACTTTTTAAAAGCCAAGCCAAGCCAAGTTATTAGAATACAAAAAGGAAATACCTGCTTGAAGATAGTGCTAGTGCCAGAACCTTCAAGTCCAAGTAGAAGAAGCTTCTGAATTTTTTTCTGCTCTAAATAATTTGGAACAGTAGTATAATTGCTAGGCTCATCTCTTTGCCCATGAGGCTGACCACGCGGCACAGGCAAGGAGAACAATGAGGAAACAAATCGCGTAGTTGCCTGGCTAACAACAAAGAAACCCTAAATGTTCCTTCAAGATTTTAAAATTCTCTAACATTGTACATTTTAAACTAGGAATTGTCACCATTCATACCTTTTCCCAAATATTTCCCCTGATATTATTCTGACCCTCCTCCTCATAACGACCATCATCATACACCCAGAAATGGGTATCACGAGGACATTGCACGTTTGCCAGCTGAAGAATAACAAACTGAGGTTAGAATGGATTTCAAGTAAAATAAAATCAAAACACGCAGATTGCTTGACTTTTTGAAAAGAACCGAGTACGTGATACAAACTATAAGAAGTGAAAATAAAAGCTGCCTTGGCAATCAAGTCCTGCACCAGATACCTAACATGGAGTCGTGCCTTCGTTTCTGTTGGACAGGCTTATCAACCACTCCATTGCCTATAATAAATTTTAATAGCGCTGGCAGTAAGACTACTAATGGATTCAGTACACATGGATACAAGATGCGACTATGCAAGCATGGAAAAACTATTAATAAAAAAAAGTAAAATGTATTTAACCACTAAGATTTGTCTAAAATCCCGCATGACCACCTAAAATCTAGAAACTTCACTTAAATGCCTATAGTTTTGAGGCCAAGTGCAACTATTAATTTTTCATCCAAATTGTGTGTGCATGTGATAGACACATTATTCATGCATTTTATTATCCCTAATTTTGTCATTTTTATTATATTAGTTTATTTAATTAATATGTTTAATTTATTTTGTAGGATTTAATATTTTGTTGTAATAAAGTCAAAATTTTGGTGATCAAGCAATATTTAATGCTCCTATTCATGGAAGGAAATAGTCTTGAAGATACCTACAAGGAGAAGGAAGGAGATGGAACAATCTTGATGTGCAAGTCAAATCCAATGAAAGAAAAGAAAGTTCATCTAGAAGATCTCTTTGAAATAAGTTGATTGCTAATAGGAAGTTGATTCATGGAGAGAATTAATTGAGTCTTGATGCCTTTAAATAGAGTACCAAGAGAGATTTTGAGGTATTAGATTATGCATTAGTTGTTAGGAGTAGGAGTAAATTAAATTACTTCTTCATTGTACGCTCATTGGAGGATCGTTAAATAAAGAGGGTTTTCTTATTTTATGTTTAATCTTCTTCTACTTTATCTTAGTTTATTTATTTTTAATGTCTAGCTATTTTTTTATATCTAGGATGAATATGAAATTAAATACTTATTCATGACAATATTCTTTACCTCTTCTATTAATTGTGCTTTAATGTTTAATTGATTTCGCATTCATTTTCGTTATTGAAAAACATTTGTATTATATTTCTTATGTGATTTTAATTTAATTTTGTTAGATTATTATTAAAATAAGAGTTTTTCATAATTCATGCTTGCTCGAAGAAGTTTTGATGGGTTATAGTTAATCCTTAAATTTTCATAGTCTATACTTGCCCACATTAATTGTAAAATTACTAAATTTAAGAGAAGGGAGATCAAAATCATAGTTAATTTTTAATTGGACTTAATTGATTTATTTTCCGAATTATGTACACCAAACCAGTGGCGTAATTTGAGTTATAAAAATAGAAGAGATTGAATTATTTGTTATGTTTATTATTTAATGGATTTGAATTCCTAGGTTACTTCCGTAATATTAGTTTTTATCTTCTAATTAGTTTAGTTGGTGTTTAATTGCAGTTAATCAGCTCTTCATCTTTATTTCTAATTTGCCTGAAATAGATATTAAGGACAAATTAAAATTAATCTAGTCTTGACACTGTACACTTGCAGTTACTAATTTTTATCACATCAGCATGCCACTCTCCAAACGTGAGTGTGCATGTAATTGTTTATGCTCGACAAACTTTATGCTTGACATATTTGACCATATTTTATTCTAATTGACCATATTTTTAGATTGTATTTTATCAATATATAAAAATATTTAGATTGTACTTTATCAATATTTTAAAATATTTACAAGTATATATCAAATTCAAATTAAAAATATATCAAATATTATTAGACCACTAAACCTCGTGACAGACTTGAAAATGACATCACTGTGACTAACACTTTTGTCTAATCTTCCTATCTCTGAAAAGCTCCTTCACTCTTGCTCTGAAAACCCATTTTCTTCATTTCTCTTATAACTCATTTACTCTCTTTGCCACCATCCCATTGATGTTGCCTTAGTCTCCTAGAAGTATTCTACACTAGCCCATCACTCACACGATCAAAAATTGCACCCGTACCCGCTGTGTTGGATCGAGGAATTGTTTTCAATTCATTTCTTCTTCTACAATAATACAATAAGCAAAGATCAGGAATTTTGTCCTCTTTACCTAAGAACTCTGGCTAAGATAGTGATGATCATTCAATAGGTGGTGAATCAATGGTTGTTTCGTGCTCGACTTTCTTGTCGAAAATAAATGGTGGTCAACTTCAGAGATAAAAGAATTGGAGAGATTTTGAGGAAGTTCTTGATTATGAACTTCAAAACCGATCGTTGAGCCACCATCAGTGGTACTGGAATCGATTTATAAAGGTGATTAATTTAAATATAGCAAGATAATGATAAGATTGAAGGCGATGAGTCGAAGGTAGAAATTCAGGGCAAAAAAGGGGGAGAAGTAGAAAGAAAAGAAAAGTATATAAATTATGGGAATATTAGTCATTGGACAATCTTTTAACGGAGTTTAAACGGAAAGCAATGTTGCACTTAGCCTCAAAAGGTTAGGTAAGTGTGTAGGATTTTAGACTTTAGGTGGTCATGTGGAATTTTGGGTAAACCTTAGGTGGTTTAAATTGCATTTTACAGGGGGAAAAGAGAATTAAGTTTGTAATATATAAGTCAGCATTTCTAAAATAATGGCAAAACAACTAACAAGTGTCCTTGTCACACAAATGCCCTTGTATTGTATGTGTGTTTCATTAAACCATAACAAGATTAGACCCAGTACTAATCTCTACTATAAATTCCTTTTCCACCATCAAATGTGAAGACCAAGAAAAAAAACATAGCTGTAGTATACATTTTATTAACCGAACAAAAGTAACAAAGACTTCCATTGAACTCTAGCTTGAATAAGCATGGCGTCCTCCCATTCATAAGAGTGATCATTCAAGCACCAGGCCCAGTGGTGGTATTATTTGAACAAAAAATATCTTACTGCTGCTTGGGAACTATTATTTCCAATTATCTTGTAACTGGCATGACCTTATTTTATGTTAGACCATATATCTTGGCCCACATTAAATACATAGAGAAAATATGTCTAGTATATAATGACTTGGGCCAACTCTTCTCATAGCCAATTGGTTTTGAGTTAGAGTTTGATATTTATATACTAGACTTTGGGCCCATTTTATAAATTTAACATGGTATCGGAGCGGGCCTAATTAAACACTCTTCTTAGCGTTCATTCTTACCCACTTGAAGTCCATTTCTTAATAGTCAAAGTTACTCATTTCTTAATTAGTACCACTTATCAATTGGGTCAATAGTTGTCTGTGGTTTACTAGCTTCTTATGGGCTTGCTTATCTTGTATAGGTCTTCATATTCATCAGGTCCACGTGCAACCCTCAATACACCGGGTTACACGTGAGGGAGAGTATTAGAGTATATATCTTGTCCAACATTGAATCCCTAGAGAAAATATGTCTAGTATATAATGACTTGGGTCGACTCTTCTCATAGCCAATTGATTTTGAATTAGAAAGCTTGATATCTTTATATACTAGACTTTGGACTCATTTTATAAATCTAATATTTTCTTATAGGGTTTAAGGTAAGATTCTATGCTCTCACCTCTCACCCCAAATTTGTTTAAAGAAAAAATGGAATATTAGGATATAAGCATGACCTTGTAACCGAGCACGACATTATTTTCTTATTTTATTTGATTTTTGACAAGTAACCACAAAAGATATTTATTAGACCATATTACTAGGATAATGTTACAAAGGAAGTTACAGAATTACAAGAATGGAATACTCGGGAACATTTTGGTAGCACTTTCAAATAAGCATTTGTTAGGAAGAAGACAAACTATAACAACATTAAACAAGTTCAATAAATTCCCATACAACACGGCAGCGAGCATATATACTATAACCTAGGGAAAGGGCACAACAATGAGCCTGTAACAGAAACCATTCCTTATGAAAGGCATGACTACACAATATAGAGGAATTACATACATTTACAAAAAATATGAAATGATTTTTCTTTTTGAAAAGAAAGATAAAGTTGAGTTAATATCGACACAATCAGAAAATTGTTTTAAGGAGCATATTGTAATCAAAAACCTTTTCTCCAACCAACATCAGTTCCACTTTCATGCCACAGAGGGTGTTGGTGTAATGAGATATATAATTAATTTGAACTGAAATTTGAAATCCTCTAAAAATGCTTTCATTTTGGAGTTTACTTTCTAAATATTTCAATGTATTCAGACTTGAGGAGATCATCTTGATTCATCTTCAAGACATTTATTCATGTGAAAATGGATACAAGATGCTGGAAAATGGCGTCTACACCCTTAACATCTTACTTTGGCTTTCTTTGCAAGGGAAGTAATTCACATTGCTTCCACTGAAGTAGATTCGTCGGGATGTTAATGTTAACCCCCAAAGTTGAGTCTTGGACACTGTCAGTGTCCTAACAGGGTAAACACTGGTGAGATAATTAAAATTGCAAAACCTAAAAAGTGCAACTCAAACGTACTTTTTTCTCAAAGAGAGAATAAGAATTCAGTCCATGTTAATGTTGATTGCCGTATAAAATTTATATGCATCTTGCAGAGGACATTTTGCCTTGCAAGGATATCAAGTAAAGAAGTAAATTACATTACCCACCCCACCCCCCCACCCCCCCCACCCCAAAAAAATAAATTAGATGTGACTAAGAGAGGTTGCAGAAATAATTGGTGGAATAGAAATGGTTCTTTGTCATTCTTCTTTGTGGCTATAATTTGGTTTATTTGGTTGCCATGGAACGTTACAAGTACTAATAGAACAAATGCTCCAGGTGTGAGAGATGGGAAAATATTGTTCTCCAACATTCTTAAGGGCCCTCCATACTAAGAAATTTGATGGGATGTCTTAGAATTCTATAATTTTTCAAATATTTAATCTGTTGTTCACTTTTCATGCAGTTTTTTATTGGATCCCACAACTAAATCGGACAGCTACCTATGAGCCTTTAAAAATGCAGATATAACAGCTACCAAAGGTTATGATGGGGATGTCAAGTTGAAAGCCAAGTTGTTTTGGCTTCACTATTAGTATTACGTTTGTTGATGGTATAAGAATACACATAGTGCTAATAGTTAAGGCGTCGCCTAGGAGACGCCAAGGTGTCCAGTCGGTAGGGAGCAGACAAGGTGACCTGACGACTTGGGTTTGGGCTGAAAGTCGTCGCCTTGGACGACTCGACGTCGACGACTTTCCAGCAGATCGACCGACTTGGATACTCCACTACTCCGGATATGGATCATCCCATTATCCCATTGGGTTAAAAAAAAAAGTTAAACACGCTTGGAATTGGGTTAGCCCTAGTCGAACTGATTCGCTTCCTCGCAGAAGAACAGGAACTTAGAAGAAGATCGAACAATAGAAGAGGAGAAGGAGTTGACGAGCGACTGAGAGAGAGAGAGAGAGTACCTCGTCGACTCTGACGTCCCTTCCGGCGATGCTGCGCGACTCCGATCGATACTTCAGCACGTGTTTTCTTCTTTTTTTTTTCTTTCCCTTTTCTGCCCTGCTTCTTTTTTTGGCTGTCAACTAACAAGTGTTCTATATGATATATCTGTGCGAGTTATATACTTATGTTTACTGTTTGGTTTTTTTTCCCTTGTCATTTCTATTGACTGCTTCTTGTGTGTGTGTATATATATATATATTATAAACTTAGTCTGTTGGTTATATATAAATTTTTATATATATAATATAAATTTATATATGTTTGTCTTATATATATGTAATTATATGTGGTGTTTGTTGAATTCTTCATTTCTTTTACTAATTTTTAATATCAAGTGTTTTGTTTTTAAATTGTTATTGCTAAGTATTTACATAATTATGTCTTTAATGTTATTTCATAGTGTTATGTTTTGAGTTTTAATGTATATGAAATTTTATTGTCAATATACTTGTTAAGTAAAATAAATAATATATAAATATAAATTGTACATTGTAAACGGCTTGTCGCCATACGGACGCCATGGTAGTCGCCTAGACGTCCTAACAGTCGGCTATCACAATAACTCGTCGTGGGGCCGTAACAACTGTGAGTGCTACTGATGAGGACATGGCATGCGTTGACTCAAATAAGACTAAAACGACGTGGGGATCAAGCAAGGCTAGAACTAAGAGGTTCAAACAAGGTCTCAATGGATTGATCCAAGATTTTTGGGCTGAAGCCAACACAAGGAAAACCAAAAAGGAGGCAAAAGAGTATGACACACAAATTTGGGTCAATTTAATACAAGCCCAAATTCTAATCTTCTTAGCCAAGTCAACATATTTTACATGCAAGGGGAGTTATTATTCACGTGGGTTGGTTTATTAATTTAGTAACTGTCATGTGGGCCGGACCTTTTTAAGTTATCAGATTTCATATTATGTTGGATATATGATGATATTGGCAAGTCTTAAAGGAATGGTCTCAGCAAGCACAAGATTTTATATGTACACGTGGACATCAAGGGATGTTGGCATACAAAGGAGTCACATGGATTCTATATTCTGCAGTTACATTAGATCATGCAATCTTTCATGCAAATCAATTCACACGGGTTTTTAGCAGCCTCCACGCGCAAATTGATTTCTTATACACGGCAAGTTCACATGGAAGAATTATTAGATAATAAATTATATTGTAATTAGGATTTTTTTTATTTTTCTTATTAGAATTCTTTTTCAAATTGAGTTCTATTAGGGTTGTAGTTTATAAATTCCTATTATGATTTGGATTGTTTTGAGTAGTATAAATAGAGGTCTAAGTTGATGTAATCAAACACATTATACATTATTATTATTCAATATATTTGTGAGTTTATTATCTACTTTTGGTTCTTTGAATAATTCCTAAGAATAAGTAATTCTTAGTTATTTCTTTGAGATTCAATTTGACTTATCATACAACAATTCATAGTTGTGTGTGACGTCTTCTACCGCATCAATCGTCGATTGTACCGAGATTACCGCTTCAATATAAGCGAGGGGTCAAGGTGTTGTTGGTGTCCATTCAACACAAATTCCAAACGTGAGCAATTGTACCAAGATTACCGTCTAAAGTATAGACGAGGGGTTAAGGTGTTGCAAGTAATTCACCCAACAACTGTGCTAGAAACGATCCGGGCGACGACCACCTCACGCAAGCGTGCCGTGGAGTCTATTATTTGGTATCAGAGCTAAGCCTTTCTAGCAAGTTACTTATCTTTAATTTTCTGTCGAAATATATATTGTAAAAAAAAAAAGAAAAAAAAATTCATATTCTATTTTCATTGTGCTAACCAAACGGTAGCACACCATCAAATCATCAAATTCCAACAAAGATTTCATATCGTTCCATCATCATCAATTCTGAAACGGAGCTACAATTTACAAATCTGAGGCATACAAGAGGAGTACAAGGCGATCGATCGGTGATTTTATGGTATTCTGATAGTCACAACATCTATAATTTTGTTTCGTGACAAGTAATTTTTGAATTGATTAGTAAAACTAAGAATTTTGCTAGGGAAATTCAAGAAGAACCTGTTAGAGAGAATATTTTGAGGTAAAAGGTTTAGTGGTGAGATTAATCAAGGGTAAAAGCCAATTTATTGAGAGTATACACGAGTGAACCATTGCGTCGAGCAAAACACGTAAGGGAGTGGTGAGGAAATTGTTTTCTACTAACCCTTATTTTGCAGGAAATATGTCTAACTCGAAGGATAAAGGAACTTATAAGGAACAACCCTCAACAGCTGAATTGAAATTCCAGATGGAAGCCATGCATAAAGAATGAGATCGAAGATTGAGAAAGACTATGGAGCAAATGCAAGAACATTTAGAAGAGATGAGGGTGTCTATGGCTGAGCTATCCCCAAACACTCATGGGATGCAAAACAAGACGAGGACACAACAAACTGACACAAGAAGGGAAGACCTTTATGGTGAGAACAATAATGCAGCGGAAGATCGTGAATCTAATTTTCAACATCAAAGACACTGAGGTGCTAGGGAAAGAAGAGGTCAGGACAGAGAAGATGGCAATTTGGATAGTATAAAAATGAAGATTCCAGCTTTCCAAGCACGGGTGATCCTGAGGCTTATTTAGATTGGGTAACCAAGATGGAGCGAATCTTTGACTGTCACAATTATACAGACCTTAAGAAAGTCAAACTGGCTGTTAAGGAGTTTTCGGGATATGCATTGATATGGTGGGATCAGTTGACAGCTAATCGGAGACGGTGTGAAGAGCGACCGATTACAACTTGGGTGGAGATGAAAGCTATCATGAAAAAGAGGTTTGTACCAGCATACTATCAACGGGAGATCATTCGTAGTTTGCAAACTCTTAAAAAAGGAAGTCGGAGTGTGGATGAATATTACAGGGAGATGGAAATGTTGAAGGATCGGGCTAATTTGATGGAGGATAATGAAACAGCGATGGCTAGGTTCTCAGCAGGATTGAACTTGGAGATTGCAGACTTGGTTGAACGACAACATTATTTGGAGTTAGAAGAACTGGTACATATGGCTACTAAGATAAAGAAACAACTCAAGAGGCGAGGAGGACAACAAGGACAATCTAATGCTAGTTCATCATGGAGACCTAATTTGGCAAAGCGAGAGGAAAAGACAGCTGCGTTCAAACCAAAGGTGGAACCTAAGCAAGGATCGACTAGCCGAGATACTCAAGGTAAAAATGAACCTTCTTTTGGGCGTAATCGGGACATTGTATGCTTTAAGTGTCAAGGCAGGGGACATATTTCTAGCCAATGTCCAAATCAGAGGAAAATGTTGTTGCTTGACAATGGAGATGTGGAGACCGAGGGGGAGGATAGTGACACCGATTCTATGCCACCATAGAGGAGATAGGTGAGGATGCGATACATGGTGAAATTCTGGTTACAAGAAGAGCACTTAGTACGCAGGTTAAGGAGGAGAGCAGTGAACAGCGGAAAAATCTATTTCATACTCAATGTCTTGTGAATGGGAAAATCTGTTGCGTAGTAATAGATGGAGGCAGCTGTACAAATGTGGCAAGCACTACGATGGTGGAAAAATTAGGGTTACCTACTATCAAACATCTGCAACCATATCGTTTGCAGTGGCTCAATGATAATGCAGACATTAAAGTAACTAAACAGGTGTTAGTTTCATTTGCTATTGGTCGGTATGTTGATGAGATATTGTGTGATGTGGTGCCTATGCAGACAGGACATATATTATTGGGTAGACCATGGCAGTTTGATAGGAGGGTTCAACATGATGGGTTTACCAACGTATATTCATTTGTTCACGACAAGAAGAAGATTTCTTTGCATCCTTTGTCGCCACAACAAGTACATGAGGATCAAATTCATTTGCAGAAAGATTATGTACAAAGAAAAGAGTGGAGAAAAGAAAATTCAAGAAGAAAAAAAGAGAGAAAAAGAAAAATGAGAGAAAAACAAATATACTAGCAAAAAAGAGTGATGTGAGAAGAACTTTGATTTCTAAACAGCCTATATGATTTTACTTCGGTATAAAGAGGCACTTTTGAATACTAACGCTAATGAATCTTTGCATGAATTCAAAGATGTATTTCCTGAAGAGCTTCCTCATGGACTACCACCTATTCGGGAAATTGAGCATCAAATTGATTTTGTTCCCGATGCAACGATTCCAAAACGCCCATCTTATTGATGTAATCCCGAGGAGACGAAGGAGTTACAAAGGCAAGTTGACGAGCTTATGGGGAAAGGATTCGTGAAAGAAAGTATGAGCCCATGTGCAGTTCCGGTGATTCTAGTACCGAAAAAGGATGGAAAATGGAGGATGTGCATCGATTGTCGAGCAGTAAATAACATTATGGTAAAATATCGACATCTCATTCCTCGTTTAGATGACATGTTAGATGAATTACATGGGTCTTGCATATTTTCAAAAATTGATTTAAAAAGTGGTTATCATCAAATTAGAATGCAAGAGGGTGATGAATGGAAAATAACGTTTAAAACTAAATATGGTCTTTAGGAGTGGTTAGTATTACCTTTTGGGTTAACTAATGCACCTAGCACTTTTATGAGATTAATGAACCATGTTTTGCGTCCATTCATTGGAAAATTTGTCGTAGTTTATTTTGATGATATCTTGATTCATAGCAAAAACTTGGAAGATCATGCATTACATTTAAAATATGTTTTAGATGTACTTAGGAAAGAAAAGTTATTTGCTAACATGGAAAAATGCACGTTTTGTTAGGATAAAATTATTTTTCTTGGCTTTGTTGTTGAGTTCACAGGGAGTCCAAGTTGATGAGGAGAAAGTATGTGCGATCAGGGATTGGCCGAGTCCAATCAATGTGAGTCAAGTACGAAGCTTTCATGGATTTGCAAGTTTCTACCGACGTTTTGTTCGGAATTTCAGTGAGATTACAACACCATTAACCGAGGTCATCAAGAAAAGTGTGGGCTTTAAGTGGGGTAATGAACAGGAAAAGGCATTTAATTTAATAAAGGATAAATTAACAAATGCTCCTTTACTTATTTTGCCTAACTTTGCTAAAACTTTTGAGATTTAGTGTGATGCTTCAGGTTTAGGGATTGGAGCTGTTTTGATGCAAGAAGGGAAACCAATGGCGTATTTCAGCAAAAAGTTGAGTAGGGCAGATTTAAACTATCCTACACATGACAAAGAGATGTACACTTTGGTTAGAGCTTTGGAAACATGGCAACATTACTTGTGGCCTAAGGAGTTTGTGATCCACACCGATCATGAATCATTGAAATATTTGAAGGGTCAGCACAAGTTGAACAAAAGGCATGCACGATGGAGGGAATTTATCGAGACATTTCCATATGTTATTCGATATAAGCAAGGTAAGGAGAACGTCGTTGCAGATGCTTTGTCTCGCAGGTATGTTTTGTTAAATACATCTTGATACGAAACTACTTGGGTTTGAACGAATTAAAGAGTTATATGATAATGACCTTGATTTCGATGAAGAGTTTAAAACTTGTGAAAAGAATGTTGTGGGTAAATACTTTAGAATTGATGGATTCTTGTTTCGTGAAAATAAACTATGTACACCTACATGTTCTTTACGTGAGTTGTTAGTTGGGGAATCACACGGGGGTGGTTTAATGGGACATTTTAGTGTTAATAAAACTTTTACTGTTTTGAAAGAACATTTTTATTGGCCTCATATGAAACGAGGTGTGGAAAGAATATGTGATAGATGTATTACTTGTCGCCGAGCTAAATCTCGTGTTCAACCCCATGGATTGTATACACCATTGCCTATTCCTAATGAACCTTGGATTGATCTTTCTATGGACTTTGTGTTGGGTTTACCAAGGTCTAAGCATGGTTATGATTCGATATTTGTGGTCGTGGATAGATTTTCAAAAATGGCACATTTTATTCCATGTCATAAAACTGATGATGCATCTCATGTTGCTGATTTGTTCTTTAGGGAGATTGTGCGTTTGCATGGTATGCCTAAAACTATTGTTTCTGATAGAGATACAAAGTTCTTAAGTTACTTTTGGAACTTTGTGGTGTAAATTGGGTACTAAACTGTTATTTTCAACTACTTGTCATCCACAAACTGACGATCAAACTGAAGTAGTAAATAGGACTTTGTCGGCATTGTTACGGGCTATCATTAAAAAGAATATCAAGCAATGGGAAGAATGTTTACCACATGTTGAGTTTGTATATAATCGTTCTGTTCATTCTACTACTAATTTTCTCCATTTGAAATTGTATATGGTTTTAATCCTTTGACACCGTTGGATTTATCACCATTACCTGTTTCTAAATATACTAACATGGATGGAAAGAAAAAGGTTGATCTTGTTAAGCAGATTCATGAAAAAGCCAAACTAAACATTGAACGAAGGACGGAACAGTACATTAAGCACGCGAACAAGGGACGACATCAAGTGATCTTTGAACCCGGAGATTGGGTGTGGTTACATATGCGGAAAGAAAGATTCCCCGTTCAAAGACGTTCGTAATTGCTTCCGAGGGGAGATAGTCCATTTCAAATTCTCGAGCGTATCAATGACAATGCCTATAAATTAGATTTGCCAAATGAGTATAATGTTAGTGCCACATTTAACGTTATTGATCTAAGTCCGTTTAATGTAGGTGACGATTTGAGGACAAATCTTTTCAAGAGGAGAGGAATGATGAGGACATAGCATGCGTTGACTCAAATAAGACTAAAACGACGTGGGGATCAAGTAAGGCTAGAACTAAGAGGTTCAAACAAGGTCTCAATGGATTGATCCAAGATGTTTGGGCTGAAGCTAACACAAGGAAAACCAAAGAGGAGTCAAAAGAGCATGACACACAAATTTGGGTCAATTAATTGGGTCAATTTAATACAAGCCCAAATTCTAATCTTCTTAGCCAATTCAACATATTTTACATGCAAGGGGAGTTATTATTCACGTGGGTTGGTTTATTAATTTAGTAACTGTCATGTGGGCCGGACCTTTTTAAGTTATAAGATTTCATATTATGTTGGATATATGATGATATTGGCAAGTCTTAAAGGAATGGTCTCAGCAAGCACAAGATTTTATATGTACACGTGGACATCAAGGGATGTTGGCATGCAAAGGAGTCACATGGATTCTATATTCTGCAGTTACATTAGATCATGCAATCTTTCATGCAAATCAATTCACACGGGTTTTTAGCAGCCTCCACGCGCAAATTGATTTCTTATACACGACAAGTTCACGTGGAAGAATTATTAGATAATAAATTCTATTGTAATTAGGATTTTTTTTTCTTACTAGAATTCTTTTTCAAATTGAGTTCTATTAGGGTTGTAGTTTATAAATTCTTATTAGGATTTGGATTGTTTTGAGTAGTATAAATAGAGGTCTAAGTTGATCTAATCAAACACATTATACATTATTATTATTCAATATATTTGTGAGTTTATTATCTACTTTTGGTTCTTTGAATAATTCCTAAGAATAAGTAATTCTTAGTTATTTCTTTGAGATTCAATTTGACTTATCAAACAACAATTCATAGTTGTGTGTGACGTTTTCTACCGCATCAATCGTCGATTGTACCGAGATTACCGCTTCAATATAAGCGAGGGGTCAAGGTGTCGTTAGTGTCCATTCAACGCAGATTCCAAATGCGAGCAATTGTACCAAGATTACCGTCTAAAGTATAAACGAGAGGTTAAGGTGTTACAAGCAATTCACCCAACAACTGTGCTAGAAACGATTCGGGCGACGACCACCTCACGCAAGCGTGCCGTGGAGTCTATCAGCTACACCACAAAAGATAAATATAATGCCAATTTTAAGAAAATCCATGTTTATCAACACCATTCTCGTGCATAAAGATCAAAATGACGTCTAAGAAATTAAAAAAGCACCATAAATTTGGAGGCAATGCTTGGATAAGTACAGGTCTATTTCTCTGGGGTGAAAAAAGAAAGAGAAGATGATAAAAGACCGACCTTTAATACCCTCAGTTCTAGTTTTGTAATTTCTCGACCATTTATGTAAACCTCAGTGTTCCCATTGCTGGCACTAGGGCCAAGTTTTCCAGAGAAATTCAAGTTTGAGCTTATAATCCTATCTGGTTTTTCTCCTTCCTGTCAGTTCACACAAGAAGAAATCTCATTAGCAATTACCCAGTGAAATAAAAAAAAAGTACAAAGACAGTCGGCTTAACAATATAAAGAGAATGCACTTGCCTTTCCCCAAAGACCAGATTCCTTGTCATACCAATATCTACCAGGCTTCAATTTCCGAGGAGGTAAAGAGCACCCAAGCAGTTCAGACATCTCTTCTGGTTTCAGAGGAAACCCATTCACAATCAACTACTCTGGTCGAAGCTGATTAGCTGAACATTCTTTCTCTGCCTTCATTATCTGCCTGACCTCCAAAGGACTGAGCAATCGAGACAATACCCTTGAATGCCTCCCTAGTTTCAGCCGATTGGATTCATCAATTGGCTCACTAATACAAGTGACACATTTGCGCCCTTCTGGCATTGAACCCATCGCCCTAAGCACACAATTGCTGCAATACTTTGCATTACAAACCAAGCAGGACTCCTTTGTTTCCCATTTCCCTTTTCCACACCTATAACAGACTTTTCTCTTTGCTTTCTTCTTCTTCTTCTCCTTGGTCACCCCAACATATTCAGGGAAAACTGACTCCTCCCTGTCTACCTCTTTACTTTCTGAGCTATCAACAGTATTGAAAGTGACAACTGGGGCTCTTCTAACCTCATTAACTGATTGCTGACGAACAACATTATTAGGAGGATAATAGAAAGAAGCTGGAAAGGCCGAAGGGGAAGCTGAAGAAGAATCGTGGTTCTGCAAAACAGACACCTCAGACTCGGAGCTTCCCGACATCCTAGGACTTTGATTGGGCGGACTAGTGACACCAGCAATATAAGATACCGGCAAAGGGATTGGTTCAATAACAGGGGGAGCATCTCTGATAACCGATCTTCTAGATTCCGTAAAAGATTCCTCTGCTACTGATGCAGTGGGAATTGAAGTCGAATTCACATCAAGGGGTTCTACTCTAGGGAGCTCATAAGAAACTGGAGGACCACTATACTCAATTGCTATTGAGTAATCAAGATCGGCATCATCTTCTGGAATTGGAGCTCCGGGAGGAAGCATCTTCCTCACCACTTCCCGCCAATCTTCTCTTCCATTTTTCTCCATCTCTCTCCTCACTAAACAAGAAGTACCAAATCTTTAACTCTATAATTCAACCCTCAATCAACAAGTTTTAAATACCCACCAAATTTTGAACTCCCAGTTGCCATAAAACAACAAATAAACATTTCCATATCACTTGAGCTGATCTGAAGGGTTGTTACACAACTTTGAAAGAAACCAAACCACCACTGATTCAACACACAAAGGTAAAATCTTAGACACCAAACTTCAAGACCCACCACGCCTAATTTCACAAAAAATAAATTGGAATACCCAATTCAAAAGCCTTCAAAAGAAGCAACTAGATATAATACTAATCAAAGACAAAAATTCAAGATTCCTACAACATATACACAAAGTCTAACAGATGAAATCTCAAATAAAGAGTATTAAAATTGGAATTGAAGAAACCAATTTTTGAAGGTACAATAATCAAACAAATGAAACCCTAAATAAAAGCTAAAATACAGGTCCACCCATATATATAAAGATAAAGATATACAAAAGAAAAAATTTTAAAAAATAAAAATAGAATAGCTTTCGAGCAAATCTACGACTTTCTAAAAAGAAGAGAGAGAAAGAAAGTGTAAAATGTGTGTACGTGAGAAAGGGACAAGCTGAGAACGTGAGAATCTGAAGAGGGGTTTTACTTCTTAACCATGGAAGCTATGAAAAAGAATCAAAATGGGTAAAACGGGGCTTTTACTTTTTAGTTTATGAATCCAAATCCACCATTAGAGCAACTCGAGCAACTCGGAGTTGCAAAAATCCTAGACTAAATATAGTCTAAGAAACCAATTTTGCTCCAGCAGATGAACTATATTTAGTCGAGCTAATTTTCCGGCAACTTAGAAAGACTAAATCAAGGAACCAAAATCTTATGGACTATAAATTTAATATAATTAAATGGGAGAGAGGATGAAGAAAAAGAAGAAGGAGATGAAACTCTCTGTGTTGAAGAAGGAGATGAAGCTCTGAAGAAGGAGATGATAGATGATCTGAAGAGAAGAAGACGAAGGGCTTCCAACAGATACAACACCAAACAGATAGAAATAAAAAATCATTATTTTGTTAATAATAGTTTATAGACGAAGTACATTTATAAATATGTACAATTATAAGTATTTTGTTAATAATACTCACCCCGTTCCTTAATATAAGTCGGTTTTAAGGTTATGCACAACCATTAAGGTAATAATTGTATAACATTAACTATAATATCAATTGTCTATATTACCCTTGTATTGAAATAAGAGATTGTTATTTATTGGACAAAAAATATTGGGAGAACCAAAGTTACATTTAATATTAGGGGTAATATTGAAAACTAAGCAATTAATGGTTACTTGAAATTCTAAAACGACTTATATTAAGGAACAAAAACATTTCTCTAAAACGACCTATATTAAGGAACGGAGGGAGTAGTTTGTATTTTTATTATATTTAATAATAATTATTTTAAATTCATTAATTATTTTAATATTTTTATATTATAGTCCACGGGATAGTCCATCTGCTGAAAAGATTGAAGACTAAAGGACAGTTACTGATATCATATAGACTAAATATAGTCTAATAGATAGTCCATCTGCTGAAGATACTATTAGAGACAGATGATTTGCTGAATACAAAGAGGAAAGAGAGAGAGAGAACAGTGGGGCCCAGGTGTGGCCACGGTTATTAGTGTACAGTCTATAGTGTGATTAACAGTGGGTTGGTTAGTGGCATGAATGCGTGATATGATGGAGACAGCTGAGCTCTGGTGTAAGTGGAGTGTAATGCCACGCGCACCTGTAAACGAGTGGGTAACTCATATACGACCGGTTCTCTTGGGCCGGACGTGGCCCGTACATGCTGCAGTAATGCAGTGTTGTTGGAGCGAGCCGTTGGTCTTGATGGCCCACCTTTTTATTGATTCATATGATAAACGAAAAAAATATAAGAATAAAGGAATAATATAAGTACAAGGTTTTTTGTTTTTTATTATTTTATATCAAGTGATGGAGAATATTATTTTCTTTTGACTATTCTAAGATTTTAATAATAATGATATACAGATACCAAATAATTTAAAAGTAGAAGTAACTTTTATTAAGAATTCCTTTCATAATAAAATTAGGGGTATATTTTAAAATGACATTTTTGAGAAAAAATAGTTTATTTTTTAAACATTTTTTGAATATTCGTTGAAATTATAGTATTGGTTACGATCAGTACAAGTGTAAGTTCCAAATTTTATTTGCAAAATATTAATTTTATGGAATTTATTTTTATTTTTAAAAATTTATCCATAACATTTGTTAGAAATTTCATAATGATGGCCTGGCCACTCACTCAATTAACCACTCACTCAATTAAGAATAAATACAATGACATGTTAAACTTTTATGTCACTTTATAACCTACATATAAAATATATCTTTAATTTTGTAACAGATTTTTAAATCTTTAACTTTAAATTGAATAAATTAGTTTTTCTTGATCTAGGAAAAGGACTCCTACTTTCGTTATCATTAACATTGAAGATTATATTTATTTTTGTGAAAATGATAGTGTTAACGCCAAGATCTTTTCACACATCTTAACCACTTAAAAAGCGTCCAATCATGCACAGTTAAACATGTCAATACCAGAAGCTTGACGACTTAGACCGTCGAGAGATAGCTCCGGCGTGAGAGTCAGTACAGGCAGATATAAGGATAATAATGGAGGATAATAACTCTAGTGTTTTGATAAAAGAAAATATCAGTTACCTTCCTTTGTCCTATATCCGGTCCTCATATACTTAATCTCTGGTTTTACGTGCCACGACCCGCCTAACACTATCCCATTGCAGGTAACTTACGTGATGATCTCATCACCATTTTTCACCGCCGGCCGATTCTGTCCAATCCTCATTAATGTATTGCAGGATAACAGTCAACCATTATCTTTGTCATCATCACTAGTCAAAGCCCAATTCAAACCATTATTCACCTAATTGTCAGGCCCAATGATCCGGCCCAATACTTTCAGGACCTAATATAAATAGCCCAATGGTTCGGCCCAAGGTGTATAAAATATCATGGCTGTAAAATCTCAAATTTTACGAATAAAGATTTAATTTTCTTGAAATATTTTTTTCAAAATTATGGTGTGGATTTGAGATAATGTTATAGTTGTGGGTAATGTTTATAAATTTTGAAAAGTATGCAAGTTGTTGTATAATATTCGTTTGGTCGGGGAATATTCTTTTTGTCGGAGAATATCCGTACGACGGCACAATCATTGGTGGACCCCACAACGGAATTATTGTCGGATTGAGAAAACGACAAAAATATTTTTATGAAAATAACGGCGGAAGTTTTACCGTTAAAACTGTTGAACTACTCGGTAGTAAAAGTACAGTAATACGTGTGGTTGCATAGTAGCACACGGTATTGATTATTGATGCTTACGTGAGAAGTCACTCAATTTTGTTCAATTATTGCTACAATAATTGCTGCATAGTATCTCACATTATTTGATTCAATTATTGTCGATATTTTATATATTATTAAATCAATAATTGAGATGACAGAGTTATTAATATTATTATTTGCAATATTAACGATGTCTAGAAGTTCTGCCAATGAGAGGTTTGATCACCTAATTGCGCGCAAATAGGGAGAAATCTTTATTGGAAAGCCCCCTCTTTCCTGGGAACGACCTGGTCGATTAATATTGTGAATTATAATAATGATGACAAATGTTGTTAAATATATTAAGGTGTCTTTTAATGAAGTCACGGAAGTTTATATATATATATATATATATATATATATATATATATATATATATATATATTATATATATAAATTTTGTTTTATTAGTATTATTAAGGTAATAAAACAGAAAAACTTTTTATATAAAACAGAATACTTTTATAAAGTTATTTATTTTATTAAACAATAATTAGAATATAATACATTTTATTATGTATAGTGTTTTGCATAGTAAAATCTTTTTATATAAAACAGAATACTTTTATAAAGTTATTTGTTTTATTAGACAATAATTAGAATATAATATATTTTATTATGCATAGTGTTCTGCATAGTAAAATGTTTTTATATAAAACAGAATACTTTTATAAAGTTATTTTTTTATTAGACTATAAATAGAATATATAATATTCTATTATGCATAGTGTTTGTATAGTGCCTGCATAGTGTTTGCATAGTAAAATCTTTTTATATAAAACAGAATACTTTTATAAAGTTATTCGTTTTATTATATTATAAATAGAATATATTATATTTTATTTAAAATATTTTTTTTATTAGAATATTTTATTAATATTGCATAGTAAATCAATATGGACCGTCCGTTTAAAAGTAAATCAATCTGGACCGTTCATGAATTAGTTACTATTCAGTCTATTCTCCTATAAATAGAAGTTCATTCCTTCATTATTTCTTATGGATTCACTGAAACTCTAGAGAGAGAAATTATAGAGAAAGAGAAAGAAGAAAAGTATTCTGCTACTTTACTACTCCTATATTCAGTTTTTTCTAAGGTAAGCGGTATTATTTCTTTCGTATTCATGAAGAGAACTACTGTTATTTCATTTTTTATTATTCTATTGGAATAACCTGTATATGCGGGCTGCCCTATATTTGGTGAAATTCTTTTGTTATTTTATTCTTTATCATTATATTGGAACATCATGTCTGTGCATTTACGCATGACTTGGTTCCGTTATTTATTATTCTGTTGGAATATCCTATCGGTGCATATTACGCCTGACCTGGTTCCATTAATTAATATTCTGTTAGAATAACCTGTCTGTGCGGTCTATCATATGCATGGTGATTTCTGTTGTTATTCCAATCTTTATTATTCTGTTGGAATATCCTGTTGGTACGAATTTCGTCTGACCTGGTTCCGTTATTTATTATTTTGTTGGAATAACCTGTCTGTGTGGTCTATCGCATACCTGGTGATTTTTTTTTGTTATTCCATTCTTTATTATACTCAGTTGGTTAAAGTTTTGACTTCTATACTCCATGAAATTAGTGGAATATCCTTGATATTTGCGCTTCATCCAGTATTTTTTCATGAAAATATTCTTCTGAGCATTCTTAAATTTTACTCTACAAAGAAGTATCATGTTGACAATTTAGACGTTATTAGTTCCTGGATAAATTAATTCTTGAACTTGTTTTATTGAACTCTTATATCATTGTCATCATCGTCATGTTTATTTTATGTTGAAAGTCATCTGTGGCCTGTAGTGCATAGATGGACTTGGTATGATTATGACCAGGGATTAATCAGTATAATCATGACTGTAATGTTACAAATGATGTAGTAAAAGTCCTCATTGGCCCGTAGTGCATTGATGGACAGTTGTTGGCATGATCATAACCATTGATGAATACACGAATATCCTTGGCCCGTAGTGCATGGATAATTTGTGGTTGTGATACTAATGAATATCTTTGGCCGTAGTGCAGGGATGATGTGGATTATTTATTAAGCTGAGTCCCAGCGATAAAAGTGATGAAAAACCTTTTAAATCATAAAAGATAGTATATTTTATTATCTACTTGACTCTTTTAATGGATTGCTTGTTCCGCTGTTGTTAAACTTGATGTTTTTTATATTGTATCAGTTTAATACTGTTGAAGGCTAACAATAATTTATTATGCATTATCTTAGTCATAATATTTCTTACTGGGCTAGTTGAGCTCACCCTTTCTTTCACTGTTCTCTTCAGGAAATGAGAACGTAGCTGGGACTAGTCGGGGAACGGAGTAACGGTCCAGATGATAACATTAGTAGTCCTCACTATTCTGTTAAATAGTGTGACAATAAATGTAATGAGGACTCCATTGAGTGTGGATATTGTCTAGATGACAATATTATTATTAAAACTCTTAGAATATGTTATGTCGTATTTTATACGACTGTTGTATAATTAAGTTGTATTTGTATTCTGTACCATGTATTTGGCGACTCAGAATAGGTGATGTATACCTATTTTGGGGGCGTCACAATGGCCCAACATTGTCCCCCAGTCTTTTATTAAACAAAATGTTTAATGAAAGACTATAAATGGCCCAGAGTAAAATTGGAGCCCAAATGGAAATAAGTCGAGTCCAATCAGTAAAAAAATCAAAATCGAAAGCCCAATTAACAGAAAATTTGAATCCGGATTGTAACTCTTTAAATTCGCCATCATTATTGGCATTGAATGAGCCGCACTCGAGTTTTGGAAACCACTAAAAGGATAGACACTATAAAAGCCCTTGTCCCCCCATTTTGAAAGTTTTACTAGCTTTTTTGAATCCCCAATCTCCTCGAACTCTTTTCTTACTCTTGATTCTCCTTCTTTTCTGCAAATCGGCATCAATGGCTTCCCAAGATTCCGGTAAGGAAATTCCTCTTGTTGTAACTCCTCTGTCGACTGTTCCTCCTTCCCCAAACCCTGCTAAAATAGCTTCGGGATCAAACCCCAAATCAGCCGCTACACCGAGCAAGAAATGTCCACCTTTGAAGCTCGTTCCTAATCCTGCTGAGTTCTTCAACAACGAAGAACAATTTCCCCATGCCAATACTCCTTCCATTCTCTCTGAGAAAGATATCCGTAACATCAGACATCAATATAAAATCCCAGAAACTCATCATTTACGACATCCCTCTTCCACCAAAAGGATGTACCAAAGACCGAAGGGTTGGACTGTTATTCCACTCACCCTCATGGAGAAAGGGGTTCGATTCCTCCTTCACGCCTTTCTTGTTACCCTCCGAGAGTTTGTTGGAGTCGGATTCACCCAACTTTTCCATAACTCTTACATTCATATTCTGGCATTCATCGCCTTCTGTCATGAGGTAGGAGTTACACCTACCCTTGATTTTTTCTTCACCGTCTATACTGCCGGAAGGTGTAAGACCCCAACTTTTATGAATAAAGATGAATTTTTCTATAAATATCATTTGAATAATTATGGTGTTGATTTGTTATAATATTAAAGTTGTGGGTAATATTTATAAATTTTACAAAGTAAACAAGTTGTTATAAAATATTCGATTGGTCGGGGAATATTCGTTTTAACAGGGAATATTCGTATGACGACACAATCATTAATGGACCCCACAACGGAAGTACTGTCAGAATGAGAAAACGACAGAAGTAACTTTTTATGAAAATAATGGCGGAAGTTTTACCGTTAACTGTTGAAATACCCGGTGATAAGAGAACAGTAATATGCGTGGTTGCATAGTAGCACACGGTATTGATTATTGATGCTTATGTGAGAAGTCACTTAGTTTTATTCAATTATTGCTACAGTAATTGTTGCATAGTATCTCATTGTGACGCCCCCAAAATAGGTATACATCACCCATCTTGAGTCGCCAAATATATGGTACAAAATTCAAATACAACTTAATTATACAACAGTCGTGCAAAATACGACAAAACATAGCTGTGAGTTTTAATACAAATATTGTCATCTAGACAATATCCACACACAATTGAGTCCTCATTACATTTATTATTACACTATTTAACTGAATAGTGAGGACTACTAATGCTATTATCTGGACCGTCACTCCGTTCTCCGACTAGTCCCTGCTACGTTCTCATTTCCTGAAGAGAACAATGAAAGTAAAAGGATGAGCTCAACTAGCCCAGTAAGAAATATTATGACTAAGATAATACAGAATAAATTATCGTTAGCCTTCAACAGTGTTAAACTGATACAATATAACAAACATCAAGTTTAACTGCAGCGGAACAAGCAATCCATTAAAAGAGTCAAGTAGAGAATAAAATCTACTATCTTTTATGATTTAAAAGGTTTTTCATCACTTTTATCGCTGTGACTCAACTTAATAAATAATCCACATCATCCCTGCACTACGACCAAGGATATTCATTAGTATAACAACCACAAATTATCCATGCACTACGGGCCAAGGATATTCGTGTATTCATCAATGGTCATGATCATGCCAACAACTGTCCATCAATGCACTACGGGCCAATGAGGACTTTTACCACATCATTTGTAACATTACGGTCATAATTATACAAATTAATCTCTGGTCATAATCATACCAAGTCCATCTATGCACTACAGGCCACAGATGACTTTCAACATAAAATAAACATGACGATGATGACAATGATATAAGAATTCAATAAAACAAGTTCAAGAATTAATTTATCCAAGAACTAGTAACGTCCAAATTTTCAACATGATACTTCTTTGTAGAGTAAAATTCAAGAATGCTCATAAGAATATTTCCATGAAAAGATACTGGATGAAGCACAAATATCAAGGATATTCCACTAATTTCATAGAGTATAGAAGTCAAAACTTTAACCAACTGAGTATAATAAAGAATGGAATAACAAAAAAATTCACCATGCATGCGATAGATCGCACAGACAGGTTATTCCAACAGAATAATAAATAATGAAATCAAGTCATGCGTAAACGCACAGACATGATATTCCAACAGAATAATAAATAACAAAACCAGGTCAGGCGAAATTCGCACCGACAGGATGTTCCAACAGAATAATAAATAACAAAACCAGGCCATGTGTAAACGTACAGACATGATGCTCTAACAGAATAATAAAGAATGGAATAACAGAAGAATTTCACCATGTATGCGGTACTTCGCATAGACATGTTATTACAACATAATAATAAAGAATAGAGAATTTTACCATGTATGCGGTACATCGCATAGACAGGTTATTCCAATATAATGATAAAGAATTGAATAACAGAAGAATTTCACCAAGTATAGGGTAGACAACGTATACAGGTTATTCCAATAGAATAAAAAAATAGAATAACAGAAGTTCTCTTTATGAATACGAAAGAAATAATACCCCTTACGAGTACAACAAATAATATCCCTTACCTTAGAACAACTGGATATAGGAGTAATGAAGTAGCAGAATACTTTTCTTCTTTCTCTCTCTAGAGTTTCAGTGAATTCGTAAGAAATAATGAAGGAATGAGCTTCTATTTATAGGAGAATGGACTGAATAGTAACTAATTCCTGAATGATCCAGATTGATTTACTTTTAAACGAACGGTCCAGATTGGTTTACTATAAAAGATTCTAATAAAACAAAAAATTTTAAATAAAATATAATATATTCTATTTATAATCTAATAAACTGAATAACTTTATAAAATTATTCTGTTTTATATAAAAATATTTTACTATACAAAACACTATGCAGACACTATGCATAATAAAATATAATATATTCTATTTATAGTCTAATGAAATGAATAACTTTATAAAAGTATTCTATTTTATATATAAAAAATTTACTATGCAAAACACTATGCATAATAGAATATAATATATTTTATTTATAGTCTAATAAAGCGAATAACTTTATAAAAGTATTCTGTTTTATATAAAAAACTTTTCTGTTTTATTACATTAATAATACTAATAAAACAAAACTTCATCATCATTATTATAATTCACACTATTAATCGACCAGGTCGTTCCCATGAAAGAGGGGGCTTTCCAATAAGGATTTCTCCCTATTGGCGCGCAATTAGGTGACCAAACCTCTCCTTGGCAGAACTTCTAGACATCGTTAATATTGCAAATAATAATATTAATAATTTCGTCGTCTCAATTATTGATTTAATAATAAATAAAATATCGACAATAATTGAATCAATTAACGTGAGATACTATGCAACAATTACTGAAGCAATAATTGAACAAAACTGAGTGACTTCTCACGTAAGCATCAATAATCAATACCGTGTGCTACTATGCAACCATGTGTATTCCTGTACTTTTAACACCGGGTGTTTCAACAGTTAACGATAAAACTTTCCCCGTTATTTTTATAAAATATTTTTGTCGTTTTCTCAATCCGACAATAATTCTATTATGGGTCCACCAATGTTGTGCCTTCGTACGAATATTCCCCTGTTAAAATGAATATTCCCTGACCAATCGAATATTATATAACAACTTGCGTACTTTACAAAATTTATAACTATTACCCACAACTATAACATTATATCAAATTCATTTCATAATATTCAAAAATGATAATTATAGAAAATTCATCTTTATTCATAAAAGTTGGGGTCTAACACTCGCGTTATTTGATTCAATTATTGTCACAGTATCATCTACATAATATTTTATATTATTAATGTGACGCCCCCGAAATAGGTCAAATCCACCGAGCCCATTTTGAGTCGCCAAATACATGGTACAGAAAACAACTACAACTTTATTACTACAATTTTCATGCAAAATACAACAACACATATGTTGTGAGTTTTGATACAAATATATACCAACTGTGACTCATGTCCAAACCGTGGATAGCATGTCACAATGACACCTTACATAAAGGTACAGTCAATAACTGTTTTAGAAATTAAAATCTTTGGGAAGTGCTCAAGGAAACCTTCGTACATGGGAGGCTATGCGTCTAAGTTATGATAGATATCATATGTCCACAGAATTATCATTGGTTGACCCAATAGACCCCAAAGAAAAATGAGAAGATTACTATCATGTTCTTCCCAATGGTGAGTCTTCTCTTCACATATAACAATCTCCACTGTCTCCAATTCAGAATTATACTTCAACAAAACTCCAAGATTATATAGGTAGTGCTCGTAGATGTACTCAGCAAGTGGATGTGCACAATCCTGTCTTATGATAAATCGTAGGTCATTAGACATCTTGTATGATAGTGGCAAAACACCCTTCTAAAGTTGGGTTCACCTCAGCCTATTCGGTTCACCAAAATTAAATATCAAATGACGTATACAATACGACATACTTATCTAAAGTTTTCAATAAAATTATTTCCATATTATTTAGGGAGAACCTTAATAGCTATAGACCACCGTTCTATTCCCCTGTTATCCCCGCTCGACCTGGCAACACTCTTATTACCTGAAAGGAATTGTGAAGCAAAAGGGTGAGCACAACTAGCTCAGTAAAGAATATAATGACTAAAGATAATTACATTATCAATAGCCTTCATCAATAATAAATTAGAGATTTAAAACATATGGTAAGTGATAAAACTTTTCAACCATAGTTGCAGCGAAACGAGCAATCCATTAGAAGAGTCAAATAGACCATAATGTCTATTATCTTCTCTATGTTAAAATTCCACCAACAATATTTTATCCCTCTAACATCAATCAACAGTTCCCGCCCACAATCATATAAATAACTCATAATCATATTTTTGGTTCCAAATTCCTTTTCTCATCCAAGATGAAGATAATTTTCATCACTTGTCTTTACCTGAAACATCAAAGATCATGGTTATACCAAATCACAGTTCTTGTTCATAACCGTACTAATAAATTCATCTTTGCACTACGGGCCAAAGATATTCATTAACAGTTCATCTTTGCACTACAGGACAAAGATATTCAACAACACGTCATCTTTTCACTACAGGCCAAAGATATTCACCAACAGTTCATCTTTGCACTACAGACCAAAGATATTCAACAACAAGTCATCTTTGTACTACATGCCAAAAATATTTACCAACAGTTTATCTTTGCACTACAGACCAAAGATATTCAACAACAAGTCATCTTTACACTACATGCCAAAGATATTCAATAATAGGTCATCTTTGCACTACGGGTCAAAGATATTCAACAACAAGTCATCTTTGCACTACAGGCCAAAGATATTCAATAAAAGGTCATCTTTGTACTACGGGCCAAATATATTTAATAATAGGTCATCTTTGCACTACGGGCCAAAGATATTCAACAACAGTCATCTTTACACTACGGGCCAAAGATATTAATATCTCAAAAAAATACATAATCATTTCAGAATTTATATAAACAATAATTATAACCATGTTGATCAATTCACATTTGCATTAAGCTAAAAATATTCAATTGTAAATTCAATGGTCATGATCATACCAGTCAACAACTCATCTTTGCACTACTGGCCAAAGAGAACTCATAGTCACGATCACACCAATAATCTACTCATCTTTAAACTCAAGTCAAAGAGAAATATCATCTTTAGGGTTATAAAAATGTTATATATGATAATAAAAACAATATAATCAACATATAGATTTAATCTCAAGAGTAAGATTCATAAATCAATGACTTCATAACACTTTATTCCAAATGTTATAAATCACTTAATAATCTCATAGTCTAATATTATTAATATTACCACAATATTTTAATCATTTCTTAAACTTATAAATCATTTATTTTAATTATTTACACTTTACTAATTAATGCATTTAATCATCCTAAAATGCCAAACTCATAAGATTTCATCACCAATAACCTAAACCCTCATAAAAAATCTGCATATACCTTATATAGGATTCCCAAGCCATAAAATCCTATTTTCTAATTTTGTTACTTCACATAACATATTTAATTCATTTACTCATAACTAGTCCATTTTCAAGAAAAATACCAAATCAGTACAAACAAATTTTCTTTTTTTAGATTTAGCAGAACATAGTCCCATATTGAACATATATTTTTCTAGAAATTTTTAAAATTATTTACTATTTTTCATATGGCCAAAACTGTCGAATATTTAGACATTTATCATAAATTGTACTATTGTCCAAAAATTCCAAAATTTACAGAGTATACTGATATTATATAGATGTACTCCCAATAAAAATTTCATCAATTTTGGAGTTAACCACAAGGAGTTATAAGGGTTTACTTTTAAAATAGTTTTTTCCCATAAAATTCATAAACTCATAATCTATACATCCAAAAATCGCCATTTTTGGACACAATCGAGAAAACTCATCAAATTATCATTTCAATTTTTTTCAGAATTTTTGAAGGTCAGAAAAATTACGAAACTGAAAAACATAATAACCCTTAAAATCCCTTACCTCAAAAGAGCAGTATTTCTGATTGGAATATCGGATGAAAAGTCGAAAGAAACTTGCACTGAAAAGAAACTCTCAAAGTATCTAAATACTCACAAAAATACGCTCAATAATAGATAGAGAGAAAACTTATATTTCAGGTGTGATTTTTAATTCTAACTTAAGCACCTATTTATAGAAAAATGCTAGCACGTTGAAGCAGACTTGACATGCTACCTGATGGCTTTACCTGCTACTATTGCCACCAACCACATTTGAAATAAAATTTGAGCATATTTCTCACCAACCAAAAGTGGGGCCCACTTAATTCTAGAATTTTCCACGAAAAATCATTTATAACATAATTTTCGAATCAGCCACCTCTTAAAATTCATAACAAATCATACATTCATTTTTAACGGTTCAAAATTTGTGGACATATACTCAACTTATATATGTATAACATATCTAAAAATTGCAACGATCCAACGGTCGCATTAAAAATTATAACTCACGCAATATATCTCAAGAACACTGATTTGATTTTTAATACCTCTATTCTGATAAAAATACTGATAAAATACCTCAACATTAATAGTCACATAAAATAAATATTTCTTTATCATATAAATCAATAAATAATTATTCACAAATAATATTACAGAATCACAATAATGACAACCAGGCCGTTCCCAGGAAAGAGGAGGCTTTCCAATAAGGATTTCTCGTTACTGGTGCGCAATTAGTTGACCAGACCTCTCCTTAGACAGAACTTTCTAGATATTGCCAATAATGTTATCTAATAATATTATTCAAATAATATGAATTATTGATCTGATAATGGGAAATACTGTACAGATATAATTATTGAAACAACAATAATATAAAATATAAACGCAGCAATTATTGAATCAATAAAATAAAATATTGAAAAATAATTACTATAACAATTATTGAGTAGTGTCTTCTTACGTAAGAATCAATAATTCAAAAATACTGTGCAATACCGTGTGCTACTGTGCAATCACGCGTATTACTATATTTTAACCACCAGGTATTCCAATAGTGTTAACGGTAACAACTACGCCGTTATTTATAAAAACTCAAACTTGTCATTTTCTTCATCCGACAGTTATTCTGTTATGAGACCCACAAATAGCTGCACCGTCGTATGATTATTTCCCGACAACAAGAATATTCCACGACCAAACGAATATTCCCCAACAACAATAAGTATTTTATAACCACTTGCTTATTTTGAAAAAATTTCATATATCACCCTTAACTTTACTTCTTATCAATTTAACCATTTACTGAATAATAATTATAAGAAAAATTGAATACTTTTATTTCATAAAATTCGGGGCCTTGCAATCTCCTTTCCTTATGAAATTTCGTCCTCGAAATTTACGTACCTGGTATTTCAAATAGTTGAGAATACCTTGCTTTCTTTTCAGATTCCATCTTCTTTGTCATCATGATTTCTCCATTGCTCATCTCATGTATTTCAAATATCATTCTAGAATACAGCTTCAAAATAAAGGTTAATTGACATATCACAATTTGTTAACTTAAGTAAGAAAATTCAGCTTAGGTAGGACACACACTAACGAAGGATATTACTCGTCTTTCCCTTCCAAGTTCTAATCCCGGATCTCCGCCATAGATCATATCCCTAAGCTCTGATACCAAATGTGATGCCCCCAAAATAGGTCCAATCCACCGAGCCCATTTTGAGTCGCCAAATACATGGTACAGAAAATAACTACAACTTTATTACCACAATTATCGTGCAAAATACAACAACACATATGTTGTGAGTTTTGATACAAATATATACCAACTGTGACTCATGTCCCAACCGTGGATAACACGTTACATAAAGGTACAGTCAATAACTATTTTAGAAATTAAAATCTTTGGGAAATGCTCAAGGAAACCTTCGTACATGGGAGACTATGCATCTAGGTTATGATAGATATCATATGTCCACAGAATTATCCTTGGTTGACCCAATAGACCCCAAATAAAAACAAGAAGATTACTATCATGTTCTTCCCAATGGTGAGTCTTCTCTTGACATATAACTATCTCCACTGTCTCTAATTGAGAATTATACTTCAACAAAACTCCAAGATTATATAGGTAGTGCACGTAGATATACTCAGCAAGTGGATGTGCACAATCATGTCTTATGATAACTCGTAGGTCATTAGACATCTTGTATGATAGTGGCAAAACACCCTTCTAAAGTTGGGTTCACCTCAGCCTATTTGGTTCACTAAAATTAAATATCAAATAACGTATACAATACGACATACTTATTTAAAGTTTTCAATAAAATTATTTCCATATTATTTAGGGAGAACCTTAATAGCTATAAACCACTGTTCTATTCCCCTGTTATCCCCGCTCGACCTGGCAACACTCTTATTACCTGAAAGAAATTGTGAAGCAAAAGGGTGAGCACAACTAGCTCAATAAAGAATATAATGACTAAAGATAATTACATTATCAATAGCCTTCATCAGTAATAAATCAGAGATTTAAAACATATGGTAAGTGATAAAACTTTTTAACCATAGTTGCAGCGAAACGAGCAATCCATTAGAAGAGTCAAATAGTACATAATGTCTATTATCTTCTTTATGTTAAAAGTCCACCAAACATATTTTATCCCTGTAACATCAATCAACAGTTCCTGCTCACATTCATATGAATAACTCATAATCATATTTGTGGTTCCAAATTCCTTTTCTCATCCAGGACGAAGATAATTTTCATCACCTATCTTTACCTGAAAAATCAAAGATCATGGTCATACCAAATCATAGTTCCTGTTCATAACCATACTAATAAATTCGTCTTTGCACTATGGACCAAAGATATTCATTAATAGTTCATCTTTGCACTACTGGCCAAAGATATTCAACAACAAGTCATCTTTGCACTACAGGCCAAAGATAATCACCAACAGTTCATCTTTGCACTACAGACCAAAGATATTCAACAACAAGTCATCTTTGCACTACAGGCCAAAGATATTCACCAACAGTTCATCTTTGGACTATAGACCAAAGATATTCAACAACAAGTCATCTTTGCACTATAGGCCAAAGATATTCAATAATAGGTCATCTTTGCACTACGGGCCAAAGATGTGAGAGCCCCAAATCCAAGTCCCAAATCACTGCGGATTCGGTTCAATCATTCTATAACTATTTGCGAAAGATATAAACATAAATTGTTTATACAATACACTTTACACATATTTCTCCAAAATCGAGTAACCTTAACTTATACATAAATCATAAACTATCTAACACATGACATTATTATCAAACTATACTATTACAATCTAGCTGCACATTTTATCCCAAGCAGAACTTGGAATTATCCTTTTTTCCTGTATCCGAACGCATTCGCCTTATCTGCAATGTTTATCATGATATAGCAAGGGTGAGCATGAAAGTTGCCCAACAAGTTTAGATACAATTTAAAGATATATCATGATTGAAAGAGTCTGAATAATAAACGGACTATAATTCATCAATATAATTGAGAACTAGCACGAACAAACTTTTGACTGAACAAGTATTGAACATGAACAAATATATATGGACCAACTGGCAATGAAGGTGATCAGCCTTTCATACCTGACTTATACATGCAATATGTATAGAGTACAATTATCCATGGAAATCAGCAATGATTAACCATAAACATATCTGAATAAAATAACTCTTAGTAGAGTTAAGTAAAACTTGTCTGAACCATTGATTACCGCTACTCAATTTATAACGCTTTATCCGAAGACCTAATATTAGTAATATAGATTTCCAATATTAGAATAATATCATCACAGTATAATACTATTATATATATACACACATAGAATAACCTAAACACATAGCACATAATCCTATCAGTCTACAATACATATAAGACTTAATATTAGGTCAAACTATTTCAGTCTGACTTGAAACTGACATAATTCTATCATTCTGACGGTCTAGTCGGATAAATATCGAGTTTAAGTTCAATTAAACTCTGCCTAAACACTTAACAATTATCACAGATAATTTATTATCAGTCAAAATATTTTTCACAGGCTCGAAATAATTTTCAGATAATTAATATCATTTATCATAATTTTTCAATTATTAATATTGTATTTAAATGAATTAAATACCACATAATTCCTTAATTATTAATATTTATTTAATACCAAATATTAATAAAAATCATAACATAATATTATAATATAATTATAATATATCAAAGTATTTTTAATACTTTAAAATCATATTTATATGATTTTTAAATAGCTAAATTCATTATCCGATAATTGATATTAATAATAAAATATTAATATTTTTATGAAAGAATATCAAAAGTTATATTTTATAACTTAAAATATTTTTATAACACTTAAATTATTTTTATATGATTTTTAAATCATAAATTCTAATTTTCCATAATTTATTTAATATATTTATTAAGTAAATTAATTATTATTAATATCAAATTATTAATGAAATTCATCACAAAATATTAAAAGTCATCAAAAATAACTTAAAATATTTTCTAATATAATAATATAAGTTTTCATGAATTAAAAATATTTTTAAATAATTTATTAAATATTATAATTAAATAAATAAATACCTTTTATATTCCAAAAATAGTAAATATTTTTGAAATATGCTCAAAATAATTAAAAACTATTTTTCAAGCTTTAAAATATTTTTTTTGGAATTTATTTTGTATTTTTAATAATTAAAAATAATTTATTTTCTATTTTTAATCATTTTCCAGAAATTAGGAAAATAAAATTAAATAAACCGTCGCTATAGGCCTTTAGCGACACATTCTATACTCTTAGGTGTTTTTTAGCCTGCCCAGATCTTCATGTCAGTCATTAAGGCATGAGGTTTGACCAATATTTGATCTTAGATCTAAGTGTTTTCTGGCCAGAGTAAAGTGCTTAGATTGTAGTATAAATGTAATACTACTATCATTAATCAATTTCTTGTCCATAACATATCATATATGAGAGATCTAGGTTCTGGAATATCATGTCAGAGCTGTTCTTCATTTCTGGGTTTTTTAGAAATGAAGAACAGTTGCTAGGCTCTAATTTGAAGCCTCATAACTTGAGATCTGGGTCACGTTTGTGTGATCTAATGGTTCTTTCTTGTAGAGGAGATGTCAGGATATAATAATATGTCAACAGACCAACATTAAAACATCCAAAGCATAAGATACAAGGCAGTCAAACTAGGGGTCTGAACTCGGTTCTTGAAGATCTGGGTTTCCCAGAAAACATTCATGATCCAGTCGGTCAAGCATACTTTGACCAGGATTATCTAGGATTCTGTTAATGATCTGGGCGATCCAAGGACATTAGTGTGTAGCCTACATACCAGTCTACAATATTTAACTAACAACAAGGCCAAAACACATAAAAGTTACAAGATCAAGCGCCCGCAAAATGGTGTCAGACGACTGCTGGGAAATCTGGGTTACCCAAATTTATATTTCGTGGTCAGTCAATGCATTTTGACCACTTGCAACTTGAAATCTAGACCTGATCTGACTATGATTCAAGTTGAAGAATAAAGACCACATGTCATAGAACAGATCTAAAACAACAAACACACTAAACATCTAACACACACGGATCTACGACCCCTGACATATGGCTGTCAGACTTTCTGGGCAAAATCTGGGCTGCCCAGAAACAGAAATCGTTTTCGGTCAACGAGGTTTGACCTCTTCTAACAAGAAATCTAGATATGATATGACCTTGCTTCCTGTTCCAGAATAAAGCCTTCATGGCATACTACACATATATAACTTCAAATACCACAAACTAGAAACATATAAGGATCTACAACGTCTGACATTTGCTTGTCAGACATCACATGAAGCTTCAAGAACAGTTTCTAAAAACTTTAATTTCGAGCATCAAAATGATATGGATCTAAGTTTTGGCAACCCAGATCATCAAATGACACCCTCTAACATATATCTAACCAACAAACAACAACATCAAACATCAGATCTAAGGATTTCTGAGTTAGGGTTTTTATACCTTTGAACTTTGATCTTTGATTTCTGACTTTTGATTCATGATCTTGGCTTGCTAATACATGATCTTAGCTTTGTTTCTCACACTTTCTCACTCTAAGTTCCGAAAATATAGAGAGAGAAGGGACTTGGAGCAAATGATAAGCAAAGTAAGTATTTCTTACTTTTTAATCTTAGATCTTTTGAATCCATGGTTGTAAATGTGGCTAGGTGTTCAAATTTAGCTGATTCAAGGTGTGTGGTTGTAACTCAAGAGATGTGGCACCAATTTTGGCCATAACTCTTTTAACATAAAAGTTAAGGGATGGTATTTTGGTCTTTTCCATACCATTTTATTTCTAGAATTGTCATTTGTTGCAAACCCTTAGGGTTTAACCCCTAAGGTTAAAACCTAAGCTTTCCATAATTCACCTTTTAGGATTTCTAAATTAGGGTTTTCAAAAATGAAAATTAATATCTTTAAATTATAATTAAAGTTTCCTAATTACAGTATACTTTCCTAATCACATAAGGGCTAACACAAATTAGGATTAATATTTCCTAACTAAGATTGCTAATTTAGCAATTAAATCCATAATTGTACATTAGGGTTCTTGACAAAATAATTAGGGTTTAAAATTTTAAAATTAGGGTTTCCTAATTAATTAAGCTTTACCCTAATTACTATTATAATTAATAACCCTTAAGCAATTTAATCTTCCTTTAAGTTCCCAGATTAGGGTTTCAGATACCCGAAATTTGAAATTAGAGTTCCCAGATTTAAAATTAGGGCTTTCTAATAAGCAATTAGGGTTTGACACTGATAAAATTTATCCGGTCAACCCTTGACCCTTAACCACATACTGTGCACACATAATACCATATTCACAGAACATAATCACATATACACTTAATCCTGAATAATTCACCTAAATCATTCACAGAATTTTGAAATCCTCAAAATTCATTCCCAAAAATATCAAACGCATACACTTATTTTTTGTCTAGGTTTATTATTTGACCTTAAATCAATCATTTAAGATTTTAATAAATTGTCTAATTTCTGGGGTTGTCACAAAAGATATTCAACAACAAGTCATCTTTGCACTACAAGCCAAAGATATTCAATAATTGGTCATCTTTGCACTACGGGCCAAATATATTCAATAATAGGTCATCTTTGCATTACGGGACAAAAATATTCAACAACAGGTCATCCTTGCACTACGAGCCAAAGATATTAATATCTCAAAGAAATACATAATCATTTCAGAATTTATATAAACAATAATTTTAACCATGTTGATCAATTCACCTTAATTTGCACTTAAGCTAAAAATATTCAATTGTAAATTCAATGGTCATGATTATACCAGTCAACAATTCATCTTTGCACTACTGGCCAAAGAGAACCCATAGTCACGATCACACCAATAATATACCCATCTTTACACTCAAGTCAAAGATAAATATCATCTTTAGGGTTATAAGAATGTTATATATGATAATAAAAACAATATAATCAACATATAGATTTAATCTCAAGAGTAAGATTCATAAATCAATGACTTCATAACACCTTAATCCAAGTGTTATAAATCACTTAATAATCTCATAGTCTAATATTATTAATATTACCACAATATTTTAATCATTTCTTAAACTTATAAACCATTTATTTTAATTATTTACACTTTACTAATTAATGCATTTAATCATCCTAAAATGCCAAACTCATAAAATTTCATCACCAATAACCAAAACCATCATAATAAAAATCTGCATATACCTTATATAGGATTCCCAAGTCATAAAATTCTATTTTCTAATTTTGTTACTTCACATAACATATTTAATTCATTTACTCATAACTAGTCCATTTTCAAGTAAAATACCAAATCAGTACAAACAAATTTTCTTTTTTGGGATTTAGCAGAACATAGTCCCATATTGAACATATATTTTTCTCGGAATTTTTAAAATTTATTTACTATTTTCATATGGCCAAAACTGCCGAATATTTAAACATTTATCATAAATTATACTTCTGTCCAAAAATTTCAAAATTTATATAGTATACTGATATTATATAGATGTACTCCCAATAAAAATTTCATCAATTTTGGAGTTAACCACAAGGAGTTATAAGGGTTTACTTTTAAAATAGTCTTTTCCCATAAAATTCATAACTCCTAATCTATACATCCAAAAATCGCCATTTTTGGACACAATCGAGAAATCTCATCAAATTATCATTTCAAATTTTTTCAGAATTTTTGAATGTCAGAAAAATTACGAAACTGAAAAACATAATAACCCTTAAAATCTCTTACCACAAAAGAGCAGTATTTCTGACTGAAATATCGGATGAAAAGCCGGAAAAAACCTGCACTGAAAAGCAACTCTCAAAGTATCAAATACTCACAAAAATACGCTCAATAATATATAGAGAGAAAACTTATATTTCTGTTGTGATTTTCAATTCTAACTTAAGCACCTATTTATAGGAAAATGCTAGCACGCTGAAGCAGACTTGACCTGCTACCTGATGGCTTTACCTGCTACTATTGCCACCAACCACATTTGAAATAAAATTTGAGCATATTTCTCACCAACCAAAAGTGGGGCCCACTTTATTCTAGAATTTTCCACGAAAAATCATTTATAACATAATTTCCGAATCAGCCACCTCTTAAAATTCATAAAAAATCATACATTCATTTTTAACGGTTCAAAATTTGTGGACATATACTCAACTTATATATGTATAACATATCTAAAAATCACAACGATCCAACGGTCGCATTAAAAATTATAACTCACGCAATATATCTCAAGAACACTGATTTGATTTTAATACCTCCATTTCGATAAAAATACTGATAAAATACGTCAACATTAATAGCCACATAAAATAAATATTTTCTTATCATATAAATTAATAAATAATTATTCACAAATAATATTACAGAATCACAAAAATGACAACCAGGCCGTTCCCAGGAAAGAGGAGGCTTTCCAATAAGGATTTCTCCTTACTGGTGCGTAATTAGGTGATCAGACCTCTCCTTAGATAGAACTTTCTAGACATTGCCAATAATGCTATCTAATAATATTATTCAAATAATATGAATTATTGATCTGATAATGAGAAATACTGTGCAGAGATAATTATTGAAACAACAATAATATAAAATATAAACGAAGTAATTATTGAATCAATAAAATAAAATATTGAACAATAATTACTGTAACAATTATTGAGTAGTGTCTTCTTATGTAAGAATCAATAATTCAAAAATACTGTGCAATACCGTGTGCTACTGTGAAACCACGCGTATTACTGTATTTTACCCACCAGATATTCCAACACTGTTAACGGTAACAACTACGCCATTATTTATAAAAACTCAAACTTGTCATTTTCTTCATCCGACAGTTATTCTGTTATGAGGCCCACTAATGGTCGCGCAGTCGTATGAATATTCCCCGACAACAAGAATATTCCACGACTAAACGAATATTTCCCGACAACAATACGTATTTTATAGCCACTTGCATATTTTTAAAAAAAATTCATATATCACCCTTAACTTTACTTCTTATCAATTTAACCATTTACTGAATAATAATTATAAGAAAAATTGAATACTTTTATTTTATAAAATTCGGGGTCTTACAATTAAATCAATAATTGAGATGACAAGTTATTCATATTATTATTTGCATAATTAATAATGTCTAGAAGTTCTATCAATGAGAGGTTAGGTCATCTAATTGCGCGTCAATAGGGAGAAATTCTTATCGAAAAGCCCCCTCTTTCCTGGGAACTATCAAGTTGTTAATATTGCGAGTTGTAATAATATGAATAAAGGTTGTTAGAAATATTAAGGAGATTTTTATGAAGTATTTATTGTAAATTTTGCTTATTATTTGGACCTCCATTTATTCAATTTTCAAAATAATCGGTAGAAGATGATTCAGTATAAATATATAATATTTGTGTGTGTGATGAAAGGGACATGTGGGGTGGGCCTCACATGTGGGATGAAGAATGGAAATGGGGGTAGGGGTAGGGGTAGGGGTGGGGGTGGGGGGGGGGTGTTTACGTAAATGTAAGGGAATCATATATATATATATATATATATATATATATATATATATATATATATATATATGATAATAACATGTGGTGGGGCCCACATGTTTTTTGAATTGTCAGAAGAAGAAGTCTGATGAAAATGTCACGGAGGTGTTGGTTTTTCAAATCAACAAGTGTTAATATATATATATATATATATATATATATATATATATATATATATATAAAATAAGTTTTGTTTTTTTATGAAAAATAGAATATATTATATTTTATTGATTATTATATTATTAATTTGAAAAGGAGTGTCAGAAGTTTTATTTTTTTCTCACCCGTGATCTTACAAATGAATTCGTTCAATTTTTGAACTGTTGATTCGTGAAATTTTTTCCAAATAGTATCCTTTCATTCTTCTATAAATAGGATGCTTAGTTAAAATTGAAAATCACACCAGAATCAAAGAATTTTTTTTCTATAATTTTGAGCATATTTCTTTAGAGTTTAAGGAAGCTTTGAGCTAGTATAGAAAACAATATAAGTTTTCTTCAAGAATATCCTCGTTATACCAGTTGGAATACTTTTATTTTCAAGGTAAGGGATGTTATTTTTGTTCAATATTCGCTTGAAATAATATTTTCTTCCATACTCTGTAGTATGTAAGTAATATTATTTCGTTTCAGATTTTGAATTCTATACTCATTTGGTTAAACTTTTGGCTTCTATACTCCATGAAATTAGTGGAATATCCTTAAAATTTGTGTTTCATCTAGTATCTTTTCATGGAAATATTATTCTGAGCATTTTTAATGAGTTTTAATTTTTTCATACCGGAGTACTATTCACGGGGTAATATTCCTGAAGTACTATTCATGGGGTACTATTCACTCAGTTATTATTCACTCAGGATACTATTTATGATAAAAATTGATTTCTTTTCAGTCAAAATCATTTTTGATACAACATTATTCTTGAATTTTACTCCACAAAGTATTATCATGTTGACAATTTAGATATTATTAAATTCTTATATCATTGTCATCATCCTTATGCTTATATTGTTATGAAAGTCATCTTTGGCCCGTAGTGTATAGATGAACTTGGTATGATTATGACTAAATCATGACCGTAATATTACAAATGATGTGGTAAAAATCCCCATTGGCCTGTAGTGTGAGACCCCGAATTTTATAAAATAAAAGTATTCAATTTTCTTATAATTATTCTAGTTAGAAAATGGTTAAATTGATAAAAGGTTTAAGTTAAGAGTGATATGTGAAATTTTTTCAAAGTAAACAAGTTGTTATAAAATAATTGATGATAAAAGTATAGTAATACGCGTGGTTGTATAGTAGCACACTGTATTATACAGTATCTTTGATTATTGATGCTTATGTGACAAGTCACTCAATTTATTCAATTATTATCACAATATTTTATATTATTAAATTAATAATTGAGACGTCAAAGTTATTCATATTATTATTTGCAATATTGACAATGTCTAGAAGTTCTATTAAGGAGATGTTAGATAATCTAATTGCGCGCCAATAGGGAGAAATCCTTATCAAAAAGCCCACTCTTTCCTGGGAACGACCTGATTGTTTAATATTACGAATTATAATAATAATGAATAAATGTTATTAAAAATTGAATTTGAGTTCGGAGTTGAATTTGGAGACGCGGACATGATATTTGAGTCCGAACGATGAAATTAGTAAAAATAGACTATAAACACAAAATTTACCGGGGTTGACTTTTTGGTCAAAAAGTCAATAGTTGACTTTTTTCGGAAAAAGTCATACTTTGAAATTTCAAAAAATTTTTTTTTTAATAAAAACAATTCCATTGTGTTGGGATTATTAGTGTTAGTGGAAATTGACATTTATTTCGATATTAATTGATGTCCGGAAGTTATATTGACCAATCGGGTAATTAACCGGATAAATGAGCATTTAATTACTATTAATTCACATGATTATAACTATTTGTTCATATGTGTGTACTATTGATTCACATTTTTGTACTATTAGGGGAGGTGGTGCAAGATTGATAATACTTGCATGACTAAGTTAAAAATGGAGGTATAGATGGAGGTACTATACTGTAATTCGTATTTTTACATGATTATAACTATTGATTCACATGATTGAACTATTGATTCACATTATTTACTATTAGGGGAGATGGTGCAAGTTTGATAATACTTGCAGGACTAAATTAAAAATGAAGAAAAAGATGAAGGTATTATACTGTAATATTTCGAGCCCCAAAACGTGCAATTATCGAAACTATATTTTCCTATAAATAGAAGCTCATTCTTTCTTCATTTCTCACCAATTCACTAAAGCTATAGAGCAATTGTTATATAGAGAAATTATAGAGAGAAAGAAGAAGAGAAGTCTGCTACCTCACTATTCCAGTATCCAGTCTCCAGTCTTCTTTTGAGGTAAGGGGTATTATTTCTTTCGTATTCATGAAGAGAGCTTCTATTATTCCATTCTTTATTATTATGTTGGAATAACCTGTCTATACGAAGTACTACATATATGGTAAAATTCTTCTGTTATTCCATTCTTTATTATTCTGTTGGAATATCCTGCCTGTGCTCATTACGCATGACCTAATTCCATTATTTATTATTCTGTTGGAATAACCTGTCTGTGCGGTCTATCGCATGTCTGGTGAATTCTGTTGTTATTCCATTCTTTATTATTCTGTTAGAATATTTTGTTAGTGCGGATTACGCATGACCTGGTTCCATTTCTTTATTATTCTGTTGGAATATCTTGTCTGTGCGAATTACACATGACCTGATTCCATTTTTTATTATTCTGTTGGAATAACCTGTCTGTGCGGTCTATTGCATGCATGGTGAATTATTTTGTCATTCCATTCTTTATTATTCTATTGGAATAACTTGTCTATGTGGATTACCGCATGCATAGTGAATGATCTTTAGTATTCATTCCTTATTAAATTGTGGAAATAACATGTCTATGTGGATTACCGCATGGCGGACGAAAATCCATTTGCAGTTTCATAATTTTTCTGACCCTCAAAAATTCTGGAAAAATTTGAAATGATTGTTTGTTGAGTTTTTTAGATTGTGTCCAAAAATGATAATTTTTGGTTGTATAGATTAGGAGTTATGAATTTTATGGAAAAAGACTATTTTAAAAATAAATCCTTATAACTCCTTATGGTTAACTCCAAAATTGATGAAATTTTTATTGGGAGTACATGTATATAACAGGAGTATACCATGTAAATTTCAGAATTTTTGGATAAAAGTACAATTTATGATTAATGTCTAAATATTCGGCAGTTTTGGCCATATGAAAAATAGTAAATGAATTTTAAAAATTCCGAGAAAAATATATGTTCAATATGGGACTATATTCTGCTAAATCCCAGAAAAGAATAATTTTTTGGACTAATTTGATATTTTTCATGAAAATAGTTTAGTTACGAACATATGAATTAAATATGTTATGCGAAGTTGAAAAATTGGTAAATAGGATTTTATGGCTTGGAAATCCTATATAAGGTATATGCAGATTTTTGATGAGGAATTTGATCATTGGTGATAAAATCTTATGAGTATGGCATTTTTGAATGATTAAATGCATTATTTGGTAAAGTGTAAATAATTAAAATAAATTGTTTATAAGTTTAAGAAATAATTAAAATATTGTTATAATATTAATGATATTAGATTATGAGATTATTAAGTGATTGATAATATTTGGATAATTTAAACTCTGGATAAATTTAAAGTCTTTAATATTTATCCTTGTTTCGTTTGATTAATGCTTATATCATTGTCATCATCCTCATGCTTATATTGTGATAAAAGTCATCTTTGTCTTACGTGCAAAGATGGACTGTTGATTATTGGTTTTACAAATGTATATCTTTGGCTTACGTGCAAAGATGGACTATTGATTATTGGTTTTACAGTTGTATATCTTTGACTTACGTGCAAAGATGGACTGTTGATTATTGGTTTTATAAATGTACATCTTTGGCTTACGTGCAAAGATGGACTGTTGATTATTGGTTTTACAGTTGTATATCTTTGGCTTACGTGCAAAGATGAACTATTGATTGATGAGTATCTTTGGCTTATGTGCATAGATGAACTATTTATTGGTATGATTATTACCAGGGATCATTCGGTATAATCATGACCCGTAATGTTATAGATGATGTGGTAAAAGTACTCATTGGCCCGTAGTGCATTGATGGACAGTTATTGGTATGATTATAATCAGGGATTATTCGGTATAATCATGACCATTGATGATTACATGAATATCCTTGGCCGTAGTACAGGGATGATCCGATGATGTGAATTATTTATTAAGCTGAGTCTCAGCGATAAAATATTGATTATACATTTTTAATTCGTAAAAGATAGTAGATATCATGCTCTATTTGACTCTTCTAAAATACAGCTGTATGTCTTTGGCTTGTAGTGCAAAGATGAATTGTTAATGAATATCTTTGGTCGTAGTGCAAAGATGAATTTATTAGTATGATTATGAGCAGGAATTGTGATTTGGTATAACCATGATTTTTGATGTTTCAGGTGAAGATAGGTGATGAAAATTATCTTTGTCCTAGGTGCAAAGAGGAATTTAGAATCACAATTATGATTATGAGTTGTTCACATGATTGTGGAAATGAATTGTTGATTGAGGTTACAGAGATAAAACATTGTTGGTGGTAGACCTGGCAAAGATGGCCCAGGCCCGCGGGCCACGGGCTGGGCTTTTGGCTGCAATTTTTTAGCTAATAAAATTTGGGTCGTTTTTGGCCCGGCCCGTGAAAGCCCGGCCTGGCCCGGCCCGGCCCGCGGCCCACGACCTTTTTTTATATAACCAAAATGTTGTTGTTTGTGGGTTATGAGGCTTGAACACAAGACTTGTAAGTAAATAAATAAGAGTTCAAACTAACTGAGCTACAATTATTTGTTTTTAATCCAATCATTAATATATTTTTTCTTTACTTTTATAAATGAAAATTCGCCCTGCACTTGTCCATGCATGTCTATTCTTATTTATAAATATTAACAATTAATTGAAAATTTGTAATAAAAGTATCAATAATTTTTTTCATTTTAATTAATATATAAATTATTAATGTAAATTTGTTTGAAAGTACTTCTAATAAAAAATAATTTCTTAATACTTAATTTAGTCACATCAATATTAATTTTTTTATTTTCAAACTTGACTTTAAAAAATAAAATAAGATTCTTTTTGTATAATAATAGAGTAATATTTGTACAACACAGAATGCATTTTTCTAACAGGAAAAGTAAGGGAAAGTGAGAGAAAGAAGATATGTTAAGCATTCTTAATTGTTTCATGCAAGCAAAGGAACCATAACAGTAAATAAACAACTCCACCTCATTGATTAAATTTAAAATCCACGGTTTAAATGAATACATGAACAAATAGTTAACTAATTTCAAACCATAATTATATTTATAATATTGTTAACCACTAGAACATTTATTATTAATAATATTTATAATATTGTTTATTATTAATTATTTTTAATATTTATTATTATTAATATTTTTGATTTTGTAAAAAAAAAAATTAAAGGAGGAAGCCCGCAGGCCGGGCCACTTGCCTAACAATTGCAGCCCACCAAAACCCGGGCCTTTTTGGCCTGGCCCATCATAAGCCCGGCCCGGCCTGGCCCGCCCGTTTCCCAGGTCTAGTTGGTGGACTTTTAATGTGGAGAAGATAATAGATTTTATAGTCTATTTGACTCTTCTAATGGATTGCTCGTTCCGCTACAACTATGGTTGAAAAGTTTTATCATCTACCATATGTTCTAAATCTCTGATTTATTACTGATGAAGACTATTGATAATTTTATTATCTTTAGTCATGATATTCTTTACTGAGGTAGTTGTGCTCACCCTTTTGCTTCATAATTCCTTTCAGGTAATAAGAATGTTGTCGAGTCGAGCGGGAATAACAAGGGAATAGAACGGTGGTCTATAGCTGTTGAGGTTCTCCCTAAATAGTATGGAAATAATTTTATTGAGAACTATAGATAAGTGTGTCGTATTGTATACGTCATTTGATATTTAATTTTGGTGAACCGAATAGGGTGAGGTGAACCCAACTTTGGAAGGGTGTTTTGCTACTATCATACAAGATGTCTAATGACATACAACCTCATGTTATCATAAGACAAGGTTGTGCACATCCACTTGCTGAGTATATCTACGAGCACTACCTATATGATCTTGAAGTTTATTTGAAATATAATTTTCACTTTGAGACAGTGGAGATAGTTATATGTCAAGAGAAGACTCACAATTGGAAAGAACATGATAGTAATCTTCTTGTTTTACTTTGGGGTCTATTGGGTCAACCAAGGATAATTCTGTGGACATATGATATCTATTATAACCAAGACGCATGGCCTCCCATGTACGAAGGTTTCCTTGAGCACTTCCCAAAGATTTTAATTTCTAAAATAGCTTTTGAATGTACTTTTATGTAAAGTACCATTGTAAGGTTGTGGTCGAGGAACCATGAGAGTTATATACATTTGTATTAAAACTCACAATTTAAATGTGGTCGTATTCTGCACGACAGTTCAACAGTTGTATTAATGAAGTTTGTATTTGATTTTTATAGCATGATATCTGGTGACTCAAGATGGGTGATGTATACCTATTTTAGGGGTGTCACACGTAGTGCATTGATTGACAGTTGTTGGCATGATCATGACCATTGATGAATACACGAATATCCTTGGCCCGTAGTGCATGGATAATTCGTGGTCGTGATACTAATGAATATCCTTGGTCGTAGTGCAGGGGTGATTCGATGATGTAGATTATTTATTAAGCTGAGTCTGTGACGCCCCCAAAATAGGTATACGTCACCCATTCTGAGTCGCCGAATACATGGTACAGAAATAACTACAACTTTATTAATACAACTGTCGTGCAAAATACGACAACACATAAATTGTGAGTTTAAATACAAATATTGTCTTCTAGACAATATCCATACTCAAATAAGTCCTCATTACAATTACTGATACATTATTTTACAAAAATAGTGAGGACTACTAAAAAAACTTTCTAGAACCATCATTTCATACCCCGACTAGTACTCGCTACATTCTCGCCTCCTGAGAAGAAAAATGGAATAAAAAGGGAAATGGTGAGCTCAACTAGCCCAGTAAAGAATATTATGACTAAGATAATATAGAACAAATTATCGTTAGTCCTCAACTGGGAAAAATCTGATAGAATATAACAGACAACAAGTTTTAGATCAATATTCGCAGCGAAAATAACAATTCATTAGAAGAATTAAGTAGAGAATGAAATCTACTATCATCTATGAATTTAAAAGTCCATCATCAATATTTTATCCCTGTAACATAAATTAATATTCATCTTGAATTAAATATTCATCTTTGCACTACAAGCCAAAGATATTGATCAGTTGGTCATGTTCATCTCAACATCTGTTCATCTTTGCACTACGACCAAAGATATTCATCAAAAAATCATTCATCTTTGCATTACAAGCTAAAGATATTCAGTTATATCATCATTTAGGACCGAGGATGATGAAAAATATTTTAAAGAAAACGAATCCAGTGAGATAAAAGGACAAATATTAGGGATTCGTACTTCAATTTATCCATGTTCAAAAACACCCCATAATATACTATGGTAGAGTAAAATTCAAGAATAATGATCAAAACATGGATAAAATCAAAGATAGTAACAAAAATAGACATTTGGGATAAAGAAAGAAAATTTAATTTTTCTGTGAATATTGTCGTATTCGTGAATAATGTCGTATTCGTGAATAGTAATCCCAACACAAAAAGGTAGAAATTTCACAAAAAAATTAAAATAATATTTTGGCATAATGATATTGAAAGAAATAATATCATTTATAAAAAAAAAATAACATCTCTTACCTCAAAAGAATAGTACTTCTAGCTGGAATATCAGATATAACGCTGAAGGAAACTTGCACCGTATAGCAATACTCAAAGTATCAAAATACTCACAAGAATAAGCTCGACAATATAGAGAGAGAAAACTTCAGTTTCTGGTGTGATTTTCAATTCTAATCTAAGCACCCTATTTATAGGAAATTACTTAGAATACCAAAGTAAAAAATTTAATAAAATATTAATATTTTTATTTATTTTTCCTACGCACACCTTACCATCTGATTTTAGCAATTAACACATGCAAGTGGGGCCCACCAAAACAAAAAAAATGTTTTTCTTTAAAAAAATATTTAAAACTTCAAAAATCAATTATTCTGGAACTTCAATAATTCATAATAAATAGCCCTTTTATCAGAAAATTCGAATCTTATGTCCATTCTATAGGAAATTTAATTATCTACAACTTTGAAAGTTTAAGTTTTATCAAATTCCAAGCATAAATTGATCGAAATCCACATACCGACGATTTTACGGGCTATAATCTAATTTCAGTCACAAAATGGGGCCCACCGACATGTTTAACATGTTTTTAGCATTTATTGTAATAAAAATATTTTTCCTCCTTTATTCATATATCACATATTCAATGTCAAAATATCATAATTATTATATTATTATAATATAATAATATATTTAAATGATTTATTTTATCAAAAAAGATAAAATATCAATTTTCAATAATTGTCACTTTTCTAAAAATTCCTCTATTTATATCCACATAAATAAATATTTTTCTTTTCATATAAATCAATAATTAATTATTCACAAATAATATTACATAATCACAATAATGACAACCAGGTTTTTCAATAAGGATTTCTCCTTACTGGCACGCAATTAGGTGACCAAACCTCTCTTTAGACAGAACTTCCTTAGACATTGCTAATAATGCTATCTAATAATATTATTCAAATAATATGAATTATTGATCTGATAATGGAAAATATTGTGCAGTGATAATTATTGAAACAACAATAATATAAAATATCAATGTAGAAATTATTGAATCAATAAAATTTTGAACAGTAATTACTGTAACAATTATTGAGTAGTGCTTTCTTGCGTAAGAATCAATAATTGGTGCAATACCGTGTGCTACTATGCAACACTGCGTATTACTGTGTTTTAACCACCGGGTATTCCAACAATGTTAACGGTAACAACTATGCTGTTATTTATAACAAAAAACTTGTCGTTTTCTTCGTCCAATCGCTTTCTTTTATGGGGCCCGCACAAGGCTGCGCTGTCGTACGAATATTTTCCGACAGTAAGAATATTCCATGACCAAATGAATATTCCCCGACAATAATGAATATTTTATAACCACTTGTTTATTTAAGATATTTGCGCATTTTACCCATAACTAACCACATTAATCAAATCAACCCTGACTATTTCAAAATAATTAATAGAGGAAATTTAATTTAATTTATTATAAGTTGGGGTCTTACAGAGTCTCAGCGATAAAATTGATGATAAACCTTTTAAATCATAGAAGATAGTAGATTTTATGTTCTATTTGACTCTTCTAATTGATTGCTTGTTCCGCTACAGTTAAACTTGATGTTTGTTATATTTTATTAGTTTAACACTTTTGAAAGCTAACGATAATTTATTCGGCATTATCTTAGTTATAATATTTCTTACTGGGCTAGTTAAGCTCACCCTTTTGCTTTTATTGTTCTCTTAAGGAAATGAGAACGTAACCGGGACTAGTCGGGGAACAGAGTGACGGTCCAGATGATAGCATTAGTAGTCCTCACTATTCTATGAAATAGTATGATAATAAATATATTGAGGACTCCATTTGAGTTGAATATTGTCTAGAAGACAATATTCTTATTAAAACTCTTAATTTATGTTTTGTCGTATTTTACACGGCAGTTGTATTATTAAGTTGTATTTGAATTTTGTACCATGTATTTGGCGACTCAAGATGGGTGATGTATACCTATTTTGGGGGCGTCACAGTTGGTATCAAAGCTTAGGGATATGATCCCTGGCTGAGATGTGAGACAAGAACTAGGAGGGGAGAAATGGGGAATTCCTTCTCTAGTATGACCTACCTAAGTTTATTTGGTATTTTATTGGTCGGTCAGAGTATAGGGATAATATGTTACATATTAATTAACCCTTGTTTTGTGGCAGTATTTGAAAATGACATTTAAGAATGTTGAGAATAGCAATGGAGCACAGGAGACCGTTGAGTCACCACAGATCAATAACCAGGATAGTGTGCATCAGGAAGGCCACAATCCTCATGCAAACAACAACACCGACCAAATGATGAACGATGGAATGTTCAGAGGCTTTCTGCAATTCATGCAACATTAGGCAAGAGAGAATCCTGTTCAAAATGCAGGTGGAAACGTTGGCAACTCTTAGATGGTCACCGCTAAGCAATTCAAAGAGTTGGGACCACCGGAGTTTTGGGGAAAGCCAGAACCACTTAAAGCGGAGACGTGGATAAAACAGATCACCAAGATATTTGAAGTCTTGTGATGCTCCGAGGAACAAAAGGTTCCCTTTGCCACCTTCATGTTGCGAGGAGAGGCATATTACTGGTGGGAATCTGTAAAGCTTACTCAACTTGCCGCACTGAAAATGTCTTGGGAGAAGTTCCACGAACTGTTCAACAACAAGTACTTTCCCAAAAGTATTCGTCACATGAAGGAGGTAGTGTTCATCAAGCTGGAGCAAAACAATATGATCGTGTTGCAGTACGAAGTTAAATTTGCTTAATTGTCCCGGTTTGCATCCCATTTGGTTGATAATGAGGGGAGAATGACGTGGATGTTTCTAAGAGGTTTGAAACCCAAGATACGTCAATACCTCATTTCTCACAAACTTTGCTTGTATTTAGATATTGTAAATAGGGCTCAATTATTGGAGCGCAATAATGAGTTAACTTAACCAAGAGAGAACAGTCGACAAAATGATAATACCAGTGGTAGCAGTCATCGAAGCGGTGACAACAAGCATGGAGGGAATCAACAGGCCAGAAATGGTAACCACTTCGGTGGTAATCATGGCCAAGACAATAAGAGTGAACATTTCAAGAAGAGGAGATTTAACAATGATAGAAACACGTCAGCACCAACACCCGTTGTTAAGGAAGGAGAACGACCACCTATCATATACTTCAAACGCGGAGGGGAGGGACACATCAGTCCAAACTGCGCGATGCAGTCCAAAGCTTGTTAAAATTATGGAAGAGAAGGTCACCTAGTCCGATTTTGTCGTGCAGCGAAGACAAGTCCAGCTGGGACGGACGCACCAAAGGTCGTCCCAGAAAAGTCAAAACCAGTAGTGCAAGGGAGAGCGTTTGTCGTGACCTCCCAAAAGCGAGGAACCCGAACGAGGTCATCACGGGTAAGATAATCATAAACTCTAGTGAAGTCTATATCTTATTTGATACTGGTTCTACCCATTCTTTTATTTCTCCTACTTGCACTCAAAGTTTAAATTTAACTCCGGAGAAATTAAACTTTGACTTATCTGTTGAAACTCTTTTGGGAGAAACCATTATTACATCCTCTGTTTATAAGTCTTATTTGGTTCAAATCGGTACCCTCACATTACCTGTCAACCTTATCTCTTTAAAAATACTTGCATTTGATGTGATTTTAGGGATTGATTGGTTAACTACTCATCATGCAAAAAATGATTATTTTCGTAAGGTTGTTAGCTTTTATATTCTTAATCAACCTATTATATGAATTCAAGCAACCAAACCACTAAAGTCAATCACTCTCATATCAAGCCATAAAGCTATTCATTTATTGAAAAATGGATGTGAAGCTTTCTTAGCCCATGTCACAGATTTAAACAAAAATACGTCAGATTTGAATGATATTTCTATTGTTAATAAATTTCCTGATGTATTCCCTGAAGAACTTCCTGGCCTACCCCCAGAGTGTGAAATTGAATTTTGTATTGACCTTGAACCCTGTACAAAACCCATTTCCAAAGCCCCATATCGAATGGCTTCTATTGAACTTCAGGAGTTAAAGACCCAACTATAGGAATTTTTAGACATTGGTTTTATTTATCCTAGTACGTCTCCATGGGGTGCTCCTGTTCTATTTGTAAAGAAAAAAAGATGAGAGTATGCGACTTTGTATTGATTATCGGGAGTAGACCTGGCAAACATGGCCCAAGCCCGCGAGCCGGGCCGGCCCACCCGCCAAGGGCTGGGCTATGGGCTGCAACATTTTAGCCCAGGAAAATATGGGTCGTTTTAGCCCGACCCGTATAGGCCCGGCCGGGCCCGCAACCCGTAACTTTTTTTTTTTTTGAACACAATGTTACTACTTGTGGGTTATGAGTCTTGAACACAAGACTTGTAAGTAAATAATTAAGAGTTCAAACCAAATGGTCATGTTAGAATTATTCAACACATGCATAACCCACATAACCCACAATATTACAAATGGTCATGTTAGAATTATTCAACACATACATAAACCAAATGGTCAAGCAGTCAATGACCATTTGTAATATTGATGCATAAATGTGTTGAAGTGGGATCTTTCTCTCTCAATCTCCATAACTCCCTCACATGACTCTGTTTTTAGTTTCCAATATATATACACACCCAACATATTAGAGAATACCAAAATTGATCATGATCTTCTTTGATTTACTAAAATACCAAAATTGGAAGAGTTTATATTATAAAGTGCACATGTTTTGTCTTTCTTGTTTTGGCAACTTGTTGAATATATATAAATTAGAATTATTGTTTATTATAAATTATTTTATTATTTTTTAATATTTATTAATATTAATATTTTTGGTGTACCAAAATTTTGCAAAAAAAAGGAAGAAGCCCACGGGCCGGGCCGGGCCGGCCCAACCTGGGCCACGGGCCGCACATTCTAAGCCCACTAAAACCTGAGCCATTTCGGTCTGGCCCGTTCTCAGCCCGGCCCGACCCGCCTGACCCGTTTGCCAGGTCTAATCTGGAGTTGAATCATGTCACCATCAAAAATAGGTACCCATTGCCACGTATTGATGACCTATTTGACCAGTTGCAAGGCGCCAAATTCTTTTCAAAAATCGATCTTCATTCCGGATATCATAAGTTAAAGATTAAAACGATGACATTCCAAAGACGACTTTCAAAACTCGGTACGGGCATTACAAATTCCTAGTCATGTCTTTTGGATTGACTAATGCTCCTGCTGCCTTCATAGACATGATGAACCGAGAATTCAAGAAATATTTGGATCACTTTGTGGTCGTCTTTATTGATGATATCCTCATATTTTCTAAAAGCCGTGAAGATCATGAACAATACTTGAGGCTGATACTCCAAAAGCTTCGCGAAAACAAGCTTTATGCCAAGTTGAAGATATGCGAGTTCTGGCTTGAGGAAGTAGCATTCCTTGGGCACGTGATATCAAATCACGGAACATCTATTGACTCGACAAAGATTGAAGTAATTCAAAGCTGGGAGTAACCTAAGTCAGTAACCGAAGTACGTAGTTTTCTGGGTTTAGCTGGTTATTATCGGAGATTCGTGGAAGGATTTTCTCGAATAGCTACTCCATTAACTCAGCTGACTCGAAAAGATACAAAATTCGGTTGGAGCGAGGAATGTGAGAAGTGTTTTCAAGAACTCAAGAGAAGACTCATTTCAGCACCTGTTCTGACAATACCATCTGGCTCGGAGGGATTTGTCATCTACAATGATGCTTCAGGCAAAGGGTTAGGATGTGTTCTTATGCAACATGGGTAAGTCATAGCCTATGCCTCACGATAACTCAAAGAATATGAGAGGAATTATCCTACCCATGATCTAGAGTTGGCAACAGTCGTTTTTGCACTAAAGATCTGGAGGCATTATCTGTATGGAGAAAAGGTGGAGATCTATACGGATCATAAAAGCCTCAAATATTTCTTCACTCAAAAGGAACTCAACATGCGGAAATGATGTTGGCTTGAGCTGTTGAAAGATTACGATCATACCATTCAATACCATCCTGGAAAAGTGAACGTAGTAGTTGACGCATTGAGTAAAAGATTATATGCGGGCACGAGTGCGATATTGTCAACGCAAAGGCCCATTTTGTATGACTTACAAAGGATGAAGATAGAGATAAAGACTTCAGGGACCCATGTGATGATGGTGAATATACGAGTAGAACCGACTTTAATCGATAAAGTTAAAGTTGCTCAAGCTACAGACCTGGAGCTGATGCGTATGAGGAAGAAAGTACAAGAAGGTGTTATTCTGGAAGCAAGAATCGATGAAGAAGGAATACTTCAAGTCAACTCTAGACTTTGTGTTCCTAACGATTCTGACTTAAAGTATAAACTCATGATGGAGGTGCACAACACACCGTTTGCAATCCATCCTGGGAGTACCAAAATGTATCGTGATCTTCGACATACATTTTGGTGGAGCAATATGAAGAGAGAGATAGCGGGGTTTATCTCAAGGTGTATAACTTTTCAATGAGTCAAGGCGGAGCATCAAGTGCCAAAAGGTCCATTGCAACCGCTTAAAATTCCAGAATGGAAGTGGGAGCACATTACTATGGATTTCGTTACTGGTCTTCCCAAGGTTTCTCAAGGCATAGATGCGATTTGGGTCATTGTTGATAGATTGACCAAGTATGCCCATTTTTTTACAAATACGAGAATCTTATATACTTGAACGTCTTGTTCGTATGTACATAAAAGAGATTGTAAGATTGCATGGTATGCCAGTATCTATAGTTTCTGATTGAGACCCAATATTCACTTCAAGATTTTGGGTTAGTTTGCAGAAAGCTATGGGCACAAATTTACGATTTAGCTCGACATATCATCCTCAGACGGACGGGCAGCCGGAGAGGACTATTCAAACTCTTGAAGATTTATTAAGACTCTGTGTCCTTGACTTCAAAGGAAGTTGGGACAAGTTCTTGCCATTGGTGGAATTCTCCTACAACAACAGTTATCAAACAAGTATCGACATGGCTCCATTTGAGGAGTTGTATGGAAGAAAATGTCGTTCTCTAGTATGCTGGGATGAGGTGGGTGAAGTTGGTACGTATGACTATGGAAAAGATTCAAACGATCCGACAACGTATAAAAACCTCACAAGATCGACAAAAGAGTTATGTTGATCTTCATCAAAAGGACGTTGAATTCAATATTGGAGATCATGTGTTATTACGTGATACTCCATGGAAAGGAGTTACGAGATTTGGAAAGAGAGGAAAGCTCAATCCTCGATTCGTTGGCCCATTTTTAATCATCGATCGAGTAGGAACTGTGGCCTATAGACTCGCCTTACTACCAAGTATGTCTCGTGCTCATAACATTTTTCACATATCTATGTGACGTAAATATGTGAAAGACCCAAACCACATTTTTAAATTAGAACCAAACGAGATAGCGGAAGATTTAACGTATGAAGAGGTACCTGTTAAAATCTTGGATAAGAAGGAACATATTCTACGCTCCAAGGTTATACCTCAAGTCAAAATTTAGTGGAGAAACCACGATGTTGAGGAAATGACCTGGGAGTTAGAATCTGAAATGAAATCAAGGTATCCTCACCTCTTCGCCATACCAGGTACATACCCTAATTTTGAGGGCGAAATTTCGTAAGAAGAGGAGGTTGTAAGACCCCAACTTTTATGAATAAAGATTAATTTTTCTATAAATATCATTTTGAATAATTATGGTGTTGATTTGTTATAATATTAAATTTGTGGGTAATATTTATAAATTTTTCAAAGTAAGCAAGTGGTTATAAAATATTTGATTGGTCGGGGAATATTCGTTTTAACACGGAATATTCGTACGACGGCACAATCATTAGTGGACAACGGTAGTATTGTCTGTGAAGCCCCCAAAATAGGTATACATCACCCATCTTGAGTCGCCAGATACATGGTATAGAACTCAACTACAAACTTTTTTTATGCAACTGTCGTGTAAAAATACGACAAAACATAGCTGAGAGTTTAAACAAGAATATTGTCTTCTAGACAATATCCACACTCAATAAAGTCCTCATTACAATTATTATCACACAATTTTATAAAAATAGTGAGGACTACTATAGCCACCATCTCGGTCTACCACTCCATTCCCCGACTAGTCCCAACTATATTCTCATTTCCTGAATAGAACAGTAAAAGAAAGGGTGATCTCAACTAGTCCAGTAAGAAATATTATGACTAAGATAATGTAGAATAAATTATCCTTAGCCTTCAACAGTATAACAACTGATAAAATACAATGGACAACAAGTTTTCGATCAACAACTGCAGCAGAATAAGCAATCCATTAGAAGAGTCAAGTAGAGCATGATATCTACTATCTCCTATGATTTAAAAGTTTATCATCAATTTTATCCCTGTAATACCTATTAACAGTTCTTTATTATACCCAAGATAAAGAGAACTTTCATCACCTGTCTTCACCTGAACCACCAAAGATTTAATTAAATTCACAATTCCTGTTTATAATAATGTGAATCAACAGTTCCTCCTTGCCCCAAAGGCTTAATAGAACCTTTACTCAAAATCCTTACCCCAATGGATAAAGATATTCAAATGTAATAACAATGATCATACCAATCAGTTGTATATCTTTGCACTACGAGCCAAAGATATTCAACTATAAAACTAATGGTCATGATCATACCAATCAATTGTCTGTCAGTGCACTACGGCCAAAGACATACAACTGTTAACTAATGGTCATGATCCTGTCAATCACATCATCGAATTATCCATGCACTACGGGCCAAGGATATTCGTTAGTATCACCAGTGGTCATAATCATATCATACACCTGTCCATCTTTGCACTACGGGCCAAAGCTATCAATCAATAGTCCATCTTTGCATGTAAGCCAAAGATATACAATTGTAAAATCAATAATCAACAGTTCATCTTTGCACGTAAGCCAAAGATATACAACCGTAAAACCAATAATCAACAGTCCATCTATGCACGCAAGCCAAAGATGACTTTCATCACAATATAAGCATGAGGATGATGACAATGGTATAAGCATTAATCAAACGAAATCAAGGATAAATATTAAAGACTTTAAATTTATCCAGAATTTAAAAATATCCAAATTGTCAACATGATACTGCTTTGTGGAGTAAAATTCAAGAATAATATTCATGTACCAAAAATAATTTGGACATAAAAGAAATATATTTTTCGGGTGAATAGTACCCCGTGAATAGTACTTCATGAATAGTACCCCGTGAATAGTACCCCAACAAGAAAAGTGTCCCGAATATCCGAGTGAATGATACTAGAGTGAATAGTAATCAGGTGAATAGTAACTCGTGAATAGTACCCCGGCACGAAAAGTGCCCCAAATACCCAAGTAAATAATACCAGAGTTAATAATAACCGGGTGAATAGTAACCCATGAATAGTAACTCGTAAAAAAATACTAAAGAAAATGATATTCCATGACGAGTACAAAAGAAATGATATCTCATACGAGTATAATAGAATATACGAAACTGCAAATGGATTTTCACTCACCATGCGGTAATCCAGGTAGACAGATCATTTCCATAATTTAATAAAGAATGAATATGAAGGATCATTCACCATACATGCAGTAATCCACATAGACAGGTTATTCCAACAGAATAATAAAGAATGGAATAACAGAAGAATTCACCAGGCGCGCGTAATCCGCACAAACAGGTTATTCCAATAGCATAATAAAGAATGGAACCAGGTCATGCGTAAACCAGGTCATACGTAATCTGCACAGATAGGATATTCCAACAGAATAATAAAGAATGGAACCAGGTCATGCGTAATCCGCACACACAGGATATTCCAACAGAATAATAAAGAATAAAATAATAACATAATTCACCAGGCATGCGATAGACCGCACAGACAGGTTTTTCCAACAGAATAATAAAGATTGAAATAACAGAAGAATTTCACCATGTATGCGGTACTTCGCATAGACAGGTTATTCCAACATAATAATAAAGAATGGAATAACAACCCTTACGAGTATTGAAAGAAAATAACTCTCTTCATGAATAAGAAAGAATAATACCCCTTACCTTAGAAGAAACTGGATAGTGAGGTAGCAGATTTCTCTTCTTCTTTCTCTCTATAATTTTTCTATAATAATTGCTCTTGTGAGACTTAGTGAATTATTGAGAAATAAAGGAAGAATGAACTTCTATTTATAAAAAAATATAGTTTCGATAATTGCACATTTTGGGGCTCGAAATATTACAGTATAATACTTTCCTCTTTTTTATTTTTAATTTAGTCCTGCAAGTATTATCAAACTTGCACCACCTCCTCTAATAGTAAATCATGTGAATTAATAGTAAATCATGTGACTCAATAGTTCTAGACATGTGAAAAAATTAATTATAGTATAGTACCTTCATCTATACCTCAATTTTTAATTTAGTCATGCAAGTATTATCAATCTTGCACCAACTCCCCTAATAGTAAATGAATGTGAATCAATAGTACACACATGTGAACAAATAGTTATAATCATGTGAATCAATAACAATTAATTGCTCATTTATCTGGTTAATTACCCGATTGGTCAATATAACCTCCAGACATCAATTATTATCGAAATAAATGTCAATTTTCACTAACACTAATAATTCCAACACAATGGAACTATCAATTTCATCTTTAATCAACACGAACTTATTCACCATTAATATTATAATTCGCAATATTTAACAATCAGGTTATTCCCAGGAAAGAGGGGGTTTTCCGATAAGGATTTCTCCTTATTGGCTCGCAATTAGGTGACCAATCCTCTCCTTGACAGAACTTCTAGACATTGTCAATATTGCAAATAATAATATGAATAACTTTGTCATCTCAATTATTGATTTAATAATATAAAATATTATGCAAATAATACTGTGACAATAATTGAATAAATAATATGAGAGATATGATGCAACAATTACTGTAGCAATAATTGAGTATAACTGAGTGACTTTTTACGTAAGTTCAATAATCAATGCCGTGTTTTACTATGCAACGACGCGTATTACTGTACTTTTACTACCAATTATTTTATGACAACTTGTTTACTTTGAAAAAATATCACATGTCACCCTTAACTTTAACCTTTTATCAATTTAACCATTTACTAAATAGAATACTTATAAGAAAATTGAATACTTTCATTTCATAAAATTTGGGGTCTCACACTGTCAGAATGAGAAAACGACAGAAGTAACTTTTTATGAAAATAACGGCGAAAGTGTTACCGTAAACTGTTGAAATACCCGGTGGTAAAAGAACAGTAATATGCGTGGTTGCATAGTAGCACATGATATTGATTATTGATGCTTACGTGAGAAGTCACTCAGTGTTATTCAATTATTGTTACAGTAATTGATGCATAGTATCTCATGTTATTTGATTCAATTATTGTCACAGTATCATCTGCATAATATTTTATATTACTAAATTAATAATTGAGATGACAAGTTATTCATATTATTATTTGCATAATTAGCAATGTCTAGAAGTTCTGTCAAGGAGAGGTTAGGTCATCTAATTGCGTGCCAATAGAAAGAAATCCTTATCGGAAAGCCTCCTCTTTCCTGGGAACGACCTGGTTGTTAATATTGAGAGTTATAATAATATGAATAAGGTTGTTAAAAATATTGAGGGGATTTTTATGAAGTATTTGTTGTAAATTTTTCTTATTATTTGAACCCCCATTTACCTATTTTTCAAAATAATTGGTAGAAGATGATTCAATATACATATATAATATTTGTGTGTGTGTGTGTGATGAAAGGGACATGTGGGGTGGGCCACACATGTGGGATGAAGAATGGAAATTGGGGGGGGGGGGAGTTTACGTAAATGTTAGGGAATTATATATATATATATATATATATATATATATATATATATATATATATATATATGATAATAACATGTGGTGGGGGCCCACATGTTTTTTGAATTGTCAGGGGAAGAAGTCTAATGAAAATGTCACAGAGGTGTTGGTTTTTCAAATCAACATGTGTTAATATATATATATATATATATATATATATATATATATATATATATATATATATTATATATAATAAGTTTTGTTTTTTATGAAAAATAGAATAAATTATATTTTATTAATTATTATATTATTAATTTGAAAAGGAGCGTCAGAAGTTTTATTTTTTTCTCACCCGTGATTTTACAAATGAATTCGTCCAATTTTCGAACTGTTGATCCGTGAATTTTTTTCCAAATAGTATCATTTCATTCTCCTATAAATAGGATGCTTAGTTAGAATTAAAAATCACACCAGAATTAGAGAATTCTTCTTCTATAATTTGGAGCATATTTCTTTAGAGTTTAAGGAAGCTTTGAGCGTAGAAAACAGTATAAGTTTTCTTCAAGAATATCCTCATTATACCAGTTGGGATACTTTTTTTTTCAAGGTAAGGGATGTTATTTTTGTTCAATATTCGCTTGAAATAATATTTTCTTCCATACTCTGTAGTATGTAAGTAATATTATTTTATTTCAGATTTCGAATTCTATACTCATTTGGTTAAAGTTTTGGCTTCTATACTCCATGAAATTAGTAGAATATCCTTAAAATTTGTGTTTTATCCAGTATCTTTTCATGAAAATATTATTCTGAGCATTTTTGATAAATTTTAACTTTTTCATGCTGGAGTACTATTCACGGGGTACTATTCACGAAGTACTATCCATGGGGTACTATTCACTCAATTACTATTCACCTGAGAAACTATTTATAACAAAAATTAATTTCTTTTCAGTACAAATCATTTTTTGATACAACATTATTATTGAATTTTACTCCACAAAGCAGTATCTTGTTGACAATTTGGACATTATTGAATTCTTATATCATTTTCATCATCCTCATGCTTATATTGTTATGAAAGTCATCTTTGGCCCGTAGTGCATAGATGAACTTGGTATGATTATGACCAGGGATTATTCTGTATAATCATGACCGTAATGTTACAAATAATGTGGTAAAAGTCCTCATTGGCCCGTAGTGCATTGATGGACAGTTGTTGGCATGATCATGACCATTGATGAATACACGAATATTCTTGGCCCGAAGTGCATGGATAATTTATGGTCATGATACTAATGAATATCCTTGGTCGTAGTGCAGGGGTGATTCAATGATGTGGATTATTTATTAAGCTGAGTCTCAGCGATAAAATTGATGATAAATCTTTTAAATCATAGAAGATAGTAGATTTTATGTTCTACTTGACTCTTCTAATGGATTGCTTGTTCCGCTGCAGTTAAACTTGATGTTTGTTGTACTCGTAAGGGGTATTATTTCTTTCGTATTCATGAAGAAAACTTCTGTTATTCTATTTTTTATTCTGTTGGAATAACCTGTATACGCGGTTTACCCTATACTTGGTGAAATTCTTCTGTTATTCCATTCTTTATCATTATGTTGGAATAACCTGTCTATGCGAAGTACTGCATACATGGTGACATTCTTCTTTTATTCCATTCTTTATTATTCTGTTGGAACATCATGTCTGTGCGTTTACGCATGACCTGGTTTCGTTATTTATTATTTTGTTGGAACATCCTGTCGGTGCGAATTTCACCTGACCTGGTTTCGTTATTTATTATTCTGTTGGAATATCCTGTCTGTGCGTTTACGCATGACCTGGTTCCGTTATTTATTATTCTGTTGGAATAACCTGTCTGTGCGGTCTATCGCATGCCTGGTGAATTTTTTTTATTCCATTCCTTATTATACTCAGTTGGTTAAAGTTTTGACTTCTATACTCCATGAAATTAGTGGAATATCCATAATATTTGAGCTTCATCCAGTATCTTTTTATGGAAATATTGTTCTGAGCATTCTTGAATTTTAATCTACAAAGAAGTATCATGTTGACAATTTGGACGTTATTAGTTCATGGATAAATTAATTCTTGAACTTGTTTAATTGAATTCTTATATCATTGTCATCATCCTCATGTTTATATTATGTTGAAAATCATCTGTGGCCTGTAGTGCATATATGGACTTGGTATTATTATGACCATGGATTAATCGGTATAATCATGACCGTAATATTACAAATGATGTGGTAAAAGTCCTCTTTGGCCCGTAGTGTATTGATGGACAGTTGTTGGCATGATCATGACCATTGATGAATACACGAATATCCTTGGCCCGTAGTACATGGATAATTTGTGGTTGTGATACTAATGAATATCTTTGGCCGTAGTGCAGGGATGATGTGAATTATTTATTAAGCTGAGTCCCAGCGATAAAAGTGATGAAAAATCTTTTAAATCATAAAAGATAGTAGATTTTATTCTCTACTGGACTCTTTTAATGGATTGCTTGTTCCGCTGCTATTAAACTTGATGTTTGTTATATTGTATCAGTTTAACACTGTTGAAGGCTAACGATAATTTATTCTGTATTATCTTAGTCATAATATTTCTTACTGGGCTAGTTGAGCTCACCCTTTTGCTTTCATTGTTCTCTTCAGGAAATTAGAACGTAGTCAGGACTAGTCGGGGAACGGAGTGACGGTCCAGATGATAGCATTAGTAGTCCTCACTATTCTATGAAATAGTGTGATAATAAATGTATTGAAGACTCCATTTGAGTTTGAATACTGTCTAGAAGACAATATTCGTATTAAAACTCTCAGTTTATGTTTTGTCGTATTTTACACGACAATTGTATTATTAAGTTGTATTTGAATTTTGTACCATGTATTTAGCGACTCAAGATGGGTGATGTATACCTATTTTGGGGGCATTACAGCAGGTCTCGTGAAAAGGGATTTAAAGCTTTGAGCAAGCATTCCACGAAGTCCGGAGAGAACTTCGAGAGGTGATCCTTGATCAACACTCCTTCAAGCAACAAAGGATGGCACAAGGAGCGGCTCTTTGTCAAGAGACCTAAAATTTCTTCACTTCTAAACTGGACTACTGCTGAAAAGATAACTGCAGATTGTGGTGACATCTCTGAAGAACGCATAAGCGAGATGATAACCCTTATGGAGAATTTCCTGAGGAAAGAATGGAGCTTCGAACTTCTAACCAAGCAGGCAAGTCCTGAACCTCATATTTGTATAATTATTCAAATCTCTTTTCGTAATCATTCTGAATGATGATTCTTCATTTCTTTGTAGTATCTCTGATTAAGCCAACCTCTTCAGACCGAAGAGATCTTGAGGCCTTCTTGTCTGCTAAAGATTTTGAACCTGCTAACGAACCCCCAACTACCAAACCTTCAGCCGCTGAAGCCTAGGCAGCAAAAATTCAAACCACCAAAGCCCCCCCCCCCCCCCCCCCCCCCCCCCCGCAAATAAAGAATCAAACCAACGCCATCAAAAGAAGCAAGCTGCCCAAAAAGCCAAGCCTACTCCTCCACCAACTTTCAATGAGAGTCTCCTTGATATGCCTCTGGATGAACGAACCCGAGTTCTTCGTAACAAGAAGAGGAGAACCAAGATAACCCATCTCTCCGCTGAAACCTTCGAGTACCTTCTTCTGAAGCCAATCTTCCTCTCGTCATTCCTGTTGAGATTGTTGTTTCTGAAGAGGAGCCCGAACCCACTCCTTCACTCACTCGAAAGAGAAAACAACCTTCTAAAATCCAATCAATACCGAATCCAGAATTTACAACAGCCACCGTTCCACCTCCATCCGAACAACCTATGCCTTCTCCCCCATGACCATCCTCTTCAGAGATCAGGCCTGAAGCTGTAGCATCCCCTTCCCTATGGTCGGATCTTAACGAGAACTTTCCATTCCACCTCTACAATTCATTTATTTATGATACCGACGACTATCGTTTCGGCAACAGCACCATCAAAGATCTGATCGAAACTAGTATAATGCATCAAGCCAAGGTAAGTTACTCTTAACATGTGCCTTTATACTAATATATACCTGCCTGAAATCCATTAAATAACTTTAAATATCTTTAGGCAAACGACATCTTCGGGCGACTTTACCAAAAATACAAAGAAAATGAAGTTAAAGAAGACGCTGCCCGACGAGAGAATGTTATTCTGGAGTCGGCCTTAGAGAGGGAAAGAAGTCAACTTGGGGTTGCTCTTTTCAATAATGAGTGTCTTCGAAAGGAGCTTACTCAAATGAAAGAAAAATTAGAGACCACCGAAGTCATTCATCGAACAACAGTCAACATGAATGTTGACTTGATTCAGAGGAATGAAGTTTTAAAGAAGAAGAATGAAGATCTGATCCAATCCAATTAGAGTCTGGATAAGCAAGTCAAAGAGATTGAAGCTAAAGAAGCAAGACATCTGAAGAAACACCAAAAGCTTGAAGAGGAGCTTTGGGACCTTAGAGATCTAGGTCCACCTTTAACCGAAGATCTTCGCAAGGAAATCCAGAAAGATTACCGAAAATCAGCTGAGCAGAATGAGGATATCGTTCTGATGTTTTCTGAAGGGTATGAGGAATGCCGAAGCAAAGGCAAGAAAAAACTTGTTGCAACCAAATTAGATCCATCTCTCCTCGACTCCTCAGAAGGCGAAGACGATGCCTGAAGATGTCTCTTCTTTGCTTGTAGCTTTAGGACTTTCTGTACAAATTGCTATCTTTTTTGTAAACAGTGTTATATTAATGGAATGATTAACAATTTCTTATCCTTATTACACCTTTGTGATCATTTCTTGTCAATAATTCACCATCAATCAATCTTGAAAAATGTACAAGCTCCTTTTAAACTTAACTTAAACTGTTATTCTATAATCAAGTAAACTATATAACAAATAAGATTTAAGCAGTAACACAATTCGAACTCAACACTTAAACAAAATTAGGTAATAAAGTAATGCAATACTTATTCGTTACCGAAGTGTGAGACAGATCTGCAACAAATTAATTCGCCATCTTTAAGACAAATAGTTCCACCCAAACCTCCGAACGCCATTTTTCATCAATCAAACGATTCACCACCTTTAAGATGAATGGTTCCAACCGAACCTCCGAATGCCATAGAAAATCCATAACAATCAATTCACCATTGAATGGTCGAATTCACAATTTTTATGGCGAGGCAAGTCCACCCGAACCTTCGAACGCCATAAAAACTCCATACCAATTAATTCACCATCGAATGGTAGGCAAGTCCACCCGAACCTCCTTACACCATAAAAAAATCCATAACAATCAATTCACCATCGAATGGTAGACAAGTCTACCCGAACCTCCTTACGCCATAAAAACTCCATACTAATTAATTCACCATCGAATGGTAGGCAAGTCCACCCGAACCTCCTTATGCCATAAAAATTCCATACCAATTAATTAACCATCGAATGGTAGGCAAATCCATGTTGAATTTCAGCCCTTCATCGTTGTACATCTCCTTAAACTGACTAAGCCGAAGACTTGTAGACCCAATCTCCACAGGGACTAAGGCATCAGTACTATAAGCCAACCTAAAAGGTGAATCTCCCGTTGTAGTCCTCGTAGTAGTCCGATAAGCCCATAACACACTGAGCAGCTCTTCTGGTCATCTCCCTTTCGCCTCATCTAGTCTTCATTTGTCCCTTTCAGAAGTGTTCTGTTGGTTAACTCAACCTGCCCATTAGAATGTGGATGAGCTACTGAGGTCTTTCTGTGCTGAACCCCCAGTTCCTTCAAGAATGCTTCAAACTTTGATCCCATAAACTGGCATCCGTTATCTGATATTACCACCTTCGGAATGCCGAAATAAAACACTATAGATTTCTTTAAAAACTTAAGTACTCCTGCTCTGTTATTAATCTGATTGGCTTCGCTTCAACCCATTTGGTCATATAATCAATTGTAACTATAATGAAACTGACCTGACCTTTAGCTTTCGGCAATGGACCCAGTATATTCACCCCCCCAGACAGAAAAAGGTATAGGAGATAGAAACGAATATAGCTCTTCTAGTAGCTGATGTGGGATCAGACTATTCAGTTGGCACTTCTGACACTTCTTCACATACTTAGTAGCCTCTTTAAAGATTGTGCCAATAATACCACTGTCAAAGTACTTTATAGGCTAACAACTTTGTAGCCATGTGATCGCCACAGATACACCCTCATGAACTTCTCGAAGAACATAATCAGCTTCAGAAGGAACTAAACACTTCAACAACGAAGATGAAAATGCCCTTCGATAAAGATTCCCATCAATAAGCAAAAAATTAGTACTCTTATACTTCACCTTTTTATCCATCACCTGATCCGAAGGAAGTACGTCATCTGCTAAATAAGTTAAGTAAGGATTCATCCAACAGTTTGAACACTTTATGCACATTACCACTTCATGCTAGATACTTGGTTCTTACAAAATTTCTAAATACATCGAGCCATCAAAAGTGCTTGCTTCAGTGGTAACCAATTTTGATAATGCATTGGCAATGGAATTGTCATTGCGCTCAACCCCCTGAAACTCATAAGAAAGGAAATAATGAAGTCGATCCTTCAACTCTGCTAAGTACTTGATCATTCTTGAACCTCGAGCTTCCTATTCTCTGCCTCGTTGTCCGGTGCTCTGAACCCGAATCTGATGGCCCGTTTCACTTTGAATCCCTCCGGATTCGTCAAAATAATCAATGCTCCACTGATGTCTGAATTAGAAGATCAATCAGCATATAGCGTCCACAAACTCTGATTCTAATGAAGTACTACAACCGCTCGGTCAGACACTTCAGCTTCTCCCAAACTATCGTCAGCTTCTTCGGCCATCTTGGCCAATTTGGATACTATATCAGTCTGACCACCACAGTGATGGGTTCTAGGCGGTGTGCCTTCTACCCTTCTCCGATCGTGGTCAGGTTCTTTATCAGCAGTAAACACCAATCTTCTTTTAGCATCATTATGGACTCTTGCATGAAAACCTTTTGAAACATTTTTGGAGGCAGTACTATCATTTTAATACCCGAAAAAAATAAAAAAAAATTCCTTGTTTTAAAACATATTTATTGGACTTTGTCATTTATTTTTGGGTCAAAATAGTCATTTAATTTTTGTGGGCTAATGTATTAATAAGTGTTGGGTAAATTAAATTGGTAAAATTGGGCTTTAAAATTAAGTGGATCTAATTTATAATTGTGTAATTTTAAAATCCTATTAAAATTTAGAGAGTTAATAAAATATATTAATTAATAAATAATAAGTACAACCTAATCTTACTTCTTATACGAATCGGAAAAAAAAAAGAAAGAGGTGTAGCCGCTGCTACGGAAGAAGAGGAGAAAAAAAGAAGAAGAAACGGGAACTTAATCTAGGTAATAGGTTCTTTTGTTAATAGATATTACATGTATGTATTAAATAGTTAGAATCAATTGATTTCATTATTATTGTTATTCAAAGCAACCATGCAGGATCACATATATATATATATATATATATGGTCTTTATAATTGGTCTTGTCAGTATATGTATGGAATCAGGTCAAACAGGTTGAATATATATATATATATATATATATATATATATATATATATATATATATATATATATATATATATATTGTATGATTTGGGTTACATTTTTTTTTGTTTTGTACTCAACGAATTCATGGATATTTTTTTTATTAAATAATAGAGTTACTCACGGTTAATGCTTTAAATTTGTAAGACTTTTATTTTGTTTATATATATATATATATATATATATATAAATATATATATATATATATATATATATATATATATATATATATATATGTTACTGCAGTGCATCATATTAATAGTGTGGGTGATCTGTTAGTTTAAAACACTTTTAACAAAAGCGTGTATAATAATAATAATAATAATAATAATAATAATAATAATAATACGAGCTTTAGGAAAAGTAAATTTATAATTAGTAATTTAACGCATGGTTTATTAATTTATTATGTTAATTTGTGTAATTAGTTCGAACGGAGGGAATTTAAAAAGTTATATTTGGAATATAATTCCGGGTATTACATTACTTAATCCAGGTACGGATTCCGTACTCCTTCCGCAATAATCTTTTAATTTTGATTTGTTCATTTTGCTTTTTTTTAGAAATTTGTTATTGTTTCACATGATTGTTCCTTCTTAAATTCGTGAGAATGTTTCTTTTTGGCATTCGTATTTGAAACTAGTATTTGTACTCTTCGATCTAGTACATCATGGTTAATATTTATTTCGATCTTTGTAGAGATTACATGTTAATATTTTTGGAGACTTTGTGTTGATATTTCATTTCAGCTTAACATGTACACGATAGAACTCCTTTGTTGTGTCGCATGTGTTGTGACATTTTATATTTGTTAGAATACCGTAGGGTATACCTGAGCTATAACCACCTGTGGGGGTACCACAGATATGTCCTCTTGGCACTGAGGCATAACACTTTCAGTGGCAGTGTGATCAGTCCACAACATCTCCATTTTGTACTCCGATGGGAGTTGGCCATTTGGTGTTTTATTGTGGGAGGTGTATGGGTTAAGCCTAGTTTTTGTTCTGTTCTGCGGATTGGTGATGTTTGTACCAAACACGCCTTCTAATTTTACATTCATTTGGATCCGCGGTCCAATGTGTGTAAGTTGCCTGTGTGGCATTATTTAATTTGCATGTGTGGCATTATTTGACTTGCATGTGTGGAAAGGTATATTTTAGTTTTATTCTGAGCTCGGTATAAAATAACACTCAACCATTTGATTTGGCCTATTATTTCGTTGTATTAGTTTTATTCGTTTTGTTTCAGTTCAGTTCATTTAATTGAGTCAATTCATTATTCTTTAATTCTATATCCGTACTGGGCATTTGGCTCATGCTGTGTTTTTCTTCCGATAGATAATCAGGGGGATCAAAGATAAGTGTGATGAGAGCTTCCTTCATTCCAATGGTTTAAAGATATTCTGTTTAGGCTTGATTTGTCAGTTTATTTAAATTATAACAATTAACTTAGATTATGGTTTGAGTCAGTGTGAAATTTATTATAGTTTGTCTTGTGATACTTAATCATTATGAGACCATTCTTTTGTGGCATAAAGCCTTCATTTCTGTAAGTCCCCAACTTATTATGAATAAAATTAAATTTTCTCTATTTATTATCTTGAAATAATAAGGAGTTAATTTGATATAATACTTTGGTTATGAGTGAAATGTGCAAATTTTACAAAATAAGTAAGTGGTTATAAAGTATTAATTTTTTTATCGGAGAATATTCGTTTGGTCGTGGAATATTCTTGTTGTCGGGGAATATTCGTACGACGGCGCAGCCATTCATGGGCCTCATAACAGAATAACTGCAGGATGAAGAAAATGAAAAGTATGAGTTTTTATAAATAACAGCGTAGTTTTTACCGTTAACACTGTTGGAATACTCGGTGGTTAAAATACAGTAATACACGTGGTTGCATAGTAGCACACGATATTGCACAGTATTTTTGAATTATTGATTCTTACGTAAGAAGACACTACTCAATAATTATTACAGTAATTACTTTTTAATATTGTATTTTATTGATTCAATAATTGTTGCGTTGATATTTTATATTATTGTTGTTTCAATAATTATCACTGCAGAGTATTTTCCATTATCAGATCAATAATTCATATTATTTGAATAATATTATTTGATAGCATTATTGGCAATGTCTAGAAATTTCTGTCTAAGGAGAGGTTTGGTCACCTAATTGCGCGCCAGTAAGAAGAAATCCTTATCAGAAAGCCCCCTCTTTCCTGAGAACGGCCTGGTTGTCATAATTGTGATTCTGTAATATTATTTGTGAATAATTAATTATTGATTATATGATAAGAAAATATTTATTTTATGTGGATATAATTGATGGATATATTTCTGTAAAATAGTATATGAATAATTGTAATGAGGACTTATTAGAGTGTTTATATTGTCTAGAAGACAATATTTTTATTTAAACTCACAGTATGTGTTGTCGTATTTTGCACGACAATTGTATTATTGAAGTTGTAGTTTACTTTCTGTACCATGTATTTAGCGACTCAAAATAGGTTGGATGGATTGGACCTATTTTGGGGGCGTCACAGTTTCGTTTTGTTATGTTTTATGCGTAACCCCTTTTTCTATTTTGAAAAGGGGGTGTTACAGAGTTGGTATCAGTGCTTAGGTTCTTTCTTGTAGAAAACCTATTTAGGTTTGACCTGTGAGTTATGGGTAGACTTCTGGGTTAGGTTTTTGTTCTGTTTAACTTTCTATTCAGCTATCATATCTGCTATATTCAAATTTGTCTCTAATCTGTTTTGTTTATATTCGTGATCTCTTTCTTAGATGGCTCGTAGATCCGCTAGAATTTTTGGGAGGCGAGACAACAATAGGGGAAGAGGTGAGGGTCGACCTAATGAGCAACCTAATGATCAGATTAATGCTCAGTTGGCTACCTTGGTGAATCAGGCAGTGAATCAGGCTTTACCTTAGTTGGTGGCACAGGTTGTACAGGCAATGCAGCAGCCGCCACTAGAAATTCCTGAGCAGGAGAACCCGAGAAATAATGGTCCGCAGGTAAACGAAGAGGAAGGGAATATAGATGGTCATGATCAGCAGATGGTTCCAATGTATGTGTGGTTGGAAAGGTTTCAGAAGTAGAAACCACAGTCATTAAGTTTCGCTCCTACTCTAATTGATGCAGAGAACTGAATTGCCCACCTAAAAAAGATTTTTGATGTGTTAGGGGGCACAGATAATCATAGAGTGTTGCTTGCTGCTTACAAGCTGGAAGGGGATGTACAGAAGTGGTGGAAGGCGATGAAAACAACAAAGGGTGATCGTTATGTTGAAACACTTGGTTGGGTGGAGTTTTGTGAGGCATTTTATCAGCAGTACTTCCCCGCTGCTGATAAAGAGGCCTATGCTAGAGACTATCTATCTATTCGGCAGAAAGATGATGAGTCCATCACGAATTTCATGACGAGGTTCACCAGGTTGGCAGGATTTGCGGGAACCTCAGCAGGGACCGCAGCAGAACAGGCAGAGAAATTCAAGTGGAGGATCCATTACAAGTATCAACAATATCAAATTAACACCAAGTTTGCAAATGTGTCAGCAGTGGCCAATGCAGCCAAGAATATTGAGATGGAGCGACAGGACTTTCGATCTTCTAAACTGGAGGGGAGTCGAAAGAGGGACAGAGATGACCAACAGGGTCAAACTTCAGGTCAGCATGGGAAAAATCAGGGTGGTCAGTGGAATAAGAACCGTGGTGGCCAACAGGGACAGTGGTGTGGCCAGAATCAAAATAGGGGTTATCAGTAAATGCCTCAGCAAGGGCAAAACTGTCAGCTTCAGCTACCTTGGCATGGTCAGAATCATCAGTAGGGGCATAATCGTCAACAAGGGCAAAATTAGGGTCGTTATCAAGGACCAGCTGGTGGGGGTAACCCAAATCTCATTCTGATAGCTCCTTGTGCTAATTTTGGGGATAATCAAACATGGAGGCAGTGTCATAGAGTCACAAGTTCATGCTTCTTGTGTGGACAGATGGGTCATATGGCTAGAGATTGTACTGGGCCACGTGGAAATGGTGGAGGTGGCGATAATGGTGGCAATGGAGGTCAATGTCAGGGTGTTCAAGTGTTTGCCTTGACGTATAACCAGGCGACAGGTGCACCAGGTACTATTTCTGGCACTCTTTTAGTTGGAAATCGTGAGGCGACTATTTTATTTGATACGGGTTCTACTCATTCAGTTGTTGCTTAGTCTTTTGTTCGACACCTGGGTGTGTCATCTCAGTCTTTAGATTCTGTTATGTCTATTGCTACCCCGATGGGCACTTCTGTTGTTATTTCTGATTTGTATCGAGGGTGTCCGATAAGTTTTGGAGATAAGATTCGTAGGGCTAATCTTCTTCCGATGAGTATGCACGATTTCGATGTCATTCTTAGGATGAACTGGTTGGATAAACACCAAGCCACTATCAATTGTCAAGCGAAGAAGGTTATATTTGGAGATGTGAAGTCTCCGGAGTTCGTGTTTCAGGATTCACATCCGAGTAGAGTGTTGAAGTTGATTTCAGTTTTGAAGGCTGGGAAATTGGCAGCGAAGGGTTGTGAGGGGTATTTGGCGTTTGTGAGAGATACCTCTAAGGGTGAGTCCTGTATTGAGGATGTTCCAATTGTTCGTGATTTTTTCGATATGTTTCCTGAGGAGTTGTTAGGGTTGCCACCGCAGCGGGAAGTGGAGTTTGCTATTGAGCTTGTTCCTGGTGCGGAGCCTATCTCTAAGGCACCGTATCGAATGGCACCGTTAGAGTTACAGGAGTTGAAGGAGCAGTTACATGAATTGTTATATCGTGGCGTGATTCGGCCGAGTGTTTCGTCGTGGGGTGCTCCGGTCTTGTTTGTAAAGATGAAGGATGGGTCTATGAGGCTGTGTATAGACTACAGAGAGTTGAACAAGATCACCATCAGGAATTGATACCCATTGCTGAGGATTGATGACTTGTTTGACAAACTTCAAGGGACAAAGTATTTTTCGAAGATAGATTTGAGGTCGGGTTATCATCAGTTGAGGGTGAGGGATGAGGATATCCCTAAGACGGTTTTTCGTACTTGATATGGGCATTACGAGTTTCTAGTGATGCCATTCGGGTTGACTAACGCTCTGGCGGTGTTCATGGATTTCATGAATCGGGTGTTCAGGGAGTACTAGACCAATTTGTTATTGTATTTATTGATGATATTTTGGTTAACTCAAAGTTTAAAGAAGAACATGAGGAGCATCTTCACATAGTGTTGGGGATTTTGTAGAAAGAGAAACTGTATGCTAAATTCTCGAAATGTGAGTTTTGGTTGGATGAGCGGTTGTGTGTACCGTTAGATCCAATCATTCAGGAGGTTGTGCTAGCTGAGGCTCATAGTTCGCCATTTTCTATTCATCCAGGTTCTACGAAGATGTATAGGAATTTGAAGAAGAATTTTTGGTGGAATGGGATGAAACGAGACGTGGATGAATATGTTGGGAAGTGCCTCACTTGTCAACAAGTGAAGATAGAACATCAACAAGCTAGTGGTTTGCTATAACAGTTAGACATTCTAGTGTGGAAGTGGGAGGATATCACGATGGATTTTGTGACTGGTTTTCCAAAGACTTTCAGGAAGAATGATGCCATATGGTTAGTGGTGGACCGGTTGACCAAATCGGCACACTTTTTGGCTATCCATGAGGGTTACTCGGTGGATAGGTTGGCACATATCTTTCAGCAGGAGATTATTAGACTTCATGGTACTCCAGTGTCTATTGTTTTAGATCGGGATCTGCAGTTCACTTCACGGTTCTGGAAAGGGTTTCAACGAGCTTGGGGTACTCGGCTCAACTTTAGTACTTCTTTTCATCCGCAAACTGATGGGCAATCCGAACGGACTATTCAGACGTTGGAGGACATGTTGAGGTCTTGTGAACTTGAATGGTCAGGTAATTGGGATGATTACTTGAGCATAGTTGAGTTTTCTTATAACAACAGCTGACATGCAAGTATTGGAATGGCTCCTTTTGAGGCGTTGTATAGTAGAAAGTGTCGGGCACCAACTTGTTGGGATGAGGTTGGTGAAAGGGTCATAGAAGGTCCTGAGTTAGTTCAAATCACAACGAAAAAGGTAGCGGTGGCTAAGGAGAAATTAAAGTTGGCTCGATCACGGCAGAAGTGTTATGCTGATAAGCATAGGAGGACTTTAGAGTTTGAATCTGGTGAGCATGTGTTTCTAAAAGTTTCTCCTTGGAAGGGAATTCTACGATTTGGGTTGAAAGGGAAACTTAGTCCGCGTTATATTGTACCATTTGAGATTCTGGAGAGGGTTGATGAGGTTGCATATCGGTTAGCTTTGCCTCCACAGCTATCACATGTGCACAATGTGTTCCATGTGTTGATGTTGAGAAGTTATAATTATCATCCATTGCACGTGGTGCAATATCCATTCGATAAGATTCGGGAGGATCTTACTTGTGAGGAACAAGCCGAGGCGATTTTGGATCGTCAAGAGCGGATTATGAAAAGGAAGATAATTTCGTTTGTTAAGGTTCTGTGGAGGAACCATTCGGAGCGAGAAGCCACTTAGGAGATGGAGGAGTCTATTCGAGCGGAGTATCCGCATCTCTTTAAAAATTAGGTGTGTTCCATTCTTTTGATTCTGGGAACGGAATCCTTTTTAAGGGGTAGGTGATGTAATACCCAAAAAAAATATTCCTTGTTTTAAAACATATTTATTGGACTTTGTCATTTATTTTTGGGTCAAAATAATCATTTAATTTTTGTTGACTAATGTATTAATAAGTGTTGGGTAAATTAAATTGGTAAAATTTGGCTTTAAAACTAAGTGGATCTAATTTATAATTGTGTAATTTTAAAATCCTATTAAAATTTGGAGAGTTAATAAAAAATATTAATTAATAAATAATAAGTACAACCTAATCTTACTTCTTATACGAATCGGAAAAGAAAAGAAAAGAAAGAGGTGCAGCCGCTGCTACAGAAGAAGAGGAGAAAAGAAGAAGAAGAAGAAGAAGAAGAAGCGGGAACTTAATCTAGGTAATAGCTTCTTTTGTTAATAGATATTACATGTATGTATTAAATAGTTAGAATCAATTGATTTCATTATTATTGTTATTCAAAGCAATCAGGCAGGATCACATATATATATGGTCTTTATAATTAGTTTTGTCAGTATGTATGAAATCAGGTCAAACAAGTTGAGTATATATATATATATATATTATATGATTTGGGTTACATTTTTTTTTTGTCCTGTAATCAACGAATTCATGGATGTTTTTTTTATTAAATAATAGAGTTACTCACGGTTAATGCTTTAAATTTGTTAAATTTTTATTTTGTTTAATATATATATATATATATATATATATATATATATATATATATATATATATATATATATATATATATATATATGTTACTGCAGTGCATCATATTATTAGTGTGGGTGATCTGTTAGTTTAAAACACTTTTAACAAAAGCGTGTATAATAATAATAATAATAATAATAATAATAATAATAATAATAGTAATAATACGAGCTTTAGGAAAAGTAAATTTATAATTAGTAATTTAACGCATGGTTTATTATTTTATTTTGTTAATTTGTGTAATTAGTTCGAACGAAGGGAATTTAAAGAGTTATATTTGGAATATAATTTCGGGTATTATATTACTTAATCCAGATACGGATTCCGTACTCCTTCCGCGATAATCTTTTAATTTTAATTTGTTCTTTTCGTTTAGAAATTTGTTATTGTTTCACATGATTATTCCTTCTTAAATTCGTGAGAATGTTTCTTTTTGGCATTAGTATTTGAAACTAGTATTTGTACTCTTCGATCTAGTACATCATGGTTAATATTTATTTCAATCTTTTGTAGAGATTACATGTTAATATTTTTGGAGACTTTGTGTTGACATTTCATTTCAGCTTAACATGTACACGTTAAAACCCCTTTGTTGTGTCACATGTGTTGTGACATTATATCTTTGTTAGAATGTCGTAGGGTATACCTGAGCTATAACCACCTGTGGGGGTACCACAGGCATGTCCTCTTGGCACCGAGACATGACACTTTCCGCGGCGGTGTGATCAGTCCACGGCGTCTCCTTTTTGTGCTCCGATGGGAGTTGGTCATTTGGTGTTTTTTTGTGGGAGGCGTATGGGTCGACCCTAGTTTCTGTTCTGTTCTGTTCTGAGGATTGGTGATGTTTGTGCCAAACACGCCTTCCGATTTTATATACATTTGGATTCGCGATCCAATGTGTGTAACTTGCCTGTGTGGCATTATTTGATTTGTCTGTGTGGCATTATTTGACTTGCCTGTGTGGCAAGGAATATTTCTGTTTTGTTCTGAGCTCGGTATGAAATAACACCCATGTAAGACCCCGAATTTTATGAAATGAAAGTATTCAATTTTTTTATAATTATTATTTTATTTCGTAAATGGTTAAACTGATAAAAGGTTAAAGTTAAGGGTGATATGTGAATTTTTTTGCAAAGTAAGCAAGTTGTTATAAAATATTCGTTTGGTCGGAGAATATTCTTTTTGTCGGGAATATCCGTACGACGGTACAATCATTGGTGGACCCCACAATGGAAGTATTGTCGTAGTTAGAAAACGACATAAATATCTTTTTATAAAAATAACGGTGAAAGTGTTACCGTTAAAACTGTTGAACTAACCGGTAGTAAAAGTACAGTAATACGCGTGATTGCATAGTAGCACATGGTATTGATTATTGATGCTTATGTAAGAAGTCACTCAGTTATACTCAATTATTGCTACAGTAATTGTTGCATCATATCCCTCATATTATTGATTCAATTATTGTCACATTATCATCTGCATAGTATAATATATTATTAAATTAATAATTGAGACGACAAAGTTATTCATATTATTAATTGCAATATTGACAATGTCTAGAAATTCTATCAAGGAGAGGTTAGATAATTTAATTGCACGCCAATAGGGAGAAATCCTTATTGGAAAGCCCCCTCTTTCCTGGGAACGACCTGGTTGTTAAATATTATGAGTTATAATATTAATGATGAATAAGTTCGTGTTGATTAAAGATGAAATTGATAGTTTCATTGTGTGGAAATTATTAGTGTTAGTGAAAATTGATATTTATTTCGATAATAATTAATGTCTGGAGGTTATATTAACCAATCAGGTAATTAACCGGATAAATTAGCAATTAAATGCTATTAATTCACATGCTTATAACTATGTGTTCACATGTGTGTACTATTGATTCACATGATTTACTATTAGGGGAGTTGGTGCAAGATTGATAATACTTGCATGACTAAATTAAAAATGAAGGTATATGTAAGACCCCGAATTTTATGAAATAAAAGTATTCAATTTTTCTTATAATTAAAATTCAGTAAATGGTTAAATTGATAAAAGGTTAAAGTTAAGGGTGATATATGATTTTTTTTCAAAATAAGCAAGTGATTATAAAATACTCATTGTTGTCGGGGAATATTCGTTTGGTCGTGAAATATTCTTTCTGTCGGGGAATATTCGTACGACGGCGCAGCCTTTTGTGGGCCCCGTAACAGAATAACTGTCGAATAAAGAAAACAAAAATTAAAGTTTTTATAAATAACGGCGTAATCGTTACTGTTAACACTGTTGGAATACCCGGTGGGTAAAGTAAAGTAATACGCGTTGTTGCACAGTAGCACACGGTATTGCACAGTATTTTTGAATTATTGATTCTTTCGTAAGAAGGCACTACTCAATAATTGTTACAGTAATTACTATTCAGTATTTTATTTTATTGATTCAATAATTGCTGCATTGATATTTTATATTAATGTTGTTTCAATAATTGTCATTACACAGTATTTTCATTATTGAAGCAATAATTCATATTATCTGAATAATATTATTAGATAACATTATTGGCAATGTCTAGAAAGTTCTGTCTAAGGAGAGGTTTGGTCACCTAATTGTGCGCCAGTAAGGAGAAATTCTTATTGGAAAGCCCCCTCTTTCCTGGGAACGGCCTGGTTGCCAGTACTGTGATTCTGTAATATTATTTGTGAATAATTACTTATTGATTTATATGATGATGAAAATATTTATTTTATGTGGATATAGATGGAGAAAATTTTTAATGTGACAATTATTGAAAATTAATATTTTATCTTTTTCTGATAAAATAATTCATTTAAATATATTATTATATTTTAATAATATAATAATGATGATATTTTTATGATGAATGTGAGATATATGAGTATATGCGAAAGAGGAGTATTTTTGTTACCAAAAATATTTAAAGCATGTTTTATGTGTCGGTGGACCCCATTTCTTGACTGAAATTTGATTATAGTCCGTAAAATAGCCCGTTTGTGGATTTCGGTCAATTTCTGTTTGGAATTTAGAAAAACTTTCTTCTGCAAAGTTGTAGAGAATTGAATTTCCTATAAAAAGTCGCGAGATTCGAATTTTTGGACAAAAGGGCTATTTATTGTGAATTATTGAAGTTCTGAAGTTCCGAAATAATTGATTTTTGAAAGTTTAAAATATTTTAAATTACAAAAACGTTTTTTTCATTTTTGAAACTCATTAAAAATGTGATTGGGAGGCTGAATTCAAATTGTCCAAGGTGTGCGTGAAGATTATATATATATATATATATATATATATATATATATATATATATATATATATATATATTAATATTTTATTAAATTTTCTGCTTTGGTGTTCTAAGCAATTTCCTATAAATAGGTGTTTAGGTTAGAATTGAAAATTACACCAGAAACTAAAGTTTTCTCTCTCTATAATATCGAGCGTATTCTTGTGAGTATTTTGAGTATACTTTGAGTATTGCTATACGGTGCAAGTTCAAGTCATAGCCTATAACCGGTGTTTCAACTAGAAGTACTGTCTTTCGAGGTAAGGGATAGTAAGGGGTGTTATTTTCTTCAAAAATGATATTATTTCTTCAATATCATTATGCCAAAATATTGGTTGGAATTTTTATCAAATTTGGAACTTTTTCATGTCGGGGTTACTATTCATGAGTTACTATTCACGAGTTACTATTCATGAGTTACTATTCACGAGTTACTATTCACGAGTTACTATTCACAAGTACTATTCATGAACCATGATGATGTTTTTTGTGAAATTTCTATCTTTTGGTGTCAAAGTTACTATTCACGTATATGGCACTATTCACGTATACGACACTATTCACGTATACGACACTATTCACCGAAAAATGAAATTTCTTCTTTTTGTCCAAAATATCTATTCTGAATACTAGCTTTGATTGTATCCATGTTTTGATCATTCTTGAATTTTACACCACTATGATTATTTTTGAGATATTTTTGGACATGGATAAAACAAAGTACGAATCCTTAATCTTTAATCCTCGTCATTTGTTTCATTGGATTCGTTTCTTTAGAAATATTTTTCATCATCCTCAGTCCTAAATGATGATAAAACTGAATATCTTTGGCCTGTAGTGCAAAGATGAATGATTTCTGATGAATATCTTTGGCCTGTTGTGCAAAGATGACTTGTTGATGTATATCTTTGGCCTGTTGTGCAAAGATGACTTGTTGATGTATATCTTTGGACTGTAGTGCAAAGATGACTTGTTGATGAATATCTTTGGCCTGTAGTGCAAAGATGACTTGTTGATGTATATCTTTAGCCGTAGTGCAAAGATGAATTTATTAGTATGATTATGAACATGAACTGTGATTTGGTATAACCATGATCTTTGATGTTTCAGGTGATGAAAATTATATTTGTCCTGGATGAAAAAAAGGAATTTAGAACAACAATTACGATTATGAGTTATACATGTGATTGTGGACAGGAATTGTTGATTGATGTTACAGAGATAAAACATTGTTGGTGGACTTTTAACATGGAGAAGATAATAGACTTTATGGTCTATTTGACTCTTCTAATGGATTGCTCGTTCCGCTGCAACTATGGTTAAATTTTTTTATCATATACCTTATGTTCTAAATCTCTGATTTATTACTGTTGAAGGCTATTGATAATTTATTTATCTTTAGTCATGGCATTCTTTACTGAGCTAGGTGTGCTCACCCTTTTGCTTCACAATTCCTTTCAGGTAATACGAGTGTAGCTGGGTCGAGCGGGGGATAACAGGGGAATAGAACGGTGGTCATCATTTAGTAGTTATATTTGGAAAATCAACTAGGGTGAAGCAAACCCAACGTTGGAAGGGTGTTTTGCCACTGTCATACAAGATGTCTAATGACATGCCATCTTGTGTCATCATAAGACATGGATGTGCTCATCCACTTGCTGAGTATATCTACCAGCACTATCTATATGATCTTGGAGTCTATTTGAAATATAACTCTCAATTAGAGACAGTGGAAATAATGATATATCAGGAGAAGACTTGCCATTGGGAAGAATATGATAGTAATCTTCTTGTTTTTCTTTGGGGTCTATTGGGTCAACCAAGGATAATTTTGTGGCCATATGATATCAATAATAACCAAGATGCATGGCCTCCCATGTACGAAGGTTTCCTTGTGCACTTCCCAAAGATTCTAATTTCTAAAATAGTTTTCGACTATACCTTTATGTAAGGTGTCACTATGAGGTGCTGTTCACGGTTGGGACATGAGTCACAGTTGATATATATTTGTATACAAACTCACAGCATATGTGTTGTTGTATTTTGCACGACAATTGTTGTAATAAAGTTGTAGTTGTTTTCTGTAACATGTATTTGGCGACTCAGAATGGGTTGGATGGAATGGACTTATTTTGGGGTCGTTACAGTATAGATGAAGGTATTATACTGTAATTAGTTTTTTCATATGATTATACTATTGAGTCACATGAATGAACTATTAATTCACATGATTATACTATCTGTCTACGTGAATTACCGCATGACGGGTGAAAATTTATTTGCAATTTCATATATTCTATTATACTCATTTGGTTAAAGTTTTGACTTCTATACTCCATGAAATTAGTAGAATATTCTTGATATTTGTGCTTCATCCAGTATTTTTCATGGAAATATTCTTCTGAGCATTTTTAAATTTTACTCCACAAAGCAGTATCATGTTGACAATTTGAGCGTTATTAAATTCTGGATAAATTAAATTATAAATCTTTAAAATTTATCCTTTAACTTGTTTTATTGAATTATTATGTCATTGTCATTATCCTCATGCTTATATTGTGATGAAAGTAATATTTGGCTTACGTGCATAGATGGACTTGGTATGATTTTGACCAGTGATTATTCAGTATAATCATGACCGTAATGTAACGAATGATGTGGTAAAAGTCCTCATTGGCCTGTAGTTCATTGATTAAAAGTTGTTGGTATGATTATGACCAGGGATTATTCGGTATAATCATGACCATTAATGATTACATTAATATCCTTGGTCGTGGTGCAGGGATGATTCGATTTTATTTATTAAGCTGAGTCTCAACGATAAAGTTGATGAAAAACTTTTTAAATCATAGAAGATAATAGATTTTATGCTCTACTTGACTCTTCTATTGGATCGCTTATTCAGCTGCAATTGTTGATCTAAAACTTGTTGTCTATTGTATTCTATCAGTTGTTATACTGTTGAAGGCTAAGGATAATTTATTCTGCATTATCTTAGTCATAATATTTCTTACTGGGCTAGTTGAACTCACCCTTTGTTTTCATTGTTCTCTTCAGGAAATGAGAATATAGCTGGGACTAGTCGGGGAACGGAGTGACGGTCCAGATGATAGCATTAGTAGTCCTCACTATTCTATTAAATAGTGTGACAATAAATGTAATAAGAACTCCATTGAGAGTGGATATTGTCTAGAAGGCAATATTCTTGTTTAAACTCTTAGATTATGTTTTGTCGTATTTTACACGACAGTTGTATTATTAAGTTATATTTGAATTTTATACCATGTATTTGGCGACTCAAGATGGGTGATGTATACCTATTTTGGGGGCGTCACAACCCAGCCATTTGATTCAGCCTATTATTTCGTTGTATTAGTTTTATTCGTTTTGTTTCAGTTCAGTTCAGTTTATTTAATTGAGTCAATTATTTCGTTTCATTATTCTTGTATTCTATATCTGTACTAGGCATTTGGCTCATGCTGTGTTTTTCTTTCGGCATGTAATCAGCGGGATCAAGGGCAAGTGTGATGAGAGCTTCCTTCATTCCAATGGTTTAGAGATATTCAGTTCAGGCTTGATTTTTCATTTTATTTGAATTGTAACAATTAACTTAGATTATGGTTTGAGTCAGTGTGATATTTATTATAGTTTATCTTGTGATACTTAATCATTATGAGACCATTCTTTTGTGGCATAAAGCCTTCATTTCATTTTGTTATGTTTTGTATGTAACCTCTCTTTCTATTTTAGAAAGGGGGTGTTACAATCATGAGCACTTTTTGAAGGACCCAACCTATCGTTGACAGAGATACGTTGTATAGACGAACTTGCAGCCATCGGTTGTCCTTTGGCAGTAGCTGTCTTACTCTTCACCATAATTTTCGACGTAAAACAGTTGATCTTTGTGATTGAAATTCAAGTACACTAGAAAATCAGCCCTCCTTCTAGCGCCAATGTTAACGCCAAGATCTTTCCACGTGCCTCAACCACTTAAAAGCGCGTCCAATCCTGCACAGTTCAACAGGTCAATACCAAAAGCTTGACGGCTTGGAGCGTCGGGGGATACCTCCGGCGTGAGAGTCAGTAAAGGCAGATACAAGGATAACAATGGAGGATAATAATTCTAGTGTATTGATAAAAGAAAATATCAGTTACCTTCCTTTATCCTGTATCTAGTCCTCATATACTCCATCTTCGATTTTGCGTGCCACCGACCCGTCTGACACTATTCCACTGCAGGTAGCTTACCTGCTGATCCCATCACCATTTCCCACCGTCGGCCGATTCTGTTCAATCCTCATTAATGCATTGCAGGATAACAGTCAACCATTACCTTTGTCATCATCACATGTCAAAGCTCAATTCAAACCATTATTCACCTAATGGTCAGGTCCAATAATCCGACTCAATACTTTCGGGACCCAATATAAATAGTCCAATAATTCGACCCAAGGTGTATAAAATATTATGGCCCAACAAATAGAAATATGATAATTTTTTTGAATAATACTATGGTTTTTACTAAATGCCAAGTATTAATTCATGCATGTCGAACTTTTTATTTTTGTCAGGTGAAATGCTACTAGACTTCGTATTCAATCCTACTATATATATTGTGATAAATTTTTATTGAATTATAATTATAAAACGTATCAATATAAATTATAAGGGATCTACTTATTATATATATCTAAAAATTATTAATAATATTTATTCACATAATTTATAATCATAAACATTCATATAAACAGTTGCAATACATATTTTATATATATATATTTATTTATTTCAGCAAGAGCTTAAATTCCTTTTTAATAGCGTTGGTGCATTGAATTTGGTGGAGTAATTTGACATTTTTTAAGATTGTCTTTATTTATATGCTAAATTGTTGATTTGTTTCTCATAGTTTAAGGTGGTCAAAGGTCAATAATAGTGTTGGGGAAACAGGGACATATAGAGTGCAGTCCTTCTAGGGGGATATTGTATTACCGATCCGTCTAGTCATCCGTCCAAATTTATTTTTTTATTTTTAATTTTTAAAAAATATATAATATTTATTTTAATTATATTTTTTTATAAAATTTAGTGATTTATATATAATTTAAATACATATAAAAAATAGTATTATACAATATATAATACTATTTTTTTATGTATTTAAATTAAACTTAAATTACTAAATTTTATAAAAAATTTAATTTAAATAAATATTATATTTTTAAAAATAAAACAAATAAATAATTTTGAATCCATCGCTAGACCTGTCAATATAATGTCGCTCTAGACTTATTGCATAGAGTGAGCGAAGAAATAAGAAATGGTGGCCCATACAATATTTAATACAAACTGGCTCCCACATGTTATGGGCTACTCCACTAGGCACTACTACTAGTAAGAAAAAACAATTATTGCTGCTGAAGATTCTAATAAATGCTACTACTACTTTTTAGTTTTTACTTCTAAGAGTCTAAAGAACTGTTTGTTTAGAACTTAATGAGTCTGAATGGCTGAATCGATAAGTGCGTTTGTTTTGAAAAAAAATCGTCTGAATGGCTGAATCGGTCAGATGTGTTGGCTGAATAGTTAAGTCCGAATTTTTGGTCTGAATGGCTGAATGGTTGGCTGAATGAAGTAAAAAAAATAAAAATAAAAATAAAATTTAAAAAAAATATTAACTATTATATTATGTAATATTAAATAAATTTACAACAACTTTGAATTTTTTCAGAGGAGTAAAATATTAAAAATATGTCATTCAGATCTTTAAGATATGTCAGTTATCAAACAATTTTTTTCATACAGATTCAGCTCATTCAGATTCAGATTCAGATTCATTCAATTTTTATCAAACACCCCCTAAATGTTCTCTTTTTGATAGCATTGTTTGTAAAAAAAATATCAAAAATAATTGATGTTATTTTGTTTATAAGGAATCAATTAAAAACGAGCAAATGTGTAAGACCCCAAATAATTAATAAATAAAATTTAATTTTCTTTAATTATTATTTTGAATAGTAAGGGTTGATTTGATTAATATGGATAGTTATGGGTAAAATACGCAAATATTTCAAAATAAGCAAGTGGTTATAAAATATTCATTGTTGTCGGGAATATTCGTTTGGTCGTGGAATATTCGTACTGTCGGGGAATATTCGTACGACGGCGCAGCCATGTGTGGGCCCCATAACGGAAAGCGATTAGAGGAAGAAAATGACAAATATAAGTTGTTTAAAAATAACGGCATAGTTGTTACCGTTTACACTGTTGGAATATCCGGTGGTTAAAACACGGTAATACGCGTTGTTGCACAGTAGCACACGGTATTGCACCAATTATTGACTCTTACGTAAGAAGACACTACTCAATAATGGTTACAGTAATTACTGTTCAGTATTTTATTGATTTAATAATTGTTGCGTTGATATTTTATATTGTTGTTGTTTCAATAATTGTCATTACACAGTATTTTTCATCATCGAAGCAATAATTCGTATTATCTGAATAATATTATTAGATAACATTATTGGCAATGTCTAGAAAGTTCTATCTAATGAGAAGTTTGGTCACCTAATTGCGCGTCAGTAAGGAGAAATTCTTATTGGAAAGCCCCCTCTTTCTTGGGAACTGCCTAATTGTCAATATTGTGATTCTGTAATATTATTTGTGAATAATTAATTATTGATTCATATGATGAAGAAAATATTGATTTTATGTGGATATAGATGGAGAAAATTTTTAATATGACAATTGTTGAAAATTAATATTTTATCTTTTTCTGATAAAATAATTCATTTAAATATATATATATATATATATATATATATATATTATATTTTAATAATATAATAATGGTGATATTTTTACAACGAATGTGGGATATATGAGTATACGAGGAGGAAAAGTATTTTTGTTGCAATAAATGTTTAAAACATGTTAAACATGTCGGTGACCCATTTATTGACTGAAATTTGATTATAGCCTCTAAAATCACCCGTTTGTGGATTTCGGTCAATTTCTGTTTGGAATTTGGAAAAATTTTCTTCTGCAAAGTTGTAGAGAATTGAATTTTCTATAAAAACTCGCGAGATTCGAATTTTCTGACAAAAGGACTATTTATTGTGAATTATTGAAGTTCCGAAGCTACGAAATAATTGATTTTTGGAAGTTTAAAATATTTAAAGAATGAAAAACGTTTTTTTTTTGTTTGTGGGCAGCCTAACATTTGATGTAAATGCTGAATTCAAAATCTAGAAAGTGTGCGTAGAGAATTTGTTATATATATTATTATTATATTAAATTTTCTGCTTTGGTGTTCTAAGCATTTTCCTATAAATAGGGTGCTTAGGTTAGAATTGAAAATCACACCAGAAACTGAAGTTTTCTCTCTCTATATTATCGAGCGTATTCTTGTGAGTATTTTGAGTATACTTTGAGTATTGCTATACGGTGAAAGTTCAAGTTATAGCCTATATCCAGTATTTCAGTTAGAAGTACTGTCTTTCCGAGGTAAGGGATATTTTTTTTAAAATGATATTATTTCTTCTAATATCATTATGTCGAAGTATTGATCTGAACTTTTAATCAAATTTGGAACTTTTTATATCGAAGTTACTATTCACGTATACGGCACTATTCACGTATACAACACTATTCACGAATACGGCACTATTCATCGAAAAATAAAAATTTTTCTTTTCGCCTAAAATATCTATTGTGGATACTAGCTTTGATTGTATCCATGTTTTGATCATTCTTGAATTTTATACCACTATGATAATTTTTGAGGTATTTTTGGACATGGGTAAAACAAAGTACGAATCCTTAATCCTTAATCCTTGTCATTTTGTTTCACTGGATTCGTTTCTTTAAAAATATTTTTTTTATCATCCTCAGTCTTAAATGATGATATTACTGAATAACTTTGGCCTGTAGTGCAAAGATGAATGATTTTTGATGAATATCTTTGGCCCGTAGTGCAAAGATGAACAAGTGTTTAGATGAACATGACTAACAGATGAATATCCTTGGCCTGTAGTGCAAGGATGAATATATGATTCAAGATGTGCATTAATTGATGTTACAGGGATAAAAATATTGTTGATGGACTGTTAAATTCATAGACATTAGTAGATTTCATCCTCTACGTAACTCTTCTATGAATTAATATTTTCCACTGCGAATATTGATTTAAAATTTGTTGTCTATTGTATTCTATTAGATTTTTCCCTGTTGAAGACTAACGATAATTTGTTGTATATTATCGTAGTCATAATATTCTTTACTGGGCTAGTTGAGCTCACCCTTTTTCCTTTTTGTTCCATTTTTCTTCTCAGGAGGCGAGAATATAGCGAGTATGAGTCGGGGTATGGAATGAAGGTTTTAGGGAGAGTTGTTTAGTAGTCCTCACCATTTTTGTAAAATAATGTATCAATAATTATGATGGGGATTTATTTGTATGTGGATATTGTCTAGATGACAATATCTGTATTTAAACTCGTAGTTTACATGTTGTAATAATAAAGTGGTAGTTGTTTCTGAACCATGTATTGACAACTCAGAATGGGTGATGTATACCTATTTTGGGGGTGTCACAGTTGGTATCAGAGCTTAGGGATATGATCTCTGGCGGAGATCGGGGAATAGAACTAGGAGGGGAGAGACGAGTAATTCCTTCGCTAGTGTGTCCTACCTAAGCTTATTTGTTAGTTGGTCAGTATATAGGGATATTATGTGATATGTGATTTGCTTAATTAACCCTTGTTTTATGGCAGTATTTAAGAATGACAATCGAGAATGTTAACAGTGGAGTTAATGAGACCGTGGAGATGCATGTACTTACCAACGAGGAGAACGTGCAACAGGCTGGCAATGTTCCTCCTGTGAACAACACCACTGATCAGACGATGAACGACGCAATATTTAGAAGCTTTTTGCAGTTCATGCAAAATCAGACGAGGGAGACTCGTGTTCAAAATACAGGAGGAAATGATAGCAATTCACGAGTTGTCACAGCCAATCAGTTCAAAGAGTTGGGACCACCATAATTTAAGGGAAAGCCAGATCCGATAATGGCGAAAACATGGGTCAAGCAAATTACCAAGATATTCGATGTCTTGGGATGCACGGAGGAACAGAAGGTTCTGTTCGCCACCTTTATGTTCCGTGGCGAGGCAGACTACTGGTGGGAGTCTGTGAAGCGTACCCATCCAGCCGCACTCAGCATGTCTTGGGAGACGTTTCAGAAACTATTTAATGACAAATACTTTCCTGAAAGTGTTCGTCGTATGAAGGAAGTGGAGTTCATCAGATTATAACAAAATAACATGACGGTGTCTCAGTACGAGGCAAAGTTTGTAGAGTTATCCAGGTTTGCACCTCATTTGGTGGAGAATGAGGAACGTATGACGCGGATGTTTCTGAGAGGTTTGAAACCCGGCATACGACAATATCTCATTTCTCATAAATTTTCTCTCTATTCAGATGTTGTTAATAGGGCTCAATTGTTGGAGCGAGATAACGAGTACGGTCAATCGAGGTACCACAATCAGGATCATACTGGAGATAGCAGTCAGCAAAACAACAATAACCAGTGGAGAAAGAAAAAGACGGACAAGAATGGTAACCACTCTGGTGGTAATTATAGCCACGAAAATAGAAGAAGCGAGTCAGGAGGAGATTTTAAAAAGAGGAGATTCAACAACGACAATGTGAAAATGGCAGCACCAGCAGCAACTGGTTCCAAGGGAGGGGAACGACCACCGGTCGTATGCTACAAATGCAGAAAAGAGGGACATATCAGTCCAAACTGCCCACAACAGTTCAAGGTATGCTATAATTGTGGAAAGGAAGGACATATCGCTCGAGATTGTACGGTAGCGAAACCAATTCCAGCGGGGTCGATGACTCAAAAGACTGTCCCAGAAAAGTCAAAGTCAACGATTCCTGGAAGAGCGTTTGTTGTGACTGGTCAAAATACGAGGAACCCAAACGAGGTGATCACGGGTAAGCTATTTATAAATTCTTGCGAAGTTTATACCTTACTCGATACCGGTGCTACCCATTCATTTATCTCTCCTGCTTGTGCTCAACGTTTAAACTTAAATCCGGAGAAATTAGACTTTGACCTATCTGTGGAGACTCCGTTAGGAGAAACTTTCATCACATCCACTTTTTATAAATCTTGTTTGATTCAAGTTGGCACCATCACCTTACCTGTTGATCTTATCTCTTTAAAGATACTTGCTTTTGATGTGATTTTAGGGACTGATTGGTTAACTACTCATCATGCCAAAATTGATTGTTTCCGTAAGGTTGTTAGTTTTCATATTCCTAATCAACCTGTTGTTCGAATTCAGGCAACTAAACCATTAAAATCAATCACTGTCATATCTAATCATAAAGCTATTCGTTTATTGAAAAACGGATGTCAAGCTTTCTTAGCCCATGTTATGGATTTAAATAAAGACACGTCAAAATTGAATAATATTCCTGTTGTTATTGACTTTCCTGACGTATTTCCTGAAGAACTTCCCGGTCTACCCCCAGAACGTGAAGTTGAATTCTTTATTGATCTTGAACCTGGTACAAAGCCCATTTCTAAAACCCCATATCGAATGGCTCCTATTGAACTTCAGGAGTTAAAGGTCCAACTACAGGAATTGTTGGACATCGGATTCATTCGTCCTAGTACATCTCCTTGGGGTGCTCCTGTTTTATTCGTAAAGAAGAAAGACGGGAGTATGCGACTTTGTATTGACTATCGGGAATTAAACCATGTTACCATCAAGAATAGGTATCCTCTACCTCGTATTGATGACTTGTTTGACCAGTTGCAAGGAGCACAATTCTTTTCAAAAATTGATCTTCTTTCTGGATATCATCAGTTGAAAATTAGAACTGAGGATATTCCAAAGACTGCCTTCAGAACTCGGTATGGGCATTATGAATTCTTAGTCATGTCTTTCGGATTGACTAATGCTCCTGCGGCTTTCATGGATATGATGAACCGAGTATTCAAGGATTATTTGGATCAGTTCGTTGTTGTCTTTATTGATGACATCCTCATATATTCCAAAAGCCGTGAAGATCATGAGCACCATTTGAAGCTGGTACTCCAAAGGCTTCGTGAAAATAATTTATATGCTAAGTTGAAGAAATACGAGTTCTGGCTTGAGGAAGTAGCATTCCTTGGGCACATGGTGTCAAAACATGGAGTATCTGTGGACCCGGCGAAGATTGAAGCAATACAAAGTTGGGAGCAACCGAAGACGGTGACTGAAGTACGTAGTTTTTTGGGCTTAGCTGGTTATTATCGGAGATTCGTGGAAGGGTTTTCTCGAATCGCTACTCCGTTAACTCATCTAACTCGGAAGGATACAAAATTCATTTGGAGCGAGGAATGCGAGAAGAGTTTCCAAGAGCTTAAAAGGAGACTTATTTCGGCACCTGTTCTAACAATACCATCTGGTTCGGATGGATTTGTTATCTACAGCGATGCTTCGGTCAAAGGGTTAGGATGTGTTCTCATGCAATATGGGAAATTCATAGCCTATGCCTCGCGACAACTTAAAGAATATGAGAGGAATTATCCTACTCATGATCTAGAATTGGCAGCAGTCGTTTTCGCGCTAAAGATCTGGAGGCACTATCTATATGGGGAGAAAGTGGAGATTTATTCAGACCATAAAAGCCTTAAATATTTCTTCACTCAAAAAGAACTCAACATGCGGCAGCGACGTTGGCTCGAGCTATTAAAAGACTACGACCACACTATTCAATACCATCCTGGAAAAGCAAACGTGGTAGCTGACGCGTTGAGTAGAAGATCATATGCAGGAACAAGTGCGATGATGTCAAGTATACGCATAGAGCCAACTTTAATAGAAAAAGTTAAGGTTGCTCAAGCCAACGATCCGGAGTTGATGCATATGAAGAAGAAAGTACAAGAAGGTGCTATTCCAGAAGCGAGAATCGATGAAGAGGGAATACTTCGAGTCCACTCCAGACTTTGTGTTCCTAACGACTCTGATTTAAAGTACAAGATCATGATGGAGGCACACAATACACCATTTGCAATTCATCCTGGAAGTACCAAAATGTATCGTGATCTTCGACATACATTTTGGTGGAACAATATGAAGAGAGAGATTGCAAAGTTTATCTCGACGTGTTTAACTTGTCAACGTGTAAAGGCGGAGCATCAAGTGCCAAAGGGTCCATTGCAACCACTTGAGATTCCGAAATGGAAGTGGGAACATATTACTATGGATTTTGTTACGGGTCTTCCTACGGTTTCTCAAGGCATCAATGCTATTTGGTTTATTGTTGATAGATTAACCAAGTCTGCTCATTTCTTGCCGATACGGGAGACTTATTCCCTTGAACGTCTTGCTCAAATGTATGTAAATGAGATTGTGAGGTTGCATGGCATGCCAGTATCTATAGTTTCGGATCGTGACCCAAGATTCACTTCAAGATTTTGGGTTAGCTTGCAAAAAGCTATGGGTACGGATTTACGATTCAGTTCGGCATACCATCCTCAAATGGACGGACAATCAGAGAGGACTATTCAAACTCTTGAAGATTTATTAAGACTCTGTGTCTTAGACTTCAAGGGCAGTTGGGATAAGTATTTGCCATTGGTGGAATTCTCCTACAACAACAGTTATCAGGCAAGTATAGGTGTGGCTCCATTCGAAGCATTATATGGACGAAAATGTCGTTCTCCAGTATGTTGGGACGAGGTGGGTGAAGCAACATTGTTGGGACCCGAGTTGGTACGTATGACTACGGAAAAGATCCAAATAATTCGACAACGTATACAAACGGCACAAGATCGACAAAAGAGTTATGCGGATCTTCATTGAAAGGACATAGAATTTAGTGTTGGGGGATAATATATTGTTGCGTGTTGCCCCATGGAAGGGAGTTACAAGATTCGGGAAGAGAGGAAAGCTCAATCCATGATTTATTGGTCCATTTCAAATTCTTGACCGAGTAGGAAATGTAGCCTATAGACTCGCGTTACCTCCAAGTATGTCTCGTGTTCATAATGTTTTTCATATATTTGTGCTTCGTAAATATGTGAAAGACCCGAACCACGTCATTGAGTTAGAACCGGACGAGATAGCCGAAGATTTAACGTATGAGGAGGTACCTGTCAAGATCTTGGATAGGAAGGAGCATGTCCTGCGCACGAAGGTAATACCACAAGTTAAGGTTTTGTGGAGAAACCATGCTATAGAGGAAATGACCTGGGAGTTGGAAACGGAAATGAAAGCGAGGTATCCTCACCTTTTCGAAACACCAGGTACGTACGTCAATTTCGAGGATGAAATTTCATAAGGAGGGGAGGTTGTAAGACCCCAAATAATTAATAAATGAAATTTAATTTCCTTTAATTATTATTTTGAATAGTAAGGGTTGATTTGATTAATGTGGATAGTTATGGGTAAAATACGCAAATATTTCAAAATAAGCAAGTGGTTATAAAATATTCATTGTTGTCGGGAATATTCGTTTGGTCGTGGAATATTCGTACTGTCGGGGAATATTCGTACGACGGCGCAGCCATGTGTGGGCCCCATAACGGAAAGCGATTGGAGGAAGAAAACGACAAAAATAAGTTGTTTAAAAATAACGGCGTAGTTGTTACCATTTACACTGTTGGAATAACCGGTGGTTAAAACACGGTAATACGCGTTGTTGCACAGTAGCACACAGTATTGCACCAATTATTGACTCTTACGTAAGAAGACACTACTCCATAATGGTTACAGTAATTACTGTTCAGTATTTTATTGATTTAATAATTGTTGCGTTGATATTTTATATTGCGGTTGTTTCAATAATTGTCATTACACAGTATTTTTCATTATCGAAGCAATAATTCGTATTATCTGAATAATATTATTAGATAATATTATTGGTAATGTCTAGAAAGTTCTGTCTAATGAGAGGTTTGGTCACCTAATTGCGCGCCAGTAAGGAGAAATTCTTATTGGAAAGCCCCCTCTTTCCTGGGAACTGCCTGATTGTCAATATTGTGATTCTGTAATATTATTTATGAATAATTAATTATTGATTCATATGATGAAGAAAATATTGATTTTATGTGGATATAGATGGAGAAAATTTTTAATGTGACAATTGTTGAAAATTAATATTTTATCTTTTTCTGATAAAATAATTCATTTAAATATATATATATATATATATTATATTTTAATAATATAATAATTGTGATATTTTTACAACGAATGTGGGATATATGAGTATACGAGGAGGAAAAGTATTTTTGTTGCAATAAATGTTTAAAACATGTTAAACATGTCGGTGACCTATTTATTGACTGAAATTTGATTATAGCCTCTAAAATCACCCGTTTGTGGATTTCGGTCAATTTCTGTTTGGAATTTAGAAAAACTTTCTTCTGCAAAGTTGTAGAGAATTGAATTTTCTATAAAAACACGCGAGATTCGAATTTTCTGACAAAAAAACTATTTATTGTGAATTATTGAAGTTCTGAAGCTACGAAATAATTGATTTTTGGAAGTTTAAAATATTTAAAGAATGAAAAACGTTTTTTTTGTTTGTGGGCAGCCTAACATGTGATGTAAATGCTGAATTCAAAATCTAGAAAGTGTGCGTAGAGAATTTGTTATATATATTATTATTATATTAAATTTTCTGCTTTGGTGTTCTAAGTATTTTCCTATAAATTGGGTGCTTAGGTTAGAATTGAAAATCACACCAGAAACTGAAGTTTTCTCTCTCTATATTATCGAGCGTATTCTTGTGAGTATTTTGAGTATACTTTGAGTATTGCTATACGGTGAAAGTTCAAGTTATAGCCTATATCCAGTATTCCAGTTAGAAGTACTGTCTTTCCGAGGTAAGGGATATTTTTTTTTAAAATGATATTATTTTTTCTAATATCATTATGCCGAAGTATTGATCTGAACTTTTAATCAAATTTGAAACTTTTTATATCGAAGTTACTAATCACGTATACGACACTATTCACGTATACAACACTATTCACGAATACGGCACTATTCATCGAAAAATGAAAATTTTTCTTTTCGCCTAAAATATCTATTGTGGATACTAGCTTTGATTGTATCCATGTTTTGATCATTCTTGAATTTTATACCACTATGATAATTTTTGAGGTATTTTTGGACATGGGTAAAACAAAGTACGAATCCTTAATCCTTAATCCTTGTCATTTTGTTTCACTGGATTCGTTTCTTTAAAAATATTTTTTTTATCATCCTCAGTCTTAAATGATGATATTACTGAATATCTTTGGTCTGTAGTGCAAAGATGAATGATTTTTGATGAATATCTTTGGCCCGTAGTGCAAAGATGAACATGTGTTTAGATGAACATGACTAACAGATGAATATCCTTGGCCTGTAGTGCAAGGATGAATATATGATTCAAGATGTGCATTGATTGATGTTACAGGGATAAAAATATTGTTGATGGACTGTTAAATTCATAGAAATTAGTAGATTTCATCCTCTACGTAACTCTTCTTTGAATTAATATTTTCCGCTGCGAATATTGATTTAAAATTTGTTGTCTATTGTATTCTATTAGATTTTTCCCTGTTGAAGACTAACGATAATTTGTTGTATATTATCGTAGTCATAATATTCTTTACTGGGCTAGTTGAGCTCACCCTTTTTCCTTTTTGTTCCATTTTTTTTCTCAGGAGGCGAGAATATAGCGAGTACGAGTCGGGGTATGGAATGAATGTTTTAGGGAGAGTTGTTTAGTAGTCCTCACCATTTTTGTAAAATAATGTATCAATAATTATGATGAGGATTTATTTGTATGTGGATATTGTCTAGATGACAATATCTGTATTTAAACTCGTAGTTTACATGTTGTAATAATAAAGTGGTAGTTGTTTCTGAACCATGTATTGACAATTCAAAATGGGTGATGTATACCTATTTTGGGTGTCACAAAAGGGGTACTATTACTTATAATAAAAATAAATTAATATTGTTATATATGATAATATATTCATACCGAGAGTCTCCGTAAAGGAAAATGACTGAGCGGTATTGTGGTAACTAAACTGATATTTTTACATGAACGACTATTCATGTGAGGGATCGACAAATATAAATATAAGATTACTCGATATATAGTCTTACGTTAATCGTAATTCACATTTGATATAAAATTACTCGATATATAAATTATCAAACATAGGAGGCAAAAAAATGGTCGGTGGAATGAATTCCAACACATTTGGAGCCATGAGGGCTATTCTTGTCATGTGAATCATTTGATATATTGAAAATATCAAAAAGGAAAATGAAATTAAAGTTTCCATAGAAAATATCTCACTCCAATTAGAATGGATGGGTTATGGAGACTTTTTGGAGTGTATACTAGAGCCAACTTCACAAATATTATTATATATCCCACCTGTCCCATAATCTGTCCAACTTTCTATGGCTGACAAAATTTTATTTCTTTTATATGATATTCTATAACTCCACACTAACTCGAGTCAATATTTCCATTCTTAGTACTCAAAAGTCAAACATGTCCTAGGTCCATACATATCTTCTTGGTCAACTCTCCACTAATTTATTTTTTAATTTTTTATAATGTAAGATACCACTCAACAAAATCAAAAACAACCAGCAATACATGATAAAGATAAATATTTCCGAAGTCCCACTTCAGACACCTTTCAAAACTCGTATGATTGAAATGTATATCTAAAATTTGATTGCAATAGAATAGATTATAATTATAAATATATATATATATATAAGAGACTAATTTATAGTCAACGGTATAAGTATTGTGGCCGTCAAAATTCAGATTTAACGGTGAAATATCACATTCGTCCGTATTTTAGTTTGAGGAAGTCCGCAAAACTAAATTATGGATAATGGGCCCACTGTAATTATCAAAAATACTCTTTTTTTAAAAAAATCACCATACGCACAATTAAAATGCGGACGAATAGATTTTTTTTGTGCTTAAGAAGTTACTACCCATTTGTTCATAGTAATTTTTTTTTACCAAGAAACAAGAACGGTGCTTGTTGGCTTGGGTTCATCCATGAAATTCATGGCAACTTGATTCTTAGCAAGAGCCGAATCAAAAATTGTTCTATACCAATGAAAGTAGCACGATTGTCACGATCATCATCAATATTTTTTGCACGATTGTGTTGTCAAACTTCACAAGTAAGTTGTTGGAAATCAATTGCAATTCCAAATCAACTCCGATTGTTGGCATTCATCTTGTTCGCCCATTCTTCTTCTCCAAAATCAATAACAACAAATTCTTAAATGAACTCAAATTAGAATTGATCTATTAGCAGTCCCTAGCAACGACTTAGTTTGGATGCTGTTAGTAAAACTTAAAAAGAAATTATATATATATATATATATATATATATATATATATATATATATATATATATATATATATTATTGGGTCATGATATTTCATCTATTGGGCCGAATGTATTGTGCCTAATTGTTTGGTTAGTCCATTGGGTCTCTACTATTGGGTCCTAAAGTTATTGAGTCTAGTCACCATCTTATTCCTGTTGAGTCCTTATAAGACCGGGTTGGATTAGTCGATTGACCCATGAGATATTTTAATATCTCCATCTTTGACCGGTAATGATAAAAAAACATGGCAGTTGACTGTTGTATCTGCCATGCATTTATGTGGATGGGATCCGGGGACGGCCGGCGGTAGAAAACAAGTGACCACATGTAGTGGGTGGGCTGTGTGCAGTCGGCAGGAACCATCAGATCAGGGAGCTATGTCAGATAGTAGTGGGTGGCACGGTAAACCGGGCTAAAGGGTATAACATAGCAAGGAAGTCTTCAAGCAAAAGGTAACTGATAATTTTATCTTACACAATACACTAGATATTTTATTCTCCATTGTTAACCCTTGTGCTCGCCTGTATTGACTCTCATGCCTGAGCTATCCCCCGACGGTCGAAGCCGTCAAGCTTTTGGTGTTGACTGTGTTTAGTGTGCAGGATGAGGACGTCTTACGTGATTGGGACGTGGCAGAAGATCTTGGCATTAACATTGGCGCTAGAAGGAGGGTTGTATTCTAGTGTTATTGAGTTTTCAATCACAACTTTCATTTGTTCTACGTCGGAAAGGATGGTGAGGAGTAGAGCAGATACACTGGAAGGACAGCCGAAGGCTGTGAGCTTGTCTGTCCAATATATTTCTGTTAAGGATCGTCTGAGTCCTTCAAAGAGTGCTCATGAGAGTGAGAGCACTGCTTCCAAACGTGTTTCCAAGGGTTCTCGTTCGAGAGCTCATGGTGGAGCCAGACGAAGGTTGGTGTTTGCTGATGATAAAGGTCGGGACCAAGACCGAAGGCAGGTGGAAGGTTCGCCACCTAGAACTCATCACCAAGGTGGTCGAGACTACAAAGCTGCCAAGTTAGCGAGGATGGCCGAAGAAGCCGATAAAGCTTTAGAGGTTCTTCTAAAGTAGAGGGAGGATATAGCTGTGCTGATGCTTCGGATGACCGATCTGAAGGACGAGGCGTCCACTTATGTTCAGTCTGGAAGGCGTAGTAAGCATAAGGATGTACAACATCGGGAGGGGAAGGAGCCGGAACATTCCATGCATGTGTCTCAGGGTCAGCATCAGGAAAGAATGAAACCAAGAAACAAAACTCCCGAGGTATCAAAGAAAGCACTTGTAGTCATTAGTTCTCAGAGTCGAAACGATGACGGACAACGAAGTAGGTCAAGGGAGCATGTACCTGAGAATAGAAGGAGAGAGCACCAGCGTGAATATTCTCATCATGAGGATAGAGTTACACGCCGGAGTAGATCCAGAAGTCCAACAAAGGCCGTGGGGTCAGATAGAGGATGTCGATCTGCCTAGAAGCAGAAGGTTATTTAGGAGAAAGAAGTCTCCTCGCAACCAGAAGGTGTGGATTTCTTGGTAAAGGAGTTGAAGGAGCTCTGGAAGCAGTTAGCCGAGGTTCAACAGGTGAAGGATACTCCGAGAAAGAAGGCGTCTCCTTTTTCTTCGGATATCCTCAAGGAGAAGGCAGACACCACCAAGAAGTTGCCTCACATGGAGAGTTACGATGGGTCCGGAGACCCTTATGACCATAGCCAGGCATTCGATCGGCTGATGGATTATTATGATTTCACCAATGCTGCCAAGTGTCACACATTTATTACAACGTTGAGGAAGGATGTGAGGCAGTGGATGGGGACTTTACCTGCAGATTCAATATCTTCATGGTCCGAGTTGTGTGAAAAGTTTTATGCTCGTTTTGGGAGCAACCGAATGAGGGGAAAGCCTACGGGTTCTTTGGCTCAAGTCTGACAGTTTGTTGATGAGTCTTTAGGCCTATACGTGAAGCGATTCAGAGAAGCCATTGGCCAAGTGTCTGACCTCAATGATCTTCAAGTTGTGGGGTTGTTTCAGAATGGGTTAGACCTGGTGAAGTCAGAGAAGTTGGTGAAGAAGCTGATGTTTCACCATCCAAAGAGTTTGGCCGAAGCTTTTGATAAAGTCGAAGACTATATTATAGTGGAGGAGGCTATGAATAGCCTGAAACGTCCTTTTTCAGATCAAATGAAGGAGGCAGATACTCCTAGAGCTGAAGGCGATCAGAAGAAGGTGGGAGGGTATAATGATCAGTCAGAGGGCAGCTCGAAGAAGTACAACAACACATGGCGACAGGAAAGTAATCGTCCACCTACTCCTGCCCAGAAGGTGAATAAGGTTTACACCAAACTGAACACGGATAGGTCAGGTGATTTTGGATCAGATCAGGAACCAGCCATTCTTTGAACCACCTCGTGATAATTTTAAGCCAGGACAGGACAACTCTCAAAAATTTTGTGGCTATCATCAAGCTACAGGTCACGACACTGATGAATGTTGCAATCTGAAAGACTTTGTAGAAAGAAAGGTTCAAAGCAGTTTGTTGGTTCAGTATGTGGCCGGGAGGGACCATCAGCAAAAGCAACAGAATGTTGACCATACTGTTCAGACGGTTCAAATGGTTCTGCCTGTGCAACTTGCTCCAAATTAACCATCTAAGGCACGTCGTTGATGTAATAATCGGTGGGACAGCAGAGAAATTGGTAGGGAAGAAGAGGAGGGGATATCTGGATTCGTTTATGTCCTGTGGCAGGTGCTCCCCCGAAGACTGACAGACCATTTTCAGGGACAGTTATATCCTTCACCGATGCAGACTATCCTTCGGAGCCCATTAAACCTCATGAAGGGGCACTGGTGATCACTACTCAAGTAGGTTCGGTGGATATGAAGCGTATGATGATAGATAACGGGTCGTCTGTGGATATTCTGTATGTACATGCTTATCAGAGGATGAATCTTGATGGGCGAAAGATGGAGGTTGGGCAGGAGGCTCCCCTATATGGTTTCAGCAATGATCCAGTCAAAGTTGCAGGCACTATTGAACTACCAGTAATCTTCAGCACAGCTTCTCAGTAGGTAGAAATAACATGTAAATTTTATGTTATGCATGTAGATTCGGCCTACAATGCCATACTAGGTAGACCCACTCTGACAGCTATCCAAGCTGTGACTTCCATCCGTCACTTCAAGATCAAGTTCCCAACAGCACATGGAGTTGGAGAGGTAGCAGGAGACTTGGATCTGGCCATACGATGCTACAGGAATGCTGTGATTGCCTCGGGAGTAGGGGTCAGCAAGCAGAAGCAAACCATGGCGATTGAGATCGTGCCCTTCACTGAAAGCAGTTCGGAGCCATTGGTTATTCCTGCAGGAGAGACGGAGGAGATCGAGCTAGTTCTGGGGAAGAAAGACAAAACAGTGAAGATAGGTTCGGGTTTGCCGGAACCTCTCCGAACAAACCTTATGGAACTTCTTCGCTGCTATGTGGACATCTTTGCATGAGAGCCACAAGACATGCCTGGAATCAGCCGAAAGATTACTGAGCATCGAATAGATGTAGATCCATCAAAGAAGCCAGTTCGGAAGAAAAGGCGGATCTTTGCACCTGAGCGACAGAGGATTATAGATGAAGAGATTGTGAAGCTGATAGCTGCTGACTTCATCTTTGAAATCGACTATCCGGAGTGGATGGCAAACTTAGTGTTGGTCCAGAAGCAGAACGGGAAATGGCGAGTTTGTATTGACTATACAGACCTGAATATAGCATGCCCAAAGGACTTTTATCATCTGCCCCACATCGATCAACTTATTGATGCCACTTCGGGGTATGTATTACTAAATTTTATGGATGCTTTTTCAAGTTATCATCAAATATCTGTGTAAAGAGGACATTCTGAAGACATCATTCATCACACACCGTTCGGTGTATGCCTACAAGAAAATGACCTTCGGCTTGATTAATGTTGGAGCATCTTATCAAAGATGATGAATTTTGTCTTTCAAAAGCATCTAGGAAGGAATATGAAGGTATACGTGGATGACATGATCGTGAAGAGCATGATTATTCAGAAGCATCTGAATGATCTGGAGGAGTGCTTTCAGATGGTCTGACATCATAAATTAAGGCTCAATCCCACCAAATGCACCTTCGGGCTCGGTGTAGGGAAGTTCTTGGGATATTTAGTCAGTCAAAGGGGTATCAAAGCCAATCCAGAGAAGATCCAGGTCATACTAAATATGAAGACTCCTCAGTCATTCAAAGATGTTCAGCGTCTGACCAGGAGGATTGCAGCTTTAAGGAGATTCATGTCCAAATCGGCAGAGAGATGCTTGCCGTTCTTTGATACGTTGAAGGGACCGAAGAATGCGAAGAGGATTTTGAAGTGTGAAGATGCCTTTCAAGGCATAAAGACGTATTTGTCTTCGGCTCCTTTATTGGTGAAACCCGCACCTGCTGAGACCTTGTACTTATATCTGGAAGCTAGTTCTTTGGCAGTGGGAGCTATTTTAGTTCGAGAAGTTGGGGGGAAACAACATTCGGTCTATTACGTCAGTCATATTCTAAGAGATGCTGAAATCAGGTACCCGAACATTGAGAAATTTGCCTTTGCTTTGATAATTTCTAGTTGAAAGCTTAGGCAATATTTTCAAAGTCGGCTCCTGATAGTTTATACGGATCAACCGTTGAAGAAGGTGATGAGCAAACCAGAAGTTTCGGGGAGATTAGCAGCATAGGACGATGGAGTTGTCCCAATTTTTTATTGAACATCATCCCCGAACTGCTATCAAAAGTCAAGCCTTGGCTGATTTCATGGTGGAGTGTTCGTTCTCCGAAGCAGATGACGAGTTGCTAGAAGCTGAAACGTCCGATCGAGCAGTTGCAGTTCTTTAGCACAGTCAGAACTCGTGGACTCTGTATGCAGATGAGTCTTCTACTTTGGACGTCAGTGGAGCGGGGATTATTTTGACAAGTCCGGAAAGATTCAAGGTGCAGCAGGCCATTAGATTTGGGTCTAGAGCAACGAACAACGAGGTCGAATACGAAGCAGTGCTGGCAGGGGTCCGCTTAGCGAAGAGTCTGGAGGTTCAGAAGTTGATCATTTACAGTGACTCTCAGCTGGTCGTCAAGCAAGTATCAGGAGATTATGAAGCTTGTGGAGCGAAAATGATCAAGTATTTGGCAGAGTTGAAAGACCGACTTCAGTATTTTGTCTCCTATGAGTTTCAGGGTATAGAGCGTAACAACAATTCTATTTTCGATGCATTGTCAAAGCTGGTCACTACGGATGCTAACGTTTTCAATGGGTCAGTCTATTTTGAGGTTCTGCAGCAGCCAAGTATCCAGCATGAAACGGTGATATGTATTGAACGTTCTAACTGTTGGATGACTTCTTACATTGAATATCTGACAGATGGCGTCCTTCCTTTGGATCAGATGCTTGTAAAGAAGATCAAGTACAAGAGTGCCAACTTCGTTCTTATTGATGGGGATCTTTATTGAAGGGCATTTTCGTCACCATTGTTAAAGTGTTTGGTCCCGTCCGAAGCTGAATATGCTCTTCGAGAGGTTCACGAGGGTATTTGTGGTGACTATATGGCTGCTAAGTCATTAGCTTACAAAGTGCTTCGGCAGGGGTTCTACTGGCCTACAATCTTCAAGGAAGCTACGGAGTATGTGAAGAAGTGTAAGAAGTGTCAGCTCAACAGTTCGATCCCACATCATCCACCAGAAGAGTTATACTCGATCTTATCTCCTATACCATTTGCTGTTTGGGGGGTAGATATATTGGGTCCATTGCCCAAAGCTAAGGTTCATGTCAATTTTGTTATAGTCGCTATTGATTATATGACCAAATGAGTAGAAGCGAAGCCACTTCAGTTGATAACGAAACAAGAATGCTTGAAGTTTATGAAGGAGTCAGTGGTGTTTCGTTTTGGAATTCCTAAGGTGGTGATATCGGACAACGGACGCCAGTTTGTGGGATCGAAGTTTGAAGGATTTCTAAAGGAGCTGGGGGTTCAACACAAGAAGAATTCAGTGGCTCATCCACAGTTAAATGGGTAGGTCGAGGTGACCAACAGAACGCTGCTGAATGGGATCAAGCGCAGATTGGACGAAGCTAAGGGGAGATGGCCTGAAGAGCTTATCATCGTTTTATGGGCTTATCGGACTACGCCGAGGACTACTACGGGAGACTCACCTTTCAGATTGGCTTATGGCACTGATGCCTTAGTCCTTGTTGAGATTGGATCCACCAGTCTTCGGGCCACTCAGTTCAAAGAGATCTACAATGATGAAGGGCTGAAGGTCAACTTGGATCTATTGGAAGAAGTCAAAGAGGTGGCTTTAATCAAACTGGCAGCCTATCAACGAAGAGTAGTCAAGCATTACAATAAGGGGGTAAAGCTTCGGAGATTTGAAGTGGGAGATTTCGTCCTCAGGGAAGTCGAAGCATTACGCCTCAGAACTTGGGAAAGCTGATGCCGAACTGGGAAGAACCGTATGAAGTAATTAAAGTTCCGAAGCCAGGAACATATCGGTTAAAGGCATTAGACGGATCTGAGATTAAGAACACTTAGCATGCTGGTAGACTTCGGAAGTATTTTCAGTAGAGATCGAGTCAGTATCCCGAAAGTCTATAAATATTGGATCATCATCAATAAAAGATTCACTTTTTCACAATTAATCATCTTCCTATTGGTCTTAAAGTCACAATGGTGTAAGGAGGACGGGGGGGGGGGGGGGGGACTCGCTGACCATTCGATGGTAGCCTTTTTGGAAGGTGGTCCTTATGAATTTGTCAGGCCCTTCGAGGTAGGCAAACTTCATCGGTGTAAGGAGGACGGGGTGGACTTGCTGACCATTCGATGGTAGCCTTATCGGCAGGGGTGTCCTTATGGGTTTGTTATACCCTGCGTGATAGACAAATTCCATGGTCCTTTTAATATTGTTTTACCACGAGTGGTAAACAATATACACCGAAGTAAGAAGGTTTGGGGGGACTTGCTGGTCATTCGATGGTAGCCTTATTGTTAGGTGTGTCCTTTTGAATTTGTTTTACCGCGAGTGGTAAACAAATTCCATGGTCCTTATAAAATTTTTCTACCCCGAGTGGTAAATAAATGTCCTTATATACTTGTTTTGCCCCGAGTGGTAAACAAGATCTTGATGGTGCAAAGAGGATCAGCCGAATTCACCTTATACATGACCTGTCTCACACTTCAGAAAGGATAATTATACATTACTTTATTTTGTTCAAGTGTTGAGTTCGGTTCATTCAATTCAGTTCACTATGTTCAGTATTATTCTTCAACTTAACTGTTATATGACTTGTCTAATTCACAATTTAAGTTAAGTTCACAGGAATCTTATACATTTTTCACGTTGATTGATACTGAATTATTGACAAAAAATGAATTATGCAGAAGTCATGATAAAGAAAGCTGCAGTTTCATTAATAGTTCAACCGATTACAAAAATTCTTAACAATTCCAAAGAAAACAGAAATATTCACTTCAAGCATTATCCTCTCCATCCGAAGAGTCGAGCAGGGCCGAATCTAATTGGGCTGCAGTTAGCTTTTCCTTGCCTCGACTTCGACAAACCTCATAGCCTTCGGAGTAAACCTTCAGAATCTCTGCATTCAGTTCGTCAGACTCCCGATACTCAGTTTGAATCTGCTTGCGTAGTTCTTCGGTCAAAGGAGGACCCAGCTCCTTCAAGGACTTCAGCTTATCTTGAAGCTTCCGGCGTCTGACTAAGTGCCTCTCCTTATCTTCACGGGTCTTTGCTTGAAGATTATCAACTTGTATTGCCAAACTTTGATTGGCTATAGCAAACTCTTCGTTATTGTCCTTTAGAACTTCGTTCTTGGCAACGAGGTCGGCGTTCATATTGTTCATATCTCACTGGCTGGCCTTGGTCGCCTTTAACTCTTCTTTGAGAGCCTTCAGTTCCTTTTTGGTCTGATCCAAATCCCGCCGAAGATGACCATTATTGAATTCTTCCATATCTCGTTCGTGTCTCTCCCTCGCCAAAGCTGACTGCAAGATGACATTTTCTCTCCTAGCAGCTTCTTCTACAGCTTCGGATTCCATATGTTTAGGGCGTAAATGCCCAAAAATAGCATTGGCCTGCACATATTCAGTATTAATCAATCAATTTCAGATATATTACCTAAGTATGATAAGAAGTATGAAGATTGAGGAAATAAATTTACCTATGCTATGTAACTCATGCCTTCATCGAGTAGGTCCTCGATTGAGCGATCACCAAACTTATGGTCGTCGGCCTCCCGGACGAAGGTATTGAAGAGATGAAAGGGAAAATTGGCGTTGTATCGAGGCCATAAGGTTGGTGATCCCATGGCATCATTTTGAAACTCGTAAGATAAGGGTCCTTGAGGAGGGGGAATGGGTTGTTCAGGAAAAGGTGTGGCTTGTTCACGTATTGGTGATGGATCCATGTATATATTTTTGGGCGATGGTGATCGAACAGGAATAGGTTCGCGTGTTGGTGAGGGGGCAGATGCTGAGCTTTGATGACTATCAGAGGGATGTTTTCTCTTTTGAGATAATGCTGGTATGGGTTCGACTTGTTCTTCGTCATCAGATACTTGAATCTCAACTTGAATGGTTGAAGATAAAGGTACTCGAAGCTCATCGGCGCTCAAAGGGGTGACCTTGGTCCTTAATTTTTTAACTCGAATGAGTCATTTTTGATCGTCTACGGGTAGATCGAGTAGACTCCCTAGGCCAGAAGTTGGGTTGGTAGTTGGTGCAGTTTCTGGGACAGTTTCAGGCTCTGGGATGGTCTCATTTTCTGGGATGGGTTCAAGAGAAGTTGGAGTGGGGATTAATCGGGGTTTGCGAACAACTCTCTTTTTTTGGCGTGGCTGAAGAGATTCTTCCAGTAGGATTGGATCCTCAGCTTCTAGTTCATTAGCTTGGGGTTCAGCAAAAGGTGTTTCATTGGTTGGGTTGTCTTCGGGGGGGGGGGGGGGGGCTTCTAGTTGTGGAGTTTCGGCAGTGACTTTCGTAGATTTTTCGGCTAAGAAATCCTCAAAATCTCTTACATCTGAAGAGGTTTGCTTGATTAAATACACTGCAAGAGACAGAAGGTCACATCAATATTTATTTCACTAAAAATTTCAACTAGGAACTAAAGCAGAATAATTTAGAACTTACATTTATGGTCATACAACCATGCTTGCTTAGTGAAGAACAAGTAATTCCATTCCTTCGAGGGGAAGTTCTCGAAAAGCTCTATCATCTCGTTTATTTGCTCCTCGGGAATATCTCCAAAATCAGCAGAGACCTTGTCTTGTGTAGTCCAGTCCGGCAAAGAAGTGATTTCTGGCCCCTTGACGAAAAACCAACTCTTATGCCATCCTTTGTTGCTGGAAGAGGTGGAAACCAGTGACCTTCTTTCAAATTTCTCGCCTGCTTTCGGCGATTGTTGGCCCAAGACCTTAAATCCCTTTTCTCGGGATTGGGCAACCTTGTAGACAGAGAAAAAGAAATCCAGAGTGGTTTCGACTCCAACTTCGTGGCAGAACGCTATGAAGGCTAGGATGTGAATGTACGAGTTCGGTACCAACTGGGCAAATCCAACTCCGATAAACCCTAGAAAAGTTACCAAGAAGATGTGGAGAGGGAATCAGACCCCTTTTTCAAGAATAGTCACTGGAACGGCCGTCCATCCTTCTGGCCGTTGATACATCCTCTCCTCAGATCTAGGAGCTCTCACTAAATGGGTAGCAGGAATTTGGTAACGAGTTCGAACCCTTTGTAGTTCAGTTTCGGTGACAGTGGAAGGAGTATTGGCATGAGGGTATTGTTCTTTACTCCTAAAAAACTCAGAAGGAGTGGGCGAAGATCTCGGAGGAAGATATTTCTTGATTGGATTCGTTGATTTAGGATTTGAACTCAAAGCCTCCTTATCAGGGTTTGGATTGGGCGGAACGGTGTTAATTGGGGTCACACGAAGAGGAGAGTTCTGGTTCGAATTGAGGACCACTATTGTTGAGATTTTGCTTGAGATTTTGCAAAGCTAAGAAGGAAGTTTGAAAGAGAAGGGAAGAGCTCAAAAGTTCAAAATTCAAATTGACAGGTAAAAATGTCAATTTGGGCAAAAATAACTTTTTATACTGTCGGTTATACGAGTTACGAAGGCGGCACATTTAATTTCTGGCAATGATGGGGAAGCTGAATAGGAAGCGTCTGGGTTAAGCTTCAGATATTTATCAGGTTGGGTCTTTCCTCTGGGCTTCCGGTTTTTAATTTGCCTCGTTAGTCCAATTCTGTACCATTCGGGCCTTGAAAGGTTTTAGTTTGGGCCTATTTCAACCCTATCAAATCCTATAATATCATGGACCGTTTATAGTTTTCTATTAAATATCCTATTTAATGAAAAATAGGGGGGCAATGTTGGGTCATGATATTTCACCTATTGGGCCGAATGGATTGGGCCTACTTGTTTGATTAGTCCATTGGGTCTCCACTATTGGGTCCTAAAGTTATTGGGCCTAGTCACCATCTTATTCCTGTTGAGTCCTTATAAGACCGGGTCGGATCAGTGGATTGACCCATGAGATATTTTAATATCTCCATCTTTAACTGGTAATGATGAAAAAACATGACAGTTGACTGTTGTATCTGCCATGCATTTATGTGGATGGGATTTAGGGATGGCCGGCGGTAGAAAATAGTGACCACAGGTAGTGGGTGGGCTGTGTGCAGTCGGCAGTAACCATCAGATCAGGGGGCTATGTCAGATAGTATTGGGTGGCACGGTAAACCGGGCTAAAGGGTATAACATAGCAATGAAGTCTTCAAGCAAAAGGTAACTGATAATTTTATCTTACACAATACACTAGATATTTTATCCTCCATTGTTAACCCTTGTGATTGCCTGTACTGACTCTCACGCCTAAGCTATCCCCCGACTGTCGAAGCCGTCAAGCTTTTGGTGTTGACTGTGCTTAGTGTGCAGGATCAGGACGTCTTACGTGATTGAGACTTGGCAGAAGATCTTGGCGTTAATATATATATATATATATATATATATATATATATATATATATATATATCTCAATTAATCAGAATTGTAGAAAAATATTTGTCAAGGCTAGTACTTGGTACTATGTCCCTAAGACAACTATGCCCTCCGAATGGTTCTTAGAGTTGATAGCACTTGTCTCCCAGGATACAATGACACCGTACACTTTAGCAACACTACTAAAAGTATACACCTCGAACCAAAAGAAATACTCTGACTCTCTCAATATAAACTTAAAGAAACTAATGAAGAAACAAATGCTTTATATGCTTTATATGTTTAAATGCTTGAACAAATGGATGAAAATGAAGGCTTCCCCTCCTATCTATTTATAGGAGGGTTGGTGACCCTTTGGATGGGCATCTCACCCCTGAAAAGGAATGGGGTGCCTCTTAAAGAGGTATTATTTGTATCTGTTGGTCAAAACGACGTAATTTTGTCCATTTACAGAATAGGCGCATCTATACGGTTTATTAAAACGACGCAGTTTAAGCGTTAGCAGAACCAAAACTAACTAGTTTTAAGCTTAGAAGAAAAGGCGCGACAAAAACGACGTAATTTTGGACCCCCCGTTCAACCTTACAGATACCGCTTCCTTAAAACGACACAGTTTTGATAATATCGTTTCTCAAAACGACAAAATTTTGATAATATAATAAATACAGCTTCAAAACGACACAGTTTTGATAATAGAATTAAATAAACAAAATTTAAATAAATTTTGTCTAAAAAATTATATATAGGACCCAGACCCACGACCCCGAGCCAGGCCGGGCGGCGGAGGCTGGCGGCGACGCACGTGTGGGTTCGAACCTAACCTTGGCTAGGTCCTCTCCCTTCTATAAAAGTGGGGTGCCTCTTGGGGCCCAAACCCAAGAGCACTTTCCTTGTATATAAACATATAAAGTATTTAATTTCTAACCTATGTGGGACTTGGTTTTTCCCACATATATTTATTATCTTTTATCATGATCGTTGGGAGTTAATATCTCATTCATTACTCAATGGATTTGAGCTTCCAAATACTTAATTTAATCTACTCATGTAGTAGAACACATTAATATATGGAATCATTAAAAATAATTAATGACACCAATATTTATTTAGTCTCAAATTCCAACAATCCCCCACATGAATGATATTAACTGCCAACCTTATGCAAATGTTATGCAGACTCTGAGAGAGAGACAGAATTAGAAATCATCTGTATCGAGAGAGGTAGGCTTATGGCTTTGAACATTCCATTGTGAAAAACTATCGGGTTTACTGGTTGTCCAGTGAACGTGATGTCTTGAACTGTCCAATCGTTTGTGTAAATCAAGACAATAGTAATTCACACAGAATTTTTCTAGACATTATTTGGTTCTCATGATTTTGTTCATTTTGGCCCCGAACAATCTCGGATTTATGAGTGCTTTAGAGAAGTATAGCCTTATCATTCTCATAGAATTGGCCCAGTTCACACTCACATATGTGATTCTTAATAAGAGTATCCTGCCATACTCCACATGTTTATCAAGATTCAAGAATCATTAAAAGCATAACTTATCATGTAACTACTGTAGGTATCACTATCTCGTATCATAGGAATGAGCAGAAGAAATTAATTTCTTCATAGTGATTTGGTTGAATCATTCACAATTTAGTTGTCCCTTTGAACCTAGATCTTGGGATCTCCAGTCAACTAGGTTGGGTTTCCATCATGATGATCCTTGTTTATAGGCTTTAAACCCTTTCCCCCTCGAAGTTATTTTTACTTGCTCTCTAGTCAAACCTTTAGTCAACGGATCCGCTATATTTTCTTTCAACTTTATGTACTCAATAGACATAATGACGTTAGAGCAATTGTTTTATGGTATTATGTCTACGACGAATATTTCTAGACTTACCATTATACATGTGACTTTGTGCCCTTCCAATTGCTGATTAACTATCTAGGGGTGCTCAAAAAAATTGGCTTTTCAGTTTTTTTACCGAACCGGTTGAAACCGGTACCGGTTTTTTTCGGTTTCAGTTTTTTCAGTTTCGATTTTTTGGTTTTTTTTAGACTTTTCGGTACCGGTAGCGGTAATGAGAATTTTGAATTCGGTAAATACCGAAAAACCAAAAAAAAAACGAAAACTTATCATTAACATTGATACTGTGATACATTCTGCCTAGAAAAAGAAGACTAATGTAGCTAGCACATGGGATAGGAATATGTAAACACTACTGGTATTAGCCATTAGGCCAAATATGCTATATATATAATTAACCATTAGGCCAAATAATTGATGTACTGGTACATCTATATACACTGGTACTAAAATCCCAAATTATTCATGGGATATAGATCTATATATAATAATAACATCTATATATACTAGTACTAAAATCCCAAATTATTCTTAATAATAATAACAAAGTAAGCTCTACACAATTAATTTCACCAAGTTACTTATATATCGACTAATTTTATAACAAAAGTATATTGCGATTAAAGTAGAATACTATACCATAAGTTAGAATAATAATAATATGAGAATTTTATTATTATTATTATTCTTATATATTTCATATATGTTAGTATTTAATATGGATATAAATTTATATAACAATACCCAAAATATAATATGTAATGAGTATACTATTATATTTCAGGCTCTATTAATTGTTATTGTCCGATATATAGGTGATTTCTAATTAATGTGAAATGTGTGAGCGAGTTGTATAAGTATTATGCAAGATTATCCATAATGGTTTGCATGGGTGAGTCTTCACAGCTTTTGTAAATATATTTTTTTCTTCTGTTAATTATAGATTTGAATTATATATATATATATATATATATATATATATATATATATATATATATATATAAGAATAGGAAAAAAAAATACTGTAGTAAAATATTTACCGCTAGTAACAAATATGGATTTTGTTAATATAATTGACTATTAATATTTAAGTGGTTCCTAGTAAATAAATATTATTATTACACAAATTTTAATTTTAATTTAATATTTACTAGTCTCAGTTTTTTAGTTTTAAAAAATTTGTTAATATAAAAAAATAATTATTTAATTATTGCGGTATAACTGAAAACTGAACCGAAAAAATCGGTACCGACTTTGTACCGAACCGGTACCGAAACCGGTTATTCGGTACCGGTATCGGTTCTTGGTTTTCTAGGTTTTTCAGTTCGGTACCGGTTCGGTTTTTTCGGTACCGGTTTGGTTTTTTACCGATGAGCACCCCTAGGAATATCTTCTAAAAAGTTACGAAGCCATTCAGCTTCTTCTCCAGCCTTATCCAATGCAATAAACTCATATTCCATCGTTGATTGAGCAATGTATGTTTGTTTAGAAGATTTTCATGATACTGTTCCTCCTCCTAGTGTAAACACAAAACCACTTGTGGATTTGGAGTCTTTTGTATCCGATATCCAATTCGCATCACAGTATCCTTCAAGTATTGCTGGATATCTTGAGTAGTTCAATCCAAAATTTTGAGTGTATTTTAAATACCTTAATACTCCTATAATCTCTTTCCAGTGATCTTGTCTTGGATTGCTTGTAAATCTACGCAATTTATTGACAGCTTGTGCTATGTCAGGACGTGTACAATTCATTAAGTACATAAGGCTTCCAATTATTTGTGCATACTCAGGTTGTGATATGTTATCTCCTTTATTTTTATACAAGTGTAGATTTATATTTATCGGTGTTCCCACAGGATTACAATCATATTGATTGAATTTCCTGAGTATTTTCTCAATATAATGTGATTGTGATAACACTAATCCATTCAATGTTTTAGAAATCTTAATTCCTAATATTACATCGACAACACCCATGTCTTTCATGTCAAATATATTATTTAACATTCTTTTAGTAGTTTTAATAATATCATTATTACTACCCATAATGAGCATATCATCTACATAAAGACAAATAATAACATACCCATTCTTAGTGTCCTTAACATACACACATTTGTCACACTCATTTATTTTGAAACCATTTGATAACATTGCATTATCAAATTTTTCATGCCATTGTTTAGGTGCTTGTTTTAATCCATAAAGAGATTTTACAAGCCGACAAACTTTCTTTTCTTGTCTTAGAACAATAAATCCTTTTAGTTGTTCCATGTAGATTTTGTCTTCTAAATCTCCATTTAAGAAAGCTGTTTTTACATCCATTTGATGTATTTCTAAATTATATATAGCTGCAATGACTATTAACATCCTAATTGAGGATATTCTTGTCACAAGAGAATAAGTATCAAAGTAATCCAAACCCTCTTTTTGCCTGTATCCTTTGATTACAAGTCTTGCTTTATATTAGTCTATAGATCCATCTGCTTTCATTTTCTTCTTGAATATCCACTTATATCCAAGAGGTTTAGAGCCTGGTGGGAGATCTACTAATTCTCACGTATGATTATGCAAAATAGATTTCACTTCACTATTTATAGCCTCTTTCCAATATGGAGCTTCATGACTCGATATTGCTTCATTATAGGTTTGAGGCTCATTTTCTAACAAATAGGTTAGAAAATCCGGACCAAAAGATTTTGATGTTCTAGCACGTTTACTACGTCTAGGTTCATCAATATCTTTTAAACCATGATTACTATCATTAACAACATCATAAGTTCTTTTACTTGAACTTGTTCCTTGTTTCTTTAGAACTTGGCTCTTGTTCCTTTTTATTAGGAAACACTATTTCAAAGAATTCAACATCTTTTGACTCAATAATCATATTTTTATGTATTTTCTCTATTTTTGATTTATTAACCAAAAATCTATAAGCGCTGCTATTATTAGCATAACCTATGAATATACAATCTATTATTTTTGGTCCTATTTTCACATTTTTGGGTGGAGGAACCATTACTTTTGCTAAACACCCCCACACTTTTAAGTGTTTATAAGACGGCTTACTTCTTTTCCATAATTCATAGGGTGTAACATTAGACTTCTTTTGAGGTATTCGGTTGAGAATATAATTTGCTGAAAGAATTGCTTTCCCCCCACAAATTCTGAGGTATCCCAGAACTTAATAACAATGCATTCATCATTTCTTTTAAAGTTTTATTCTTTCTTTCTGCAACACCATTTTGTTGTGGTGAATAAGGTGAAAGTTGTTTGGTGTATTATACCATGTTGTGAACAAATTTCAACAAATGGAAATTCATATTCCCCACCTCTATCACTTCTAACTATCATGATCTTTTTATCAAGTTGATTCTCAACCTCATTTTTATAATGTTTAAACATTTTCAAAGCCTCATCTTTACTTCTCAATAAGTAAACATAACAATATCTTGTACAATCATCTATAAAAGTGATAAAGTATTTCTTACCTCCTCTTGTCTGTATATACTTTAAATCACATATATCAATATGTATTAATTCAAGAGGTTATGTACTTCTTTCAATTGATTTAAAAGAAGATTTTCTAAGTTTTGTCTCAACACAAATTTCACATTTATGATTAGAGTTAATCTCACATTTTGGCAAACATTCCATATTAATTAATCTACGTATAGTATTATAATTAACATGTCCTAATCTACCATGCCATAAATTAAAAGACTCAATCATATAAGCAGAAGATGTGATTTTATTAATATTGGAAGGTATAACAGTCATTACATTCATTTTGAAGAGCCCATTGCTCATATATCCCTTCCCCACATACATCCCATTTTTAGTTAATACAAATTTGTCTGATACAAAGACTAGTTTAGATTTCTTTTGACTAAGAAGGGATCCTGACACTAAATTTTTCCTAATATCAGGCACAATGGAGCACGTTGTTGAGGGTGATGTCAGATGTCATCTTCAAAATCACCTTTCCTTGTCCAGCTATCTTTGATGAAGAAGAATTTCCCATGTATAGATGTTCTCCATTCTCAATTTCTTGATATGTGGAGAACACCTTCCTGTTGGAACACACGTGGCGGGTTGCTCCAGTATCCACCCACCATTTTCTTGGATTCTCAACCATATTTATTTCTGAAACAACCGTTGAAAGGTTCATTTCAGAAACATCTTGAAGAAGGCTATCCACTTCTGTTACATTGGCTTGTGCAGACTTCTTATTCTGGTCTTTGCGTTTTTGACAATCTTTTGCCCTATGTCCAGGGCTTATCACAGATGTAGTGTAAGACCCCAATTTTTATGAATAAAGATGATTTTTTCTATGAATATTATGGAATGAATTTGATATAATGTTATAGTTGTGGCTAATATTTATAAATTTTGTAAAGTATGCAAGTTGTTAAATAATATTCGATTGGTCGGGGAATATTCGTTTTAGCAGGGAATATTCGTACAACGAGACAATCATTGGTGGACCCCGTAACGGAATTATTGTCGGATTGAGAAAATGACAAAAATATTTTATAAAAATAACGGCGGAGGTGTTACTGTTAAAACTGTTGAACTACCCGGTAGTAAAAGTACAGTAATACACATGGTTGTATAGTAGCACACGGTATTGATTATTGATGCTTACATGAGAAGTCACTCAGTTATACTCAATTATTGTTGTATCATATCTCTCATATTATTGATTCAATTATTGTCACAGTATCATCTGCATTATATGTTATATTATTAAATCAATAATTGAGACGACAAAGTTATTCATATTATTAAATTGCAATAGTTATAATGTCTAGAAGTTCTGTCAAGGAGAGGTTTGGTCACCTAATTGCGCGCCAATAGGGACCAATAGGGAGAAATCCTTATTGGAAAGCCCCCTCTTTCCTGGGAACAACCTGGTTGTAAAATATTGTGAGTTATAATATTAATGATTAATATGTTCGTATTGATTAAAGATGAATTTGATAGTTTCATTGTGTTGGGATTATTTGTGTTAGTAAAAATCGGCATCTATTTCGATGATAATTGATGTCTGGAGGTTATATTGTTCAATCGGGTATTCAGGACACTTTTTGTGTCAAAGTACTATTCACGAGTTACTATTCATGAGTTACTATTCACGAGTTACTATTCACCCGAACAATATATTTTTTTCCGGTCCAAATTAATTTTGGGTACAATATTATTCCACGAGGAGATGTGCTAATTTTTCAGACCGTTGGTTGAATTTATAATAGTAAATCAATATGGATCGCTGGTTTAAAGTTTTAATAGTGAATCAGTATGGACCGTTGCTTTAAGTTTTAATAGTGAATCAGTATGAACCGTTCGTTTAAAAGTAAATCAATCTGGACCGTTCATGAATTAGTTACTATTCAATCCATTCTCCTATAAATAGAAGCTTATTCCTTCATTATTTCTTACGAATTCACTGAAACTCTAGAGAGAGAAATTATAGAGAGAAAGAAGAAGAGTTTTCTACTACTTCACTACTTTTATATCCAGTTCTTCTTTATAAGGTAAGGGGTATTATTTCTTTTGTATTCATGAAGAGAACTTCTGTTATTCCATTCTTTATCATTCTGTTAGAATAACCTGTATACGTTGGCTACCCTATACTTGGTGAAATTCTTCTATTATTCCATTATTTATTATTCTGTTGGAATAACATGTATACGTGGGCTACCCTATACTTGGTGAAATTCTTCTGTTATTCCATTCTTTATTATTCTGTTGGAATATCTTGTCTGTGCATTTTACGCCGGACCTGGTTCCGTCTTTATTATTCTGTTGGAATATCCTGTCTGTGCGTTTTACGCCGGACATGGTTCTGTCTTTATATTCTGTTGGAATATCATGTCTGTGCGTTTTACGTCGGACCTAGTTCCATATTTATTATTCTGTTGGAATAACCTGCCTGTGCGATTTATCACATGCCTGGTGATTTCTTTTGTTATTCCATTCTTTATTATACTCAGTTGGTTAAAGTTTTGACTTCTATACTCCATGAAATTAGTGGAATATCCTTGATATTTGCGCTTCATCCAGTATCTTTTCATGAAAATATTCTTCTGAGTATTATTGAATTTTACTCTATAAAGAAGTATCATGTTGACAATTTGGACGTTATTAGTTCCTGGATAAACTAATTCTTGAACTTGTTTTTATTGAATTCTTATATCATTGTCATCATCCTCATGTTTATATTTTTGAAAGTTATCTGTGGCCTGTAGTGCATAGATGGACTTGGTATGATTATGACCGGGGATTATTCGGTATAATCATGACCGTAATGTTACAAATGATGTGGTAAAAGTCCTCATTGGCCCGTAGTGCATTGATGGACAGTTGTTGGCATGATCACGACCATTGATGAATACATGAATATCCTTGGCCCGTAGTGCATGGATAATTTGTGGTCGTAACCCTAATGAATATCCTTGGCCGTAGTGCAGGGTTGATGTGGATTATTTATTAAGCTGAGTCTCAGCGATAAAAGTGATGAAAAAACGTTTTAAATTATAAAAGATAGTAGATTTTATTCTCTACTTGACTTTTTTAATGGATTGCTTATTCCGCTTGCAGTTAAACTTGTTGTCTATTGTATTTTATCAGTTTAACATTGTTGAAGGCTAATGATAATTTATCCTGTATTATCTTAGTCATAATATTTCTTACTGGGCTAGTTGAACTCACCCTTTCTTTCATTGTTCTCTTCAGGAATTGAGAACGTAGCAGGGACTAGTTGGAGAACGGAGTGATGGTCCAGATGATAGCATTAGTAGTCCTCACTATTCTATGAAATAGTGTGATAATAATTGCAATGAGGACTTATTCTGAGAGTGGATATTGTCTAGAAGACAATATTTGTATTAAAACTCACAGCTCTTGTTGTATATTTAAGATTGTATTTGTATTCTGTACCATGTATTTGGCGACTCAAGATGGGGCGTCACATGTAGCATTTTCCTTGGAACTTTTTATTTGTTCCTTGTTGAGGCCCATTACCAGAGAATTTTTTCTTTTTGGACTTCGGACCTTGTTCCACCACGTTGGCTTTATACTCCACAAAGGTCCTTCCTGTTTTCTTTTCAGAGGCACGATTGTCCTCTTCTATCCTTAATCTTACGATTAAGTCTTCAAGTTTCAACTCTTTGCGTTTATGCTTTAGATAATTTTTAAAATCTTTCCACATAGGTGGTAATTTTTCTATAATAGCAGCAACTTGGAAAGATTCACTTAGAGACATACCTTCTGCATGTATTTCATGCAGGATTACCTGTAATTCTTGGACTTGGCTGATGATTGCCTTGGAATCCACCATCTTGTAGTCCAAAAACCTGCTAACTACGAATTTCTTCGTGCCAACATCTTCTGTTTTATACTTTTTATCCAAGGAATCCCATAATTCTCTTGCTGTTTTGAGAGAACTATACATATTGTATAATGTGTTATCCAATCCATTAAGGATATAATTTCGGCACAAAAAATTTGCATGTTTTCATGCATCTATTGCGGCAACAACTTGCCAGTCTGTTTCATCTTCTTTGAGCACAGGGGATCTTCGTGAAGAAACCTCACCAAGTTCAAAGTTGTGAGATAAAACAACATCTTTTGTTGCCATCTTTTAAATTTTGTTCCATTGAATTTTTCTAGTTTTTCACCATGGTTCACAGGAAGATTTGGTATAGAAGGTGTAGAAGAAGAACCAATTATAGTAACAGAATTGGTATCCATATTTGTTACAAATATATATAAATAATAATTGTCTTAAGATTGTTAGTATAACTTAAAAAGAAATTATATATATATATATATATATTTACTTATCTCAATTAACTAGAATTTTAGAAAAATATTGTCAAGGCTAGTACTTGGTACTATGTCCTTAAGACAATAATACCCTCTGAATGGTGCTTAGAGTTGATAACACTTGTCTCCCAGGATACAATGACCCCGTACACTTTAGCAGCACTACTAAAAGTATACACCTCGAACCAAAAGAAATGCTCTGACTCTCTCAATATAAACTTAAAGAAACTAATGAAGAAATAAATGCTTTATATGCTTAAATGCTTGAACGAATGGATGAAAATGAAGGTTGTTCCTCTTATCTATTTATAGGAGGGTTGGTGACCCATTGGATGGGCATCTCACCCCTGAAAAGGCATGGGGTGCCTCTTGAAGAGGTATTATTTGTATATGTTGATCAAAACGACGTAGTTTTGACCATTTACAGAATAGGCACATCTATTCGGTTTATTAAAACGACGTAGTTTAAGCATTAGCAGAATCAAAACTACGTAGTTTTAAGCTTAGAAGAAAAGGCGCGACAAAAATGACGTAGTTTTAGGCCGCCCATTCAACCTTACAGATACCGCTTCCTCAAAACGACATAATTTTGATAATATCGCTTCTCAAAACGACACAGTTTTGATAATATAATAAATACAGCTTCAAAATGACACAGTTTTGATAATAAAATTAAATAAATAAAATTTAAATAAGTTTTAATTAAAAATTTAAATAAAATTTTATCTAAAAAATTATATACATGACCTACGTGCCCAGGCCGAGCCGGGCCAGACCGAACGACGGCGCGCGTGTGGGTTCAAACCTAGCCTTAGCTAGGTCCTCTCCCTTCCATAAAAGTGGGGTGCCCCTTGGGACCCAAACCCAATAACACTTTCCTTATATATAAACATATAAAATATTTAATTTCTAACCTATGTGGGACTTGGTTTTTCTCACATGTATTTATTATCTTTTATCATGATCTTTGGGAGTTAATATCTCATTCATTACTCAATGGATTTGAGCTTCCAAATACTTAATTTAATCTACTCATGGAGTAAAATACATTAATATATGGAATCATTAAAAATAATTAATGACATCCATATTTATTTAGGCTCAAATTCCAACAGATGCGTCCTTTGATCGACAATGATATGTAATGGTAATTGATAATTTGATATGTAACTTGTAGACGGTGGGTTTTCGAAGGCTTGGTGGCTTGGCTTTTGGTGGACAGAGAGTCAGGGACGACTTGAGTTATTCTTCTTTTTTTCCTTAGTGACGACAACGACAACGACAAAGTAAATTTTGTGAGTTTTCATCCACATTATAAGATTTCATCCACATAATAAGAATTCCACCTTATCATTGCTTATGAAATTATTAAGAATAAGAGGAAGAAGGTAAAGAAAGCTTGAAGAATTGAAAAATATAACGCAATGGGACAAAAGCTTATTCCACGAAAAACAAGTGATTTTCTCTGTCCACTGTTTAATTATACGAACATATACTATTAAGGAGGATTGTAGCGGAATGTACGATCCATCCCACATCAATTCATCACTAATGCAGCGCACACCTGTGTAGACTGGCCCAATAAGAATGTTGGACCACATCTTTACCTAAAAGGTTAACCTATTAGGTTGAGGCTCTACCATACTTATTAACCCATCTACACTCTTGAATTTATCCAATGTGGGATTCATGTGAAATATCCTAACAATCTCCACCTTTCACTTGAATACCCATCACAAGTATTCATACTAGAGTATTCACCTTTTAAGCACACCTTCTTTGAATCCTTTCGTGGGATTCATGTGAAATATCCCAACAATCTCCACCTTTCACTTGAATACCCATCACAAGTATCATACTAGAGTATTCACGTATCATACTAGAGTATTCACCTTTTAAGCACACCTTCTTTGAATCCTTTCGAGAGCTCTGCTCGACTCTAATACTACTCCACCACGTCAGAGCCAAACGAGCCATCCTGAGCCCTGCTCCACATGATTCAAATACTTCACCTTTGAGTCCTTTAAGAGCTTTGCTTGACTCTAATATTACTCCACCACGCCTGAGGCAAACGTGTCTCAACAACTTCCCTAGAGCCATCCTAAGCCCGCTCCACCCGACTCAAATTATCCCGTGCTCCACCTGATTCAACTCTATTTACTCCACACCCACGAGGCCTGCGAATTTTACCCTCGCACTCCCCTCGCACCTTGGAGTTGTTCTTGGGCCCATCGAACCATGAGCTTTGATACCATTTTGTAACGGAATTGTACGATCCATCCCACATCAATTCATCACCAATGCAGCGCACACCTGTGTAGACTGGCCCAATAAGCATGTTGGACCACCTCCTTACCTAAAAGGTTAACCTATTAGGTTGAGGCTCTACCATACTTATTAACCCATCTACACTCTTGAATTTATCCGATGCGGGATTCATGTGAAATATCCCAACAAGGATATAATGGAGGGCAATTTTGTCATTATTTGGCTCCACGATTTAGTTATGTGGGCTCTCCATATTAAAGTGTGAATTGTAGTTATATTTCATCGTTGGATTTGCGATTGGACAGTCGTAATCGATTGTGAGGATAATGTTAGTCTTATAACATTGGCTAGGGTCTATAGATCGGTCCCCTATATATATATATATATATATATATATATATATATATATATATATATATATATATATCTAACAAAATATAATTGATTTTGAATTTCTTGCTCACCTTAATAAATCCTCTGGTTCATCCAAAGTTTGAGATAAATCTCACCGTCCATGTAGTATCGGAGACACGAGACATAGCTAGTATATAGAGAGAGAGACTATTCTATTATCAATCAGTGTTTACTTTACGATCATAGGGTGTTTTAACTCTACGATTGTAGATTGTGTATATTTGAAATATTAGAATATGTGATACCCGCAAATCCGAAAATTGATCAATCGAGATTTATTTGAATTTAACACAATGATTAGAGGACATGATAAGGATATGAACATGAAGGAAGCTCCCTTCTCTTCTTCAAGAGTTGGGACTTGGGAGTTGCACTTTCTTACGGCTAATGCTAACAAGGGAATGTGGGCCGAGTGCATTGGCATTTTGAAAGATAGGGGAGATAAAACTATAAACACCGGAATAAACCCCAGAAAAACCTTAGATATTTTATAAAAAAAAAATATATGTTTCCTATATAAAAAGGTTAGCAATAAAAAAGTTGAATATTAGGGACAAGAATCATTTTTTTTATAATGTCGCACGTGCAAATCAATTCCTTATATATAATAGACCGACAAGACAAGAGATCTTAATTTAAAATAATTATGAGTTGATTCTGACAGATCACAAGTTAATTCAAATGGTGACATTGGATTTGACAATAGCAAATCTATTTAGTCAATATAATTAATAATACTCCCTCCGTCCCATAATATATGACGTTTTAGATGATTTAATTTTTCTCAAATTATTTGTTGTTTTATATAATCTTAAGAGAATTAATTATAATATTTTCAAAATTACTCCTCACGGAGAAATGTTACAGATGGGAGAGAGCGAGATAAGTATGATAATAATATGGAATTTAAAGGTATTATAGACAATTAATATTATATTTAATGTTATCCAATTATTTCCTTAATTTTTATGCATAACTCTAAAACGTCATATATTATGGGACGGAGAGAGTAATTATTTTCTTTGTTGTTTGTGTCTTTAAAATTTAATGCATGTATTCATATTAAATTCTCAACATATGAATGAATTATAGGAATTGGATATATTGAATTAAGAAAATTCAACTAATATTCAAGTGTCCCTAACAAATTTAGAAGGATTTCAGCAACAAAACAAAAAAGAAAGCTCTCTCTATTCTAATGCAGTATGTCCTCTGTCTCTCTCTTGAACTTCTTTTACTATTAATTTTTTGAACTAACGAAACAAAGGATGATCAAAGTCCTGTTCTTTTTCTGATTATCCATACCGAATTAGCTTGGTCTAATTATATCCTATTTCTATTTATTGAAGAGTTTTTAGCATGAAGTTAATTTTGATTAATTGATTAATACAGTATCAACACGCAGATTGAAAGGTGATCTCTCTGCATGTCACCAACTTATTGTAGCTCTTAAAATGTATACTAAGAAAAAAAGCAAGTGAAAGTATATACTATATGCACTTAGCATTCCATCAATGTTGTTGGACAGAGGAGTATTATCAGTTAGTGTGCTTTCTCCTAGTACCAATTTCAGCGACTTTGAGTTGGGACAGTGCACCTGGACTAAATGTTGTAGTGGAAAGTGTAAACCACCCCATCAGGCATATACCTAAAATGAGGTGGAAGCTCAGTATTAAGTTATGCTGAAGACTCCAGGATCCATATTGCCTGTGATCACGAACATCATCTGAATAACACCTTATAGAATCTGCAGCTACGGCCTCAAAATAACGTTTGTACTAATCAACTTTTTGTTCTAAAAGTTAATTGAAAAGCACTTCAAATAATGAAACATAAACTTTATTACAACAATCGAAACAACAAGAGGCAACTCATCTTATGGTACTTGATACACAGGAAGCAGCTGGGCTTCCTTGGGAACATCTAAGCTTTTGTTCAGCCTTCAGAGTACAACTAGGGTGTATTGTGTCTGGATTTTATTGTCCTGCAAATGTCCTTTTAACCTTCTATAAGAGTAAGGTCTTCAAAAGTAACCGATCTTACTTGATTAGACAACGATTGCTACCTAATCTTCAAGTAATTTTTATCTGTCCTCAAGAAAATTAGAAATACAAGCTCATTCAATATGAACTGCCGAAATGCCAGACGTAATTTCTGTGGCTCGAGGATCACTGCTCTGTAAAGAAATGCCTCGAGGATCTTCTCTCACTAGCATGGCCAACACATTGTGTGAACTCCACGCTTTTGTGAGATTAGTGCTGCTTGCATCCCCTAAGGTTACGGCAAAGATAGCATCAAAACCACCTGCACCAGGAACTCCAGCCAACAGGACTCCTTCCATTTTCATAGTAGCATCCAAGAGCCGAGTTTGTGATTCAGGTTCTATCTGGAAAGGTTTATAGTAAAAGAGATGGTCAAATAGGAGGAAGAGAAGAATGTCAACCCTGCATCCTAAGGACATATCGTGTATCAAATTCTGCGAGCATTCTTGATGGACAAATTTCTTAAACACACAAACATGCTTAGACATGACCTTAAAACTTTCAATATACAATTTAAGAAGAATATTTATATCATTTCTCTCACACTTGACAAGACAATACATGAAAGTAAAGAAAGGTCCAAAACTACTAGAAAATGGTTAATGGGCTGTCAAAATCACTAATTAACAATTTTACTCGATCCTTTGAAGCACAAATTTAGACTAAGATGGTGTTTGAGTTTGGGTCTGATTGGGTCAAGTGCGCTCAGAATTTGGTCCATTCGGACCGTTTCTTTGGGCATAAATCAACTCTGAAAAGAGCCCAAAGGTCTACATAGAAGAAAGTGGGTTGGCGTAGCCCTCCCATTACTTTATACTATCGGTCGATCTTTTCTCTCTACTCCACAGCCTTCTCACCTTTCCCCCTTCTAGCTCAATGCACACTAATTTTGAAAAATAATCTGAAAAAATCTCGACTCTCATTAATTTACCGATTTCATTGATTCAATGACTCTCCATCTCAATTATGACATTCTCCAGTTATTGTTTAGGTATTGTGCTCTCTTCTTTGCTTTTGTTGGGTAATTGCTTAATCCTAGTACATTTAATTTTTGCCCTTTTGTTGATGTAATTTTGGTGATTTCAGCCGGATCGCTTGTTCTCTAGATGCATGGTTTGAATTTTATTTCACCATTTTTTTGGGTTACAGACATTTTAATTTGTTGTCTTTCCACTTAATCATTATATCTCTTAGTTTCTCTTTCTCTAAAGAAATGTAATTTTAACTAATATCTATTTTCTTGGTTTTAGTAAGGTCATATGGAGACTAACTTTTGCTGTTGATAGGTAGAATGTGGATGATGGAAGACTATGTTTGTGGATTCAAATTTATCGAAAAACTTTTGAGGGAAGTATGAATGCTAGAAGACAATCTTATTCCAACTTATAAAGTGTACAATAGAGAGCCTTATATAGGCTAATACTTAAAGGTAGACATGAAAAGAAAATCAATCAGTAATCAATGATTACCAATTTACCATTGATCATGCATCTAGAACAATCCTAACTCTACTAATCACTCCAAAATCATGATTCTAAAATCATGATTCTAGAATCCTTTCTAACAACTATGCTAATCACTCTAATAATCTATAACCCTTTCTGACGCTTCCCTCAAATCGAGGTTCCCTCGTAAATTCACACAATTCTAGCAGCTGGTTAACTCAGTGGTGGAGCATTTTTATGTACATACATAGACACATAGGGGGGGAGAGAAAGAGAGAGAGAGAGAGAGAGAGAAGAAATAGGCATGCAATCAAAAAGAAGAGAACTTACTGGAATGCCTGCAGCGTCTCCCATCTGCCGCATCTGACACCTGATCTCAAGCATAGCATCCCTAGATACTAACAATGCTTTAACAATTTGTACTTGGCTTGGTTCACTAGCCTGGCCCATCCACTGTTCAAGGTATCAACATTAGTTAGGTAAGCTTAATCATAATCAAGGCAATCTTTATAAGATAACGTGTAGCCACCATAAGAAAATTGGCGCAAATCAAATGCAGTAAACAGAGAATGAATCAAATAACCCAGAAAATTTGCTTGTTACATATGCCATGGTATACCGACATGATTAAAAAAAGAAAAAAGAAAAAAACTACTAATATTTATAGTATTGAGCTTTCTTTGTACATATTAAGTAGATAATATGGCAGTAGTTGCAAAAAGACAATTGATTGAAAGAATTACCTCTTCTGACTTACACATGTTGCAGCTGCTGATGACGCATTTATATGCATCCCAATGTTCTTCTGCCAATTTTCTTAACAGATTCAACTGTGTTTCAAGAGCTGAATTTGCATTAGACAACTTTGTCCAGGTATCTCTGGACTTTTGAGGATCAGATTTTTGCCATTTCTTGACAGCACCGACCATTGATGGTGTAGATGATCCTCCGGTTCCAGGCTCGCCTAGTAACTGGAAATGTATCATTATTATTATGCCCAACTTTAATAAGAAACATGTCAATGTAGAGATATGTAGTTGCTAGCACAAAGTTTTCTAATTATATAAACGTGTTGTTTTGGTAGGGGGAAAACATCCCTTTGAAGCTCTGAGACCCTCTCTGAGCCGAATGGGCTCAATGGTGATCCAGATAAGAAATTCCGACCATTTGGCAGCCCCCATATATATCCCATCGAACCAAGACAATATTTGCAGAATAATAACTTCAAAAACTGGAAAGAGTACTTCCTATGTTTGAATTTCATGAGGTACTTTCCTTTAAAATCTACATCAGGTGGAGACTTTCTCAATTCATAGATAGATTATTGACATATAATATGTGCATAGCTTCTTAGACCAAGCAATCAAATGCATATAAACATGCAAAATACAAAATACAATGAATGTTTATATACTTACCAGCATCATCAATGGAGGCAAGGAGAATTTAGTCCTCTCATGGTCCCATTTGCCTTTTAGGACATCAGTGATAACTTCATCTAATGGCTGGCCTCCAACTGCACCCTGCAACTCTTTAACAGAAATACATATAAATAAAAGAACTTAGATGAAAGTTTCTCCAAGAAATAAATTTGGACTTGCATGAATTAATTGAAGTTAAGGTCCTTAAGGATATTAGTCTTGCATATTAGTAAGCTAAAAAATTATAGCTCACTTAAACTTTGTCCCGAGTACTTAGGATACCATATTAAGTTTTCTAGACTTAATGTCAACAATGGAAAGCCAACCTCTACGTGCATTATGTAATACATTCTACTCTGTAATTAAAATTTTATGGCAAAAGATATTTAAATGTTTGTTTATATATATATATATATATAGAGAGAGAGAGAGAGAGACCTGGGCCGAAGAAAGAACTTCAGGTGAAAACCGGACATAACGTTGACTTCCATAAACTGCAGAACTGACGTCAAAACCACTACCCACCTTCCCTTGTGCAATACAATGAGCAGTTTGAGCTATCACATGCACCACATCCAGATCTGCAGTGTCCATTTCTTGGTTTTGATCTTCACTCAATGATGAAAGATTAACAACCCCAAGGTAACTAAGCAATGCGGCGACCACAGCAGTTGTCATGGCTGCAGATGATCCCAGTCCAGTTTTTGCAACTTCAGGCTTGGAATTTTCTCCATTTGATTCTCCGGCGTTGAAGGTAATTGAAGTAAAAGGTTTAAGGGTGGCCAATGATTCTGGGGATAAAGGGAGACCAAGGGCTTCAATCTAAGAAAAAGGGGGGCGGGGGACAACATTATCTTTACTTCAATAATATCATAAAGATCACAACTCAAATCATACATATTAAAGAAGTCTCATGATAATCACATACAAAAAAATAGTGAAGCATAAAAGCAAGTTCATATAGCATGTGATCACATATTGATATAATCAAACAAAGTTATTCCACTTGTTTTTTGTCTTAAAATGGTCGCACCTATAAACAATTCATCCAATTTTGCAAAGGTTGCAAAGGTAGGCTACCTTATTTTATGCATCTAAATACAATTAATAGTCCCAAACACCAAAAATAGTTTATGCAGATTGCCCCATGTTCATGTCACTTCACTATCCACACACAACTAGCATATAAGCAATGCTAAAAACTATGGCATAGCTAATGCAACAACAAATGCAAATTATAGATGGAGGACATGAAGAGCCATAGCCTTTGAAGCAATGAGGCATAAGATAATGGAACAAATCTCTCATCACCAACAGAAGCTTTGTGTGGCAACCAAAGGTACCAACAACCAAGGTGTCGTGCCAGCTAGAACACTCACTACGGTAGCAAAACAAAACACAGCAAGTGGACAACCAACTACATTTATTACAATATTGCACGCGTCTGGTCATCTATACGCAGCATGCATACAAAGGCAAATACAATTTGTTATTATATAAAAGTTTAAATGGGGAAAAGTGAAACTATTAAGAATTCAAGTACAGTGAAGTTGTATAATAGATGCAAAAACCAAAAGTTGAGTTGTTGGAGCCTCTACTATTTGAAAGTGACAAGCACAGATATTCCTTTCTCTTTTCGCAAATTTTCATAAAAATATTACATGTCAGTTGCTAGTTGGACAAAACATGCAAGGAAGAGATATATCTATATCAGCACCATGGCAACATGTTGCTAGATGCTGAGATGGAAATATAACAAGAATTGGCAACCAAGAAAATTAAGAAAAATAATGCCCCTAAATATCAATGGATACATTCTGAAAATTTTCAAGAATATTGTAATTGTTAAAAAATACCTGATTACGATACGAATAGAATTGATTGCAACCCAAGATTGTGATATCAAGACCTGCATGACGGCATAGATTTGAAGATTTATTTTGCCTTCTATATGCAGACAAGGATATGATGCATCAATAATACCTTGCAGAAGAAGTTTGTGTAATGCATTCTTCTTATCATTGTCAAGGGTTGCATATGCTGCTGCCACAGAATATTGCACTGCATACTCTACAAAGGGGTTCCTTGAGTTACTGAAATTCAATCCAATAATGATAAACATCAATAGTAAAGATTCAAATGATGCATATACGGTTTGTAATCATTTGTCAGTGTCAGAGAAGCCGTGAAATATATACACATATATATATGTATACATTGATAGGTCCATGAATATAACTGTTTTTTATATCAAATGTATAACTGCACATAGATCATGATTAACAACAACAACAAAAGTGAGATCACTCTGATTATTTTAATTGCAATCATAATTATGCATAAAAATATATATAATGAAAGGTTATGCAGTCATAGAAGAAGGAATATTGATTTAATGTAGTACAAGGATGAACAGTGATCACCAATAATAACACATACCTTGAAGAGGCACACTGAAGCAATAAATGTTTTAGTGACATTTTGTACGTAGTTTCCCTTGCCATCTGGGGGGAAGTTAGTTTTACGTCTGTCCATGCCTGAAAGGTAGAATCGCAAGATTGAAACATAAACAAAATACAGGCCCAGAAAGTACTAAGCAGCACAACGGTCAACTACTCAACCAAAGATCCAAGTGTAACAAAGTTTGGTTCTTAGAAATAACAAAGGTTGTCTAAATCAGCTAAATATCAGATTGACAGTATGTCTATCTATTGTTAAATAAAGCTTCTGGAGTTCATTATAGCAATCTATTTCAATTTTCACTCTACTTTTTCCTTTTTTCTAAAAAAACTAGCATTCTTTTTTTAGATACCAAAGACCCAAATGTAACAAAGTTTGATTCTTAGCAATAAAAAAGGTCATCTAAATCAGCTAAATATCAGATTAGTCTGTCAAACTATTGTTAAATAAAGCTTCTGGAGTTCATTATGGCAATCTATTTCAATTTTCACTCTACTTTTTTCCTTCTTTTTTTTCCTTTTTTTCTAAAAAAACTAGCATTCTTTTTTTAGATACCAAAGATCCAAATGTAACAAAGTTTGATTCTTAGCAATAACAAAGGTCATCTAAATCTGCTAAATATCAGATTGATAGTCTGTCTATCTATTGTTAAATAAAGCTTCTGGAGTTCATTATGGCAATCTATTTCAATTTTCACTCTACTTTTTTTCTAAAAAAACTAGCATTCTTTTTTTAGATAGCTAAGTTGGCCCCAAGTATTCGGCCTCAAGGTCCCCAAATTTTTAAAAGACTAAGGATTTCATGTCTCACCTGGTTTTGTAGCCTTAGAAGGAAAAAAGAGAGAATATTTATCAATTATAAATTGATTTTAGACATATTGGCTAGCAAACCAGCACCCATATATCTAGTCAAAGACTTTCCTCTAACCTGGAAAACCAGTTTGGTTGTAAAGTCTAGATAAATGAGCATTTCGCCAAACAAATAGATTTTCTTTCTAGCATTTATTCATCAAGCTGAGAAAAAGATATCATATGTGCATCTGAGTACTGAGGAAACGTGCTTTACAAAAGATTCTGAGCATTATGGTTTAAATTAGAAGCCATAACCTATCACTAGAATTTAGGTGCTAAGTGTTAACAACAATAACAAAAAATAAAATTAATCACTTAAGTCAAGTGCCAGATCATGCCCTATCACTAAAATTTAAGTGCCAAGTGTTCACAACAATAAAAAAAATACTCCCTCCGTACCAAAATTAGAGATGCATTTTCTTAGTACGTTCCAAAATTAGAGATGCGTTTCTATTTTTAGACTATAAAGTCACATGTTCATAACAAGTCATTACTTATATACTATGTAGATTGAGTATTGTCACTCATGGCACCAATTACTCTATTTCTAGCAAAGAAAATGTTGGAATTTTTTTTTTCTTAAAGGTCATTGTATTTGAAATGAATATCTAATTTTGGAATTAATGGAGTTATATAATAAGCCACTTAAGCAAAGTGTCAGAAAGAAAGATAACACACCCAAGCCCAGCTATCGGGTTTAAGCTCATCGTAAAGCGGTTTGACAATTGCGTAGAATCGAGCATTTGTACTGAGTACAAGACCTGCATTTGGCCTCTCCAGTATCAGGTATCCTCCTGTCATCAAAACCTTTCCAGGAGCAGAAGCAACTCTAATCCACCATCAAAATAAACAAAGTTCAAATTTAAAAATCTCATAGGATAACATAGTAACTATAACACAATCGATTGAGAGCCCACAAACTTACATGGCCATTTCTCCACAATTTTCAAGCTGGTTTCAAAAATAGTGGGATTCAACTAAGACAACAACCAGCAATTAAGTCAACTCAATACAGTAGATACAAAAATAAACATCAATCTAACAAACAAGCCCTGATTAATCGCTGAGAATGTGTAAAGAAAAATAATTTTAAATCTGAGAAATCTAAAACCCCAAACCTCAGTTCGACTGAATGAACTTCTTTCTGCCAAGTAAAAAAGGTTTATTGAGCCAAAGCGCCAAGTATCGACTTTCTCAACTGCCAAACAGTGGAAATCAAATGGTACAAAATTTATGTACTGATAATTGCTAAAAGAATAATACATCAATTGATGAAATTCATTTGATAGTTGAATAAGGAATTTAAAGAATAATATGATCCGGGAACTTAAAATACTTGCCTTTATCTTTGATTACTAACAACGAACTTGACAATGCCTTGTGATCGGGAAGCTTTGTTTGATGGTGAACTGTGATTTTTGCATAATATGGAGAGATGGAGTAGCTGTGAGTTTGTGATTGTTGTAACTTGTAAATAAGGTCGGGAGAGGAGAGAGATTAAAACCATTTTTGGATGGAAACTTAAAAAATGGAAAACAAAAATGAAATAAAAAAAATTATTTTATGTTGTTACAAAGTTTTTTAAGTTTTATATTTATATTATTTTCTATTTTTACATTAGTTTTGTTGTATTTAAAATGTAGAGGGTATTATAAAAAATACTTCATCAGTCTTACAATAAAAGTCTTTATTATTGTTTTAGGTAATTCAAGATAAATGTCTATTTGTTATAAAATTATAGTGGATGTCTAGATTCATAGGATGTCTAGATTCATTCTTATCTTGTAACTCCTATGTTAATTGAGTTATAAAACTCATGACCTTTGAGTTTTATAATCTCCTAGTATTGATGTTAGTATATATATAAATAATATCATTTGTAAAAGGAGTTAGTGATATACAAAATATTATACAAATACTCTCTTTGTCCTTGTCATCTTTGTTCTCTTGATTTTAGTAATACTTTATAATACATTATTAGCACGATTGCTTCTCAATTTCGTTTTAAAGATAATCATATTTGAAGGAGAAGGTATATATATATATATATATATATATATATATATATATATATATATATATATATATAACAAAATACAAATGATTTTGAATTTCCCGCTCATTCAATAAATCATCTGGGCCATCCAAAGTTTGAGATAAATCTCACCGTCCATACATCTATCTAATAAAATACATCTATCTATCTAATCTATCTAATAATTATTTTAAATTTCCCGCTCACTTAATAAATCATCTGGGCCGTTCTAAGTTTGAGATAAATCTCACTGTCCATACAGTGCCGGAGGCACGGGACCCAGCTAGTATATATATATAGGGCTATATGTATATACACAGCTGTGTATTACACAGTAGAGCTATAACGACAGATTTTTTGGGCTATAGCCACGTTAAACTGTCGTTATAGCCCAGAATTGAGAAACCGTCGCTATAGTCCAAAAAACCGTTGTCATAGCCTACTGTGTAATACACAGCTGTATACACACATTTTTCCCATATATATATATATATATATATATTATCTAATGCAGTTGCCTATATGCTCATTTTTATTTTAGTATATATGTACATCACTTATATACAACATACTGCATAATATATTGCATGTCATACAATGATTACATGTGACTTACTTACTTTGTATGATATTACAGCAGACTTGTTTTGTTGTTAACAGTGTTACTTTAGTCACGTTATATGTTAATCAGTAGTATATTACTACAACATACAAGTCGTTGTAATTTCATGAATGAAATAAAATATATGATTTTCTTCTTGCTTGCTTGATGTAATTACTGAATTTACGGTTCAAACTTATAATTAAATGAATTTAATCCCTCCTCTAGACTGCACCTTGCCCCCAGATCATTTCAATTTTAGTTCCCTTTTTCATTTCTTGGCCAAAGCCCGAAACTGATGAGGCTTGTCGAATTTGAAGAAATCTAGTAAGCCTTTGGGTGTGTAATGAAGTTTAACAGTTAGAGAGAAAAGGGAGTGACACACAGAATGAAGAAGGAACCGAGAATGTTTTCTTTCATTTGCTTAACTTTTTCTGTAACTATCAGTATAGTATAAGGCTTAGTGTACTGCTTATGTTTTATTAGCTGACAACTCATGCTTATACTTGACGTAGTATATGGTTAGTTACATAACCTTTTTGCCACCTCCTGCTTATCTCTCTTATGCCTCAGCCTCTTTATTCCAAGCATTGTTCATGACAAACATATGCCTTTGCTAAAGTAAATATGCTTTTGGAGTCGGTGGTACTGATGATTAAATTCTTCTGAACAAAACTTATAGAGAACACTTGTAAATCAAAAACATTAAGAACTAATTAACATAGATAAACTTTGTGACTTCAATTTATAATTTCTCAACACATCAAGCTTCACAGAAGCTATTATCCTAGCTATATATTATATGCTTATATAATATTATATACTTATATAATATTTATAGTCAAATATTTATGTATATGTATAGATGTTTATTATGATACGTTATAATAAACTAAATTTCTAATGTTTTTTTTATATTTTTTTGTATGAAGTTACAATGACAAACCTTGCCAAACTTGAATTCGTGGAACTTGATATTACGGGTAAGAATTATTTATCATGGATCTTTGATGCCGAAATTCATCTTGATGACATGGGTCTTGGAGACACCGTTAAAGATGGTAATGAAACATCTAATCAAAACAAGGCAAAGGCCATGATTTTCTTACGCCATCATCTCCATGAGGAGTTAAAATTAGAGTATCTCATAGTAAAAGATCCTCTTATTCTTTGAAAAAATTTGAAAGAAAGATATGACCATCAAAAGACAGTTATTCTTCCAAAAGCTCCTTATGATTGGATGCATTTACGATTGCAGGATTTTAAATCAGTAAGTGAATATAATTCTGCAATGTTTAAAATCAGTTCTAAATTAACATTATGTGGAGATAATATCACTGATGGAGATATGTTAGAAAAAACATTCTCTACTTTTCATGCCTCGAATGTGCTCTTGCAGTAGCAATATAGGGAACGAGGTTTTAAGAAATATTCTGAACTGATTTCATGTCTTCTTGTGGCTGAACAAAATAATGAGCTTTTAATGAAAAATCATGAATCGCGACCAACTGATTCAGCTCCATTCCCTGTAGTGAATGTTACGAGATATAATAATAATTATGGTCATGGTCGTGGTCGTGGTCGTGGTCGTGGTCGTGATCGTAATAGAGGTCTTGGTCGTGGCCACGGGCGAGGAAGTTTTAATTACCGCAACCATGATACCAAATCTTCAAAGAATGAGGAGAAATAAGAAAAGGGGAAGAATATAAATAACAAAGATACCAAGAAGGAAGAAAATATTTGTTATCGGTGTGGAATGAAAGGACATTGGTCTCGTACCTGTCGTACAACCAAACATCTTGTTGATTTATATCAGTCCTCATTGAAAGGAAAGAGAAAAACATAGAAATAAATTTTTCTCATCCACATCAAGATAACGATGACATCTATTTTGATCCTATGGATATGACACACCTTGACGTTGCAGATTTCGTTACTAATGAGCAAGTTAATATTCCTTGTAATGAAAATAATTAGTTAAGAATTATGTTAGTCCTTTAAGTGTGTTTATTTTATGCTGATGTATTTCCTTTCATGTTGGTTTATTTAATGTATTTTGTTTTCTTTGAACTTTGTTATTAAATATATATAATATTATGTCTTATTATGAACTTATTATATATTTATTCCTTTTATGAAGAAAATATGGATATACGTCATGCTATACATGAGCCTAATATCAATGGTGGAGATATATGCTTAGCAGATAGTGCAACGAAACATACAATTCTCAGACATAAGCATTATTTTTCAAATCTAAGAATGATGAAAGCAAAAGTGAATACAATATCAGGTTCAGCAGACTTGATTGAAGGATCTAGAAGAGCTAATATAATGCTTCCTAGTGGACCAAAATTTATCATTGATAATGCTTTATTTTCCACTAAATCAAGGAGGAATCTGCTAAGTTTTAAAGATATACGACTTAAAGGGTACCATATTGAGACATCCAATGAAAATGGTATCGAATATCTTTACATTATATCAAATGTCTCTACTGGAAAACAAATATCGGAAAATTTACCCGTTTTATCTTCAGGTTTATACTATACAAGTATTAGTACAATTGAAGTCAATGCAATAATGAACCAGAAGTTCAATGAACCAAATAATTTTATTATTTGGCATGACCAGTTGGGTCATCCTGGATCAATAATGATGCAAAGAACTATTGAGAATTCACATGGACATTCATTAAAGAACCAAAAGATTCTTCAATTTAAGGAATTCTCATGTGCTGCTTGTTCTCAAGGTAAATTGATCATTAGACCATCACCAGCTAAAATTGGGACTGAATCCCCAAAGTTTCTAGAACGTATTCAAGGAGATATTTGTGGGCCTATTCACCCACCAAGTGAACCATTTAGATATTTTATGGTTTTAATAGATGCATCTACAAGATGGTCACATGTGTGCTTATTATCAACTCGCAACCTGGTGTTTGCGAGATTACTTGCTCAAATTATTAGATTACAAGCACAATTTTCGGATCATACAATCAAGACTATTCGTCTCGATAATGCTAGTGAATTCACATCCCAAACAGTTAATGATTATTGTATGTCACTTGGGATAAATAATGACCATCCTGTTGCCCATGTTCATACTCAGAATGGTCTTACTGAATCATTTATTAAACACCTCCAGTTAATTGCAAGACCATTCATTGCTCATGAGAACAAAACTTCCTGTCTCTGTTTGGGGACATGCTATTTTGCATGCAACATCACTTATTCGCATTAGGCCAACATCATATCATAAATTCTCCCCATTACAATTGGTTTTTGGTCATGAGCCAGATATTTCCCATCTAAGAATATTTGGTTGTGCGGTATATGTTCCAATTTATCCCCCACAATGCAAAAAGATGGGTCCTCAAAGGAGGCTGGGAATATATACTGGGTTTGAGTCCCCATCAATAATTAAATATCTTGAACCCTTAACAGGTGATTTATTTACGGTACGATTTGTCGACTGTCATTTTGATGAGACTATGTTCCCAGCATTAGGGGGAGAAATTAAACAGCTGGATAAAGATATAACTTGGAATGTATTGTCATTATTGAATTTTGATCCTCGTACAAAACAATGTGAACAAGAAGTTCAAAAGATACTTAGTTTGCAAGATATAGCAAATCAGCTACCAAATGCATTCACTGACTCAAAAGGAGTAATCAAATCTCATATACCAGCTGTAAATGCTCCAGCTCGGATTGAAGTCCCAATAGGACAATCCGCAAAAATTATAGCAAATGAGTCTAAGGCACGCTAGAAGTGTGGTAGACCAATCGGTTCGAAAGACAAAAATCCTCGAAAAAGAAAAGAATTAAATAGACAAGTTGACATTATTGAGGAGAAAAATATTCATGAGGATATAGACATAGCTAATCATAAAACCCTAGAAGAGGTTCAGGTACCTGAAAACAATAAAAATGATGAGATCTCGATAAGTTATGTCTCTACAAAGAAAAGATGGAACCGAAGTGAGATAGTTGTTGACAACAGTTTTTTATATAATATATCGCTTGATATAATTAATGAAAACGAGGATTCTGAACCTAATTCTGTCGAAGAATGTAGACGCAGAAATGATTGGCTAAAATGGAAAGAAGCAATACAGGCAGAATTAAATTCACTTGCAAAACGTGATATTTTTGGACCTGTAGTCCAAACACCCGAAGAAATAAAGCCAGTTGGATACAAATGGGTCTTTGTGCGAAAAAGAAATGAGAAAAATAAAATCGTAAGATATAAAGCACGACTTGTGGCACAAGGGTTTTCACAAAGACCTGACATTGATTACAATGAAACATATTCTCCTGTGGTAGATGCCATTACATTGCGGTATCTTATTAGTCTAGCAACTCATGAAAAATTAGATATGTGCCTAATGGATGTTGTTACAGCCTATTTATATGGGTCAATTGATAATGATGTTTATATGAAAATCCTGAAGGATTTAAAATGCCTGAAGCATATAATTCAAATCCCCTGGAAGTTTACTCAATCAAGTTGCAAAGGTCCCTATATAGGTTAAAGCAATCAGGACACATGTGGTACAATCGTCTTAGTGAATATTTATTGAAAGAAGGGTATAATAATAACCATATATGCCCATGTGTTTTTATGAAGAAGTCGGAATCTGGTTTTGTTATCATTGTTGTGTATGTTGATGATTTAAATATTATTGGAACTCATGGAGAGATTCCAAAGACAATGAATTATTTAAAGAAAGAATTTGAGATGAAAGATTTAGGAAAACAAAATTTTGTCTCGGCCTGCAGATCGAGCATTTAGAAGATGGAATTCTCATTCATCAGTCAACTTACACAGAGAAGGTCCTTAAAAGATTTTATATGGATAAAGCTCATCCATTGAGTACCCCAATGGTTGTTAGATTACTTGATGTGAAAAAGGACCCTTTTAGACCTCGTGAGGATAATGAAGAATTACTTGGTCCTGAAGTACCATACCTCAGTGCAATTGGTCCATTAATGTATCTTGCTAATAATACACAACCTGATATAACATTTTCTGTAAATTTGTTAGCAAGATATAGTTCTTCTCCTACCCGAAGACATTGGAATGGGGTTAAACATATTTTTTGTTACCTACAAGGAACTATAAATATGAGATTATTTTATTCAAATAATGATAATCATAAATTAGTTGGATATGCTGATGCATGATATCTATCTGATCCACATAAAGGTCGATCTCAAACAGGTTATCTTTTTATGTGTGGTGATACTGCTATATCATGGAGATCTACAAAGCAAACATTAGTTGTCACTTCATCTAATCATGCTGAAATACTTGCAATCCATGAAGCAAGTCGAGAATGTGTGTGGTTGAGATCAATGACTCAACATATTCGTGAAACATGCAGTTTATCCTCTAGCAGGGGAACTCCAACCATTCTGTATGAAGATAATGCTGCATGTATAGCTCAATTAAAAGGTGGATACATCAAAGGAGATAGAACAAAGCATATCTCACCAAAATTCTTTTTCACGCATGACCTTGATAAGTGTGGTGACATTGATGTTCAGCAAATTCGCTCAAAAGATAATCTAGCATATTTGTTCACTAAAGCATTACCAACTTCAACGTTTGAAGGACTGCGTCGCAATATTAAATGCGACAACTGAAGGACTTCCATTCATGAGGGGGAGCCAATACGCGCTGCACTCTTTTTTCTTAACCAAGGTTTTTTCCCATTGGGTTTTTCCTGGTAAGGTTTTTAATGAGGCAACTTTTAATGCATATGGCTATACAATAGACATCCAAGGGGGAGTGTTATAAAATTATAGTGGATGTCTAGATTCATAGGATGTCTAGATTCATTCTTATCTTGTAACTCCCATGTTAATTGAGTTATAAAACTCATGACCTTAGAGTTTTATAACCTCCTAGTATTGATGTTAGTATATATATAAATAATATCATTTGTAAAAGGAGTTAGTGATATACAAAATATTATGCAAATACTCTCTTTGTTCTAGTCATCTTTGTTCTCGTCATCTTTGTTCTCTTGATTTTAGTAATACTTTATAATATTATTTACCTTAAATAATATATTTTTTACAATAATTTTCATATAGTACCCAATATTAATTGTCATATTTATATTCTCTGTACATATTTATGGAACATCACTAGTCATGTGCAGAAAATTATACAATTAAATGATAATTTAAATATATTCAATTTTGCTATTTATTTTTATTTTCTTAATATGCATAAAAAATCGATCACAACTTTTAATCTGGCACGGAGGGAGTATAAAAATAGGGTTCTTTACATAAGTATACAACAAATAGAAAGTAATTGTAGGAATAGTGTGCATCAACCAAATAATTACAAAAAAGAGTGTAATTAGAACCCATATTACAAAAATAGTACAATTCACATTAATAAGGAAACCTAAAATCAAGGACAAATAACTGCTATAATTAATAATTCAAATTCAAATATTTGGATCTAACAACAAAAACAAATTTAAATTCAAAATAATAATTCAAATTCAAATATTCAAATTCAAATCTTCATCTCCCTCACATACACTTTGAAATAATAGTCCGCCGCTACACCTCACATACTCCGCTGTTACACCGCCGTGAATCTCCATTGTCCAAAACGCCAATGAGAATAAGAAGAAGATTCACCCTATAAAAAGTTTAAAAATAAATAAATGTAACTTTTACTGTTCTGAAATTTTTTTATAACTATTTTGTTACTCATAAATAATAAAATGGTTACCTTTGTATGAATGGTTGGCTACCAACTGCATCACATTCAAACGAAATTGGTAACTTAATAAAATTAAATTGGTTACCTTGGTCTGAAGGTTTGGCTACCATCTGCACTATGAAAAAACTGCAGGTGTGGATATGAATTAGTTACTTTGGTATGAAGGTTTTGTTACCTTGGTACGAAGGTTTGCTTACCTTGATCTGAAAGTTTGGTAACCAACTGTACTAAGGAAAAATTTAAAGTGTGGAGGTTGATTGGTTACTTTGATATGACAGTTTGGTTACCTTGGTATGAAGGTTTGGTTACCATCATCCAGTAATTGAATGAACACATTCAACACATCAAAATGAACTTTGTCAATCTCATCTGCATATCACCTCCTGCGGACAGTACCTGAGCGGCCATGCACTGCTGTCGTCTTCTCCGCCGCGAACCAATATATTTCGGCGTATATTTTCCACGGTCTTGTCGAATTTGACTCTCTTCAGCAAGAAATTCCATATAGGAATCATGTTTCCAAGACAAATCCTTCGAAGAGAATCTGTGGACGACATTGAAGCCATGGTTGAAGCAATGTAAGGGCCTAGAGGTCGATAACCCATCTGTTTATGAAGCCAATCAAGTATCGCATCAGGCTGAGCCACTACCGACGAGCTCATTGAGCTCTGCATTGTGTAGAAACCTTAAAATTATTAAATGAAAACTGAATCTTGAACTAGATCACCCTTGAACTCAAATCCAAATACTTTATTCTTTGAAAATTGAAACATCATTGTTACTAATGAATACGTTGAACATCATACTTTATATATATATATATATATATATATATATATATATATATATATATATATATATATATATAAAGAATACGTTGAATGAAGAAGAAGGGTGATGACTAACTAATGTAGTTGTTATAGATGAGGAGAGATAGAATAAGCTCTAAATTAATGAATCCTAATTGCATACTAATTTCCTAAATTAAGGAATCCTAATTGCACTAATATTGTAAATAAATATGAAATTGTATAAATTGTGTAAACATTCTATGAGTACACTATTGTTGTAATTATTTTCAAAAATGTAATAGAATATGTAATTTACCCATAAAAATATTCAATTGTGTTATTTTGTTAAATTCGTTCATTATTGACAAAATATTTAACAGGAAAAATGATTAATTTGTTGTGTATGTCTTTTTACTTTTGCTCAATAAAAATGAATTAGACAAAATACTTCAGTTTTTATTAGTTTTCTATTTTTATCGTTTTTAAAACTCAAAAATACGGTCAAAAATAGGAGAGAGTAGAAAATCATAAATAAGAATGCAACCACACCGCCGCAAGCAAAACCCGCACGCGCGGTGTGATCTTTAAAATTAGGAACTACATATTTGCGATTATAATTCTGATTACGGTAGCATTCATGAAGCACATCTCAACGAGAGTAGATCCTCTATCCCTAATTTTTCTGTCCTTTTGTGTCCATCCACTTAAATTTTGACACTTAATCCCTTATTTAACACTAATTAATTCTAAAATTATATAAAAGGATATATGTCAAAATTTAAGTAGGGGACATAAGGGGGACAGGAAATTTAGGGACAGAAGATCTGCTCTTCATCGCAACTGTGCCAACAAAACTGCATATATATATATATATATATAATTATATTTACATATATGTGAATATGTAAATTTTTATATATATTAACAAACATATTACCAAAATAAATACAAATATATGTAATACAATAGATCTTTAATATTTAATATTTTAATAATTTATATTTTTTTGAGAAATCAATTTCATTTCAAACTTTAGAAATACAATTATCTTATCTATATATTTTTTAATTTTGTTAAAAAGTAAAACAAATATAAAAGTCATTCATGACTTATTCATTTTTTTGGTTTTACATTTGACAAAATTAGATGAAATATTCTAGAACTAAAATACTTTAAAGAGCAATGCTTTATAAATTATGTTGTTAATTTTTATTCTTTTTTTTAAATATTCTAGTTATTTTTTAGAAACATATTAATTTGGTGTTAATTTAATATGAATAAAAATAATACTAATTAATATTTTTAATTTGTGTAATGTATATTTTTTTTTTCTGTCTAAGTGTAATTTTACTTTCGCAAGAAACTATAACTGCAAGAAACCCGCATTGACATGATTGCTAAAAGTTAAAAGTCGCATATTGTGGTTGTGGTGGGAGCTTAAAACCGCATCAAACTGCATTGCGCTCTCCCAAGTCAAAAGAAAAATATAATCATATATAGGGAAAAATAGGAATTACTTTCACAACCGAGACCCCATGTAAAATTGCAAAAACACTACACAAAAAAACGTATTAATGGTTTTGATGGCATACTGTGACTTTTCAATTAGAAATCGCACCCCTTACGATTACGATTTTGGTACGAAAATCGTATTATTCTTAAGGAACCACAACTGTTTAAAGTTATAAGTTGTTTAAATTTCTCATGTTTTTATATATGTTTTAGAGTTCTTTAAGATTTATTTAAATATAGTTGTAAATTTAATTTTGAAATATGTAATTTTGCATGGTTTAAGACTTTAGATTTGAAACAATATATTGGAGTAATGTATGCATGTTCAAAATTTGTATGGTACTAATTAAACTTTAACTTTTCAATTTGAAGAATTGAAAGTTTTGAATTAATTGGTGATTAGTTTTCACGAGCTTAACTTTTTTTAGTTAGGTATTATTTACAACACCAAGCCAACAATATTTGAGAGTTATTTGGAATGTGAAAAGTACGACATATTTTTTTTCCAATTGGTTTTAAAGTCGAAACAACACTATTTAAAATCACACTACATTCTTAAAACCACGCAACACCAATATAAGCAGTTTCATGTTGCGGTTTCTGACTTAGGCTGTTAGGCAACCACATCAAAGCGGTTTCATATAAATTTTTTGTTCGAAACCATACCAAATCGTAACATGCTCACCCTTAATCATATTACAAAAATAAGGATATGTCAAATAACACTTGGGAAGTGGATTGTGGGGGTATAGATACATTTAGAAAACTTATATTTAAAACTATAATATGAATCAATGGTTCGGGTTTGATTTATACTCGTTCGATTAAAAGTTCGATTCAAACTCGACTCGAAATATAAACGATTCAAATATGAGAAAATTATAAAGTTTGACAAATTATTCAAACTTTTTAAATTACAATTTTCTAATAATAATCGGATCACATTCGCTCGAGAAAGTTTAAACTGTGATGCCCCCAAAATAGCTATACATCACCTATCTTGGGTCGCCAAATACATGGTACTAAATACAAATACAAACTTAATTATACAACATGAGCTGAGAGTTTTTACACGAATATTGTCTCATAGACAATATCTAAACTCAAATTCAATCCTCATTGCATTTATTATCACACTAAATAGTGAGGACTACTAAAACAACCGTCTCGGACCATCACTCCATTCCCCGACTAGTCCCGGCTACGTTCTCATTTCCTGAAGAGAACAATGAAAACAAAAGGGTGAGCTCGACTAGCCCAGTAAGAAATATTATGACTAAGATAATGCAGAATAAATTATCGTTAGCCTTCAACATTGTTAAACAGATAAAATATAATAGACATCAAGTTTAACTGCAGCGGAACAAGCAATCCATTAGAAGATTCAAGTAGAGCATGATATCTACTATCTTCTATGATTTAAAAAGTTTATCATCAATTTTATTGCTGAGACTCAACTTAATAAATAAATCACATCATCGAATCATCCCTGCACTACGTGTAAGACCCCAACTTTTATGAATAAAGAATAATTTTCTCGAAATATATTTTTGAATATTATGGTGTAGATTTGATATAATGTTATAGTTGTGGGTAATATTTATAAATTTTTCAAAGTAAGCAAGTGGTTATATAATATTCGATTGGTCGGGAATATTCGTTTTAACAGGAAATATTCGTACGACGGCACAATCATTGGTGGACCCCACAACGAAAGTATTGACGTAGTTAGAAAATGACAGAATTATCATTTTATAAAAATAACGACGAAAGTGTTACCGTTAAAATTGTTGAACTACCCGGTAGTAAAATACTGTAATACCCGGTGTGATCTTTAAAATTAGGAACTACACATTTGCGATTACAATTCTGATTGCTGGTAGCATTCATGAAGCACATCTCAACGAGAGTAGATCCTCTATCCCTAATTTTCCTGTCCTTTTGTGTCCCTCCACTTAAATTTTGACACTTAATCTCTTACTTAACACTAATTAATTCTAAAATTAAATAAACGGATATATGTCAAAATTTAAGTAGTTGACACAAGGGGGACAAGAAATTTAGGGACAGAAGATTTGCTCTTCATCGCAACTGTGCCAACAAAACTGCACATATATATATATATATAATTATATTTACATATATGTGAATATGTAAATTTTTATATATATTAACAAACATATTACCAAAATAAATACAAATATATGTAATACAATAGATCTTTTAATATTTAATATTTTAATAATTAATATTTTTTGAGAAATCAATTTCCTTTCAAACTTTAGAAATACAATTATCTTATCTATATATTTTTTAATTTTGTTAAAAAGTAAAACAAATATAAAAGTCATTCATGACTTATTCATTTTTTTGGTTTTACATTTGACAAAATTAGATGAAATATTCTAGAACTAAAATACTTTAAAGAGCAATGCTTTATAAATTATGTTGTTAATTTTTATTCTTTATTTTAAATATTCTAGTTATTTTTTAGAAACATATTAATTTGGTGTTAATTTAATATGAATAAAAATAATACTAATTAATATTTTTAATTTGTGTAATGTATATTTTTTTTCTGTCCAAGTGTAATTTTACTTTCGCAAGAAACCCGCATTGACATGATTGCTAAAAGTTAAAAGTCGCATATTGTGGTTGTGGTGGGAGCTTAAAACCACATCAAACTGCATTGCGCTCTCCCAAGTCAAAAGAAAAATATAATCATATATAGGGAAAAATAAGAATTACTTTCGCAACCGAGACCCCATGTAAAATTGCAAAAACACTACACAAAAAAATGTATTAATGGTTTTGATGGCATACTGTGACTTTTCAATTAGAAATCACACCCCTTACGATTACGGTTTTGGTACGAAAATCATATTACTCTTAAGGAACCACAACTGTTTAAAGTTATAAGTTGTTTAAATTTCTCATGTTTTTATATATGTTTTAGAGTTCTTATCATTTCAAATTTTTTCAGAATTTTTTGAGGGTCAGAAAAATTACAAAACTGCAACTGAATTTTCGCCCGCCATGCGGTAATTCACGTAGACAGATCATTTCCACAATTTAATAAGGAATGAATACAAATGATCATTCACCATGCATGCGGTAATCCACATATACATGTTATTTCAACAGAATAATAAAGAATGAACCAGGTCATGCGTAAACCGCACAGACATGATATTCTAACATAATAATAAAGAATGGAATAGCAACAGAAATCACCAGGCATGCGATAGACCGCATAGATAGGTTATTCCAATAGAATAATAAGGAATGAAATAAAAATAGCTCTCTTCATGAATACGAAAGAAATAATACCCCTTACTATAATAATAATATTCCTTACTATAATAATAATATCCCTTATCTCAAAAGAAAACTGGATACTGGAATAGTGAGGTAGTAGACTTCTCTTCTTCTTTCTCTCCTATAATTTCTCTCTAAATTAATTGCTCTATAGCTTTAGTGAATTGGTGAAAAATGAAGGAAGAATGAACTTCTATTTATAGGAAAATATAGTTTCGATAATTTCACGTTTTGGGGCTCGAAATATTATAGTACAATACCTTCAACTTTTCTTTCATTTTTAATTTAGTCATGCAAGTATTATCAAACTTATACCACCTCTCCTAATAATAAATAATGTGAATTAATAGTTCAATCATGTGAATCAATAGTTATAATCATGTGAAAATACGAATTACAGTATAGTACCTCCATCTATAACTTAGTCATGCAAGTATTATCAATCTTGCACTACCTCCCTTAATAGTACAAGAATGTGAATCAATAGTACACACATGTGAACAAATAGTTATAATCATGTGAATTAATAGCAATTAAATGCTCATTTATCTGGTTAATTACCCGATTGGTCAATATAACTTCCAGACTATCAATTAATATCGAAATAAATATCGATTTCTACTAACACTAATAATCCTAACACAATGGAACTATTTTTATAATTTTTTTTTGAAATTTCAAAGTTTGACTTTTTCTGAAGAAGTCAACTGTTGACTTTTTGACCAAAAAGTCAACCCCGGTAAATTTTGTGTTTATAGTCTATTGTCATTAATTTCATCGTTTCGGACTCAAATATCACGTTCGCGTCTCTAAATTCAACTCTATACTCAAATTTGATTTTTAATAACATTCATCATTAATATTATAACTCACAATATTTAACAACCAGGTCGTTCCTAGAAAAGAGAGGGCTTTCCGATAAGAATTTCTCCTTATTGGCGCGCAATTAGGTGACCAAATCTCTCCTTAACAGAACTTCTAGACATTGTCAATATTGCAATTTAATAATATGAATAACTTTATCGTTTTAATTATTGATTTAATAATATAACATATAATGCAGATGATACTGTGATAATAATCGAATCAATAATACGAGAGATATGATGCAGCAATTACTGCAGCAATAATTGAGTATAACTGAGTGACTTCTCACGTAAGCATCAATAATCAATACCGTGTGCTACTATGCAACCACGCGTATTACTGTACTTTTACTATCGGTTATTTTATGACAACTTGCTTACTTTGAAAAATTTTCACATATCACCCTTAACTTTAAACTTTTATCAATTTAACTATTTACCAAAATAAAAAAATTGAATACTTTTATTTCATAAAATTCGGAATTTCACATCCATTGTGTTGGAATTATTAGTGTTAGTGGAAATTGACATTTATTTCGATATTAATTGATGTCTGGAAGTTATACTGACCAGACGGATAATTAATTGGATACATGAGCAATTAATTTCTATTAATTCACATGATTATAACTATTTGTTCACATGTGTGTACTATTGATTCACCTTCTTGTACTATTAGGGGAGTTGGTGCAAGATTGATAATACTTGCATGACTAAGTTAAAAATGGAGGTATAGATGGAGGTACTATACTGTAATTCGTATTTTCACATGATTATAACTATTGATTCACATGATTGAACTATTGATTCACATTATTTACTATTAGGGGAGGTGGTGCAAGTTTGATAATACTTGCAGGACTAAATTAAAAATGAAGAAAAAGAAGAAGGTATTATACTTTAATATTTCGAGCTCCAAAACGTGCAATTATCAAAACTATATTTTCCTATAAATAGAAGCTCATTCTTCCTTCATTTCTCACCAATTCACTAAAGCTATAGATCAATTATTATAGAGAAAAATTATAGAGAGAAAGAAGAAGAGAAGTCTACTACCTCACTATTCCAGTATCCAATTTTTTCTAAGGTAAGGGGTATTATTCTTTAGTATTCATGAAGAGAGTTATTTTCTTTTAATACTCGTAAGGGTTGTTATTCCATTCTTTATTATTATGTTGGAATAACTTGTCTATGCGAAGTACCGCATACATGGTGAAATTCTTCTGTTATTCCATTCTTTATTATTCTATTGGAATAACCTGTCTGTGCGGTCTATCACATTCCTGATGAATTATGTTGTTATTCCATTCTTTATTATTCTATTGGAATATCCTGTTTGTGCGGATTACACATGATCTGGTTCCATTCTTTATTATTATGTTGGAATATCCTGTCTGTGCGGGTTACGCATAACCTGGTTCCATTCTTTAATATTCTGTTGGAATAATATATTTGTGCGGATTACGCACGCCTGATGAATTCTTTTGTTATTCCATTCTTTATTATTCTGTTGGAATAACCTGTCTATGTGAATTACCACATGCATGGTGAATGATCCTTTGTATTCATTCCTTCTGAGCATTCTTGAATTTTACTCCACAAAGAAGTATCATGTTGATAATTTGGACGTTATTGATTTCTAGATAAATTAAAAATATAAATCTTTAAAATTTATCCTTGAACTTGTTTTATTGAATTATTATGTCATTGTCATCATCCTGATGCTTATATTGTGATGAAAGTCATCTTTGGCTTATGTGCATAGATGGACTTGGTATGATTATGACCAGGGATTATTCGGTATAATCATGACTGTAATATGACGAATGATGTGTTAAAAGTCCTCATTGACCTGTAGTTCATTGATGGACAGTTGTTGGTGTGATTATGACTAGGGATTATTTGGTATAGTCATGACCATTGATGATTACATAAATATCCTTGGCCGTGATGTAGGGATGATTTGATTTTATTTATTAAGCAGAGTCTCAACTATAAAGTTGATGAAAAACTTTTTAAATCATAGAAGATAGTAGATTTTATGCTCTACTTGACTCTTCTAATGGATTGCTTGTTCCGCTGCAGTTAAACTTGTTGTCTATTATATTCTATCAGTTTAACATTGTTGAAGACTAATGATAATTTATTTTACATTATCTTAGTCATAATATTTCTTACTGGTCTAGTTGAGCTCACCCTTTCTTTCACTGTTCTCTTTAGGAAATGAGAACGTAGCCGGGACTAGTCGGGGGACGGAGTGACGGTCCAGATGATAGCATTAGTAGTTCTCACTATTCTGTTAAATAGTGTGACAATAAATATAATGAGGACTCCATTGAGTGTGAATATTGTCTAGATGACAATATTCTTATTAAAACTCTTAGATTATGTTTTGTCGTATTTTATACGACTGTTGTATAATTAAATTATATTTGAATTTTGTACCATGTATTTGGCGACTCAAGATGGGTGATGTATACCTGTTTTGGGGGCGTCACAGTTGGTATCAAAGCTTAGGGATATGATCCCTGACTAAGATGTGAGATAAGAACTAGGAGGGGAGTGTAAAATCCCAAATTTTACGAATAAAGATTTAAATTTCTCGATTTTTTTAATATTATGGTGTGGATTTAATATAATGTTATAGTTGTGGGTAATATTTATAAATTTTGGAAAGTATGCAAGTTGTTATATTATATTTGATTGGTCGGGGAATATTCTTTGTGTCGGGGAATATTCGTACGACGGCACAATCATTGGTCGACCCCACAACGGAATTATTGTCGGATTGAGAAAACGACAAAAATATTTTTATAAAAATAATGGCGGAAGTTTTACCGTTAATACTATTGAACTACTTTGTAGTAAAAGTACAATAATACGTGTGGTTACATAGTAGCACACAGTATTGATTATTTATGCTTACGTGAGAAGTCACTCAGTTTTGTTCAATTATTGCTACAGTAGTTGCTGCATAGTATCTCACGTTATTTGATTCAATTATTGTTGATTGTTATATATATATATATATATATTATATAAGTTTTGTTTTATTAGTATTATTAGTGTAATAAAACAGAAAAGCGTTTTATATAAAACATAATACTTTTATAAAGTTATTCTATAAATTAAATATATTATATTCTATTATGCATAGTGTTTTGCATAGTAAAATCTTTTTATATAAAACAGAATACTTTTATAAAGTTATTCTATAAATAGAATATATTATATTTTATTATGCATAGTGTTGCATAGTGCCTGCATAATGTTTTGCATAGTAAAATCTTTTTATATAAAACAAAATACTTTTATAAAGTTATTCGTTTTATAAGATTATAAATAAAATATATTATATTTTATTAAAAAGATTTTGCTTTAAATCTGGACCGTCCGATTAAAAGTAAATTAATCTGGACCATTCATGAATTAGTTACTATGTAGTCCATTCTTCTATAAATAGAAGCTCATTCCTTCATTATTTCTTACGAATTCACTGAAACTCTAGAGAGAGAAACTATAGAGAGAATTCTTTTTCTATAATCTTGAGCGTATTTCTTTGGAGTTTAAGAAAGCTTTTAGCGTAGTGCAAGTTTTCTTCGAGTATATCCTCGCCCTACCAGTCGGAGTACTCTTCTTTCAAAGGTAAGGGATATTATTTGTTGTACTCGTAAGGGGTATTACTTCTTTTGTATTCATGAAGAGAAATTTTGTTATTCCATTCTTTATTATTCTGTTGGAATAACCTGTATACGTGGTATACTTGGTGAAATTCTTCTGTTATTCCATTATTTATTATTCTGTTGGAATAACCTGTATACGCGGGCTACCCTATACTTGGTGAAATTCTTCTGTTATTCCATTCTTTATTATTCTGTTGGAATATCCCGTCTGTGCGTTTTATGCCGTACCTGGTCCTGTTATTTATTATTCTGTTGGAATAACCTGTCTATGCGAAGTACCGCATGCATGGTGATTTTTGTTGTTATTCCATTCTTTATTACTCTGTTGCAATATCCTGTCGGTGCGTATTACGCCTGACCTGGTTCCGTTATTTATTATTCTGTTGGAATAACCTGTCTATGCGAAGTACCGCATGCATGGTGATTTCTGTTGTTATTCCATTCTTTATTATTCTGTTGGAATATCATGTCGGTGCGTATTACGCCTGACCTGGTTCCGTTATTTATTATTCTGTTGGAATAACCTGTCTATGCGAAGTACCGCATGCATGGTGATTTCTTTTGTTATTCCATTCTTTATTATACTCAGTTGGTTAAAGTTTTGACTTTTATATTCCATGAAATTAGTGGAATATCCTTGATATTTGCGCTTCATCCAGTATCTTTTCATGGAAATATTCTTCTGAGCATTCTTAAATTTTACTCTACAAAGAAGTATCATGTTGACAATTTGGACGGTTATTAGTTCCTGAATAAATTAATTCTTGAACTTGTTTTATTGAATTCTTATATCATTGTCATCATCCTCATGTTTATATTTTGTTGAAAGTCATCTGTGGCCTGTAGTGCATAGATGGACTTGGTATGATTATGACCAGGGATTATTCGGTATAATCATGACCGTAATGTTACAAATGATGTGAAAAAAGTCCTCATTGGCCCGAAATGCATTGATGGATAGTTTTTGGTATGATTATGGCTATGGATTCTCTTCGGCCAAAGGAGCAAAGATGAATTGTTTTATGGCATGATCAGGACCGTTGATGAAAACACAATTATCTTTGGCCCGTAGTGCATGGATAATTCATGGTCGTGATACTAAATAATATCATTGACCTGTAGTGCAGGGAGGATTTGATGATGTGGATTATTTATTAAGCTGAGTCTCAGCGATAAAAGTGATGAAAAACTTTTTAAATCATAAAAGATAGTAGATTTTATTCTCTACTTGACTCTTTTAATGGATTTCTTGTTCCGCTGCAGTTAAACTTGATGTTTATTGTATTTTATCAGTTTAACATTGTTGAAGAATAATAATAATTTATTCTGCATTATCTTAGTCATACTATTTCTTACTGGTCTAGTTGAGCTCACCCTTTTGCTTTCATTGTTCTCTTCAGGAAATGAGAACGTAGCGGGGACTAGTCGGGGAACGGAGTGATGGTCCAGAGGATAGCATTAGTAGTCCTCACTATTCTGTTAAATAGTGCGACAATAAATGTAATGATGACTTATTCTGAGAGTGGATATTGTCTAGAAGACAATATTTGTATTAAAACTCACAGCTCTCTTGTTGTATATTAAAGATTGTATTTGTATTCTGTACCATGTATCTGGCAACTAAAGATGGGTGATGTATACCTCTTTTTAGGGGCGTCACAGGGAGAGACAGGGAATTCCTTCGCTAGTATGACCTACCTAAGTTTATTTGGATATTTAATTGGTCAGGTCAGAGTATAGGGATAATATGTGATATGTTAATTAACCCTTATTTTGTGACAGTGTTTGAAAATGGCATCTGAAAATGTTGAGATCAACAATGAAGCACATGAGACCGCTTGAGTCACCAACAATCAATACCTAGGATAATATGCAACTAGAAGAAAATAATCCTTAGGTAAATAATAACAACGATTAAATGATGAACGATGGGATGTTCAGAGGTTTTATGCAATTCATGCAACATCAAGCGAGGGCGGCTCCTGTCCAAAATGCAGAATGGAAACACTGATAACTCTCGGACGGTCATCGCTAAGCAGTTCAAGGAGCTGAGACCACCAGAGTTTTTTGTAGAGTCAAAACCACTTAAGGTGGAGACGTGGATAAAGCGGATCAACAAGATATTTGATGTCTTGGGATGCTGCGAGGATCAAAAGGTTCCCTTTCCCTACCTTCATGTTGCGAGCAGATGCAGATTACTGGTGGGAATCTGTAAAGCGTACTCAACCTGCCGTACTAAAGATGTCTTGGGAGAAGTTCCAAGAACTGTTCAACGATAAGTACTTTCCTGAAAGTATTCGTCACATGAAGGAGGTAGAGTTCATCAAGCTTGAGCAAAATAATATGATCGTGGTACAGTATGAAGCTAAGTTTATCGAGTTGTCTCGGTTTGCGTCCCACTTAGTTGATAATGAGGAGAGAATGACGCGGATGTTTCTAAGAGGTTTGAAACCCGAGATACGTCAATACCTAATTTCTCACAAATTAGTGTTTGTATTCAAATGTTGTGAATATGGCTCAGTTATTGGAGTGCGATAATGAGTCAACCCAACCAAGAGAGAGCAGTTGACAAGTTGATAACACCAGCGGTAGGAGTCATCGAAACGATGACAATAAGCATAGAGGGAATCAATATGCCAGAAATGGTAATCACTTTGATGGTAATCATGACCATAAAAATAAGAGTGGACATTTCAAGAAGAGGAGATTCAACAATGATGGAAAGACGTCAGCACCAACACCTGTTGTTAAGGAAGGAGAACGACCAGCCAGTTGTATATTACAAATGTAGAGGGGAAGGACACATCAGTCTAAACTGTGCGATGCAGTCCAAAGAGTGTTACAATTATGGAAAAGAAGGTCACCATTGCCCGATTTTGTCATGCACCAAAGTCAAGTCCAACTGGGATGGAGGCATCAAAGGGTGTCCAGACAAGACAAAACTGGTAGTTCAAGGGAGAGCATTTGTCATAACATCCCAAAAAGCGAGGAATCCGAATGAGGTGATCACGGGTAAGCTAATCATAAACTCTAGTGAAGTTTATACTTTATTTGATACCGGTTCTACCCATTCTTTCATTTCTTCTACTTGTGCTCAACGTTTAAATTTGACTTCGGAGAACTTAGACTTTAACTTATCTGTTAAAACTCCGTTGGGAGAAACCTTCATTACATCCACTGTTTATAAGTCTTGTTTGATTCAAATCGGTAACCGCACTGTTACCTATCGATCTTATTTCCTTGAAAATACTTGCATTTGATGTGATTTTAGGGATTGATTGGTTAACCACTCATCATGCTAAAATCAATTATTTTCGTAAGGTTGTTAGCTTTCATATTCCTAACCAACCTATTATGCAAATTCAAGCAACCAAACCACTAAAATCAATCACTGTCATATCAAGTCATAAAGCTATTCGTTTATTGAAAAATGGATGTTAAGCTTTCTTAACCCATGTCACGGATTTAAATAAAAATACGTCAGATTTGAATGATATTTCTATTGTTAATAAATTTCCTGACGTATTCCTTGAAGAACTTCCTGGCCTACCCCCAGAGCGTGAAATTGAATTTTGTATCGACCTTGAATCCGGTACAAAACCCATTTCCAAAGCCCCATATCGAATGACTCATATTGAACTTCAGGAGTTAAAAACCCAACTACAGGAATTGTTAGACATCGCTTTCATTCATCCTAGTACATCTCCTTAGGGTGCTCCTGTTCTATTCGTGAAGAAGAAAGATAGAAGTATGTGACTTTGTATTGATTAACGGGAGTTGAATCATGTCACCATAAAAAATAGGTACCCGTTGCCTCACATTGATGACCTGTTTAACCAGTTGCAAGGAGCCAAATTCTTTTCAAAGATTGATCTTCGTTCCGAATATCATCAGTTGAAGATTAAAACTGAAGACATTCCAAAGACTACTTTCAGAACTCGGTACGGGCATTATGAATTCCTAGTCATGTCTTTTGGATTGACTAATGCTCATGCTGCCTTCATGGACATGATGAACCGAGTATTCAAGGAATATTTGGATCACTTTGTGGTCGTATTTATTCATGACATCCTCATATACTTCAAAACCCTTGAAGACCATGAGCAACACTTGAGGCTGATACTCCAAAAGCTTCGTAAAAATAATCTATATGCCAAGTTGAAGAAATGCGAGTTCTAGGCTTGAGGAAGTTGCATTCTTTGGGCACGTAATATCAAATTATGGAATATCTGTGACCCGACAAAGATTGAAGCAATTCAAAGATGGGAGCAACCTAAGTCAGTGACCGAAGTACGTAGCTTTCTCGGCTTAGCTGGTTATTATCGGAGATTCGTAGAAGGGTTTTCTCGAATCGCTACTCCATTAACTCAGCTGACTCAAAAAGATACAAGATTTGGTTGGAGTAAGGAATGTGAAAAGAGTTTTCAAGAACTCAAGTGGAGACAATACCATCTGGGCTCGGAGGGATTTGTCATCTATAGTGATGCTTCAGGCAAAGGGTTAGGATGTATTCTCATGCAACATGGGAAAGTCATAGCCTATGCCTCACGAAAACTCAAAGAATATGAGAGGAATTATCCTACTCATGATCTAGAGTTGGCAACAGTCGTTTTTGCGCATTAAGATTTGGAGGCATTACCTGTATGGAGAGAAGGTGGAGATCTATACGGATCATAAAAGCCTCAAATATTTCTTCACTCAAAAGGAACTCAACATGCGGAAACGATGACGGCTTGAGTTGTTGAAAGATTATGATCATACCATCCAATACCATCCTGGAAAAGCGAACGTAGTAGCTGACGTATTGAGTAGAAGATCATATGCGGGTACGAGTGCAATATTTTCAACACAAAGGCCCATTTTGTATGACTTGAAAAGGATGGAAATAGAGTTAAAGACTCTAGGGACCCATGTGATGATAGAGAATATACGAGTAGAACCGACTTTAATTGATAAAGTTAAAGCTGCTCAACTTACGGACCTGGAGCTGATGCGTATGAAGAAAAAAGTGCAAGAAGGTGCTATTCCTGGAAGCAAGAATCGATGAAGAAGGAATACTTCGAGTTAACTCCAGACTTTGTGTTCCTAACGATTCTGACTTGAAGTATAAAATCATGATGGAGGCGCATAACACACCGTTTGCAATCCATCCTGAGAGTACCAAAATGTATCGTGATCTTCGACATACATTTTGGCGGAGCAATATGAAGAGAGAGATAACAGGGGTTTATCTCAAGGAGTCTAACTTGTCAACGAGTCAAGGCGGAACATCAAGTGCCAAAAGGTTCATTGCAACCACTTAAAATTCTAGAATGGAAGTGGGAGCATATTACCATGGATTTCGTTACTGATCTTTCCAAGGTTTCTCAAGGCATATATGCGATTTGGGTCATTGTTGATAGATTGACCAAGTTTACTCATTTCTTACTGATACGAGAAACTTATACACTTGAACGTCTTGCTAGTATGTACATAAATAAGATTGTAAGATTGCATGGTATAGCCAGTATCCATAGTTTCTGATCGAGACCCAAGATTCACTTCAAGATTTTGGGTTAGTTTGCAAAAAGCTATGGGCATAGATTTACGATTTAGTTCGACATATCATCCTTAAACGGATTGGCAGTCGGAAAGGACTATTCAAACTCTTGAAGATTTATTAAGAATCTGTGTCCTTGACTTCAAGGGAAGTTGGGACAAGTTCTTACCATTGGTGGAATTTTCCTACAACAATAGTTATCAAACAAGTATTGGCATGGCTCCATTTGAAGCGTTGTATGGAAGAAAGTGTCGTTCTCCAGTATGCAGGGATGAGGTGGGTGAAGCAACAGTTGTTGGGACCGGATTTGGTACTGTAAGACTACAGAAAAGATTCAAACGATCCGACAACTGTATAAAAATCTCACAAGATCGACAAAAGAGTTATGCCGATCTTCATCGAAAGGACGTGGAATTCAATATTGGAGACCATGTGTTGTTACGTGTTGCTCCATAGAAAGGAGTTACGCGATTTGAAAAGAGAGGAAAGCTCAATCCTCGATTCATTGGCCCATTTTTAATCCTCGATCGAGTAAGAACTGTGGCCTATAGACTCGCCCTACCGCCAAGTATGTCTCGTGTTCATAACGTTTTTCACATATCTATGTTACGTAAATATGTGAAAGACCCGAATCCATATTATTGAACTAGAACTAGACGAGATAGAGGAAGATTTAACGTATGAAGAGTTGTAACATTCCAAATTTTTTTTAACTGTTATATTAAATATTTATTGAATTATTTAAGTATTTAATGGATGTGTTCATTGTTGAATAATTGTTAATTATTTTTTAAATAAATAATTAAGAAAATTAATTATTATATGCTAATTTAATTTAATTATTAAGTTAGAGAGTTTTGATTAATTGAATTATTATTATTTTTATTTGAATTTGTAATTAAAAGGATGTGTTAGTTGATTAAATAAAGTTATAATTATATAGAAAATTATAATTTTGTGGTATTGATTTATGTGTTAGAGTGTAATTAAATAAAAGTGTGACAAATAACCTTTTATAAATGAGTTATTAAAATAACTTAAAGGAGTTTAATTCAGTTTTGTCAAATAAGGCCTAATGCCTATTAAGTCTTTATTCTAATTGAGTTTTTACCAAACAAGGCATAAGGGTTAATTGATTATTTTTTTGGTGATTAGCCAAACAAGCCTTATGGCTTTTGGTTTTCAAAACTTGGATAACTGATATCAGTTATATTTATATTTATATTTATATTATATAATTAATATATATATATATATATATATATATATATATTTATACGTTATATTCTAAGACGTAGAATTAGAATAGAGAGGAGAAGAGAGTTTTCAGAGAGAAAAGAAGAGAGGAAGAAAGGCTAGGGAATTGGAGAGAAGAAGAGGCTTGAGAATCAAAAAGGGTTGGCCATCATCTTCTTCAAACAAGGTATCATCTAAACTCTGTTATTATTTTTCTTTTCAAAGCTATAGCTGTATTCTCTTTCCCAATTTTCTCCATAAAAGCTTTGTAGAAGGTTGAATTGTTGTTATGTATGTGGTTTTATATGATAAACTAGTATAGTAAAACTATTTTCTTAAGCTATAATTGAGAATAGTCCATGAATTTATATTATGTATATGGTTGTGAAGAAAAACTATTTTTTTACAAAGAGTTTTTGTGAATATATATTGTTTGGTTTAAGGTAGAAATTAAGGGTTAATTAGTTGTTTAGTTGATAAATTGGCTATTAAATTTGATAGAGTATGTATAAACATTAATAAAATGCTTTGAATTAACTGTTTTGGTTGAAAAACAAAAGCACATTGTTTATTTTCATTAAAAACATCAAAAAGTGAGTTTTTATCAAAAACAGTGGAATTATATGTTGTAAATTTGTTGTTTATGTTGTTTTATGAGTAGAAACATGTTTACAATCTTTGAACTATGTTTATGTGAAGTCTATATAGGAATTACATGCTAATTAGGCTGTTAGAAAGGAACTTGTAAGCCAAAATTGGCTTTTGTTCATACTGTTGCCGAAGCTGTCAGTCGAAGACTGCAGTTTGGTACCGCAGCGCGGCCCAGCAGTTCAATTGTCGCATCGCAGCGTCGGTGCCACGCCGCAGCGCAGCTTCGTAGCTTAACTCTCGCGCCGCAGCGCCATCACCGCGCCGCAGCGCCGCACCACAGTATAAACTGTGGCGCCGCAGCACGAGTTAGTAGAATGGTCTGACAGTGTACTTTTTGTACTCGAAATTTGAAGGAATTGTTATGGGATAATAGTAGGACTGTAAAATGTTGATTTCAGTATTTCTATACTATGAATGAGCCTGTTATTAACAATTAAATTGTTTTGTAACTTGATTATGTGATTAAAAATCCAATTTTTACATGATAAACGTACTTAGTTATGTTTGTAAGGTGGTAATGACTATTATGTCATGATGACATATGTTTATAGGATATTGTGATTTGAATTGTTCGGTTTAGCCCACGAGCAAGGCAAGTTCTCTAATCTATTTTCTTATTGAAGCAATTATTGTTTCCAATTCGAGTACCTTATAAATGATGCAAGTTTTCTAATCTATTATCTTGTTGAATCAATTATTGATTCCAATATAATAATGCAAGGTTTCTAAAATTTGATTTTTGATATTGAATAAGTTATTCTTGTATTTAACTTGTTGTTTAGCATGCCCAGATATATTTGAATAGTTTTATCGTTCATATTACCATGCATGTTTAGTATTCAATTCTAAATAACCTTGACTTAATATTGTTCAAGCAAGGTGTGTTATAATTACTCAAGTTGTATGCTATTAGATTTTTCCTAAAGCATGACTTTATTTACCATGTTTATTCAATTACGATTATTCTATAGTATGACGTTATTGGTATTAATTCAACTAGTCCTCTAGTTGATGATCCTTGAACTTTAAATTACCCTTGAAAGCTTATCCAAACCAAACTCTCTTTGGTGCGGACTTGTACTTTAAATACTGAGATGAACAACCCTATTATTAGGGGATAACTTACGCGTAGCGTTAAATGTTTGTGCACAATACATGGTACGAAGGGTTGATCCCCCTAAGTACGAGGAGTCCTTATAGTCTTATGACTATTAAAGTTGGAGTTGAAAGATTACTCGCAACTGTGGACATAGTTCATGGTCTTATGACCCTCAATTATGTTTATTCCATACTTTGGATTTTAGTTCCTGATTATCATTGTTAAAGTACTATCTAGTTTTGATGAGCCTATTCATTGGTAGTTATTATTGTTATTCTTCTGTTGATTCATTATTTTATCCAGTGAGCAATTGTTTTGCTCACTCTTGCATATTTATAAACTCATTGCAGCTAAAGTGGAGAAGGTAGATGAACCTTCAACTAGCAAAGGAAAGGAAAAATTGTACAAGTGATGTTGATTTGTACTTTTATTATTGTGATGATCTTAGACTTCTTAATAATGGTGTTATGTAATAATTTTATTTCCGCATTTGAATGATTATTTTTAAAGGTTAGACAACCTGGGAGATTTTTATTATGTAACCCTTTAATGGGGAAGATTTTTCTTATTCAATTTGATTGTGATTGGGTAGTTAAATATGAATGTTTGATTAAGTGAACACCAAATCCTGTGGGAATAAAGTACCTAGATTTGGGGGTGTCATAAGTTGGTATCAAAGCCTTAGGTTATGAACCTTAGGTGGGGAAAAGCCTTAGGAAGTAACCTTCGAAAAGATAGTGATGATAAACTTCTACCGAGTTTAAGGAAGAAGTAATAAAACAACTTATGTGCTCGTGAGCGTCGTGTAGTAATGATTAGTAATTAAAACTTAAACTTTGGTTGACAGGATGTCTAATATAGGAGGATCCAGTCAAGCTAGGGAGGAGGAGCCCTAGATTTTATGAATAAAGATTTAAATTTCTCAAAATATTTTTTTAAATATTATGGTATGGATTTGATATAATGTTATAGTTTTGGGTAATATTTACAAATTTTGCAAAGTAAGCAAGTGGTTATATAATATTCGATTAGTCGGGGAATATTCATTTTAACAGGAAATATTCGTACGATGGCACAACTATTGGTGGACCCCACAACGGAAGTATTATCGTAGTTAGAAAACGACAGAATTATCTTTTTATAAAAATAACAGCGGAAGTTTTATCGTTAAACTGTTGAACTATCCAGTAGTAAAAGTACAGTAATACACGTGGTTGCATAGAAGCACACGGTATTAATTATTGATGCTTACGTGAGAAGTCACTCAGTTATATTCAATTATTGCTACAGTAATTGCTGCATCATATCTCGTATATTATTGATTCAATTATTGTCACAATATCATCTGCATAATATGATATATTATTAAATCAATAATTGAGATGACAAAGTTATTCATATTATTAAATTGCAATATTTATAATGTCTAGAAGTTCTGTCAAGGAGAGGTTTTGTCATCTAATTGCGCGCCAATAAGGAGAAATCCTTATCGGAAAGCCCCCTCTTTCCTGGGAACGACCTGATTGTTAAATATTGTGAGTTATAATATTAATAATGAATAAGTTCGTGTTGACTAAGGATGAAATTGATAGTTCCATTGTGTTGGAATTATTAGTGTTAGTGGTAATTGACATTTATTCCGATATTAATTGATGTCTGGAAGTTTTACTGACCAGTCGGGTAATTAATCGAATAAATGAGCAATTAATTGCTATTAATTCACATGATTATAACTATTTGTTCACATGTGTGTACTATTGATTCACATTCTTGTACTATTAGCGGAGTTGGTGTAAGATTGATAATACTTGCATGACTAAGTTAAAAATGGAGGTATAGATGGAGATACTATACTATAATTCATATTTTCACATGATTATAATTATTGATTCACATGATTGAACTATTGATTCACATTATTTACTATTAGGGGAGGTGGTGCAAGTTTGATAATACTTGCAGGACTAAATTAAAAATGAAAGAAAAGTTGAAGGTATTATACTGTAATATTTCGAGCCCCAAAATGTGTAATTATCGAAACTATATTTTTCTATAAATAGAAGCTCATTCTTCCTTCATTTCTCACCAATTCACTAAGTCTCACAAGAGCAATTATAGAGAGAGAAGCTATATAGAGAGAAGTTATAGAGAGAAAGAAGAAGAGTAGTCTGTTGTTATTCCATTTTTATTATTCTGTTGGAATATCCTGTCTGTGCGGATTACGCATGGCCTGGTTCCATTATTTATTATTCTGTTGGAATAACCTGTCGGTGCGGTCTATCGCATGCCTGGTGAATTCTGTTGTTATTCAATTCTTTATTATTATGTTGGAATATCCTGTCTGTGCGGATTACGCATGACCTGGTTCCATTCTTTATTATTTTGTTGGGAATAACCTGTCTGTGCGGTTTATCGCATTCATGGTGAATTCTTCTGTTATTACATTCTTTATTATCCTGTTGGAATAACATATCTATGTGGATTACCACATGCATGGTGAATGATCCTTTGTATTCATTCCTTATTAAAATGTGGAAATGATCTGTCTACGTGAATTACCGCATGTCGGGCGAAAATCCATTTGCAGTTTCATATATTCTATTATAATCAGTTGGTTAAAGTTTTGGTTTCTATACTCCATGAAATTAGTAGAATATCCTGGATATTTGCGCTTCATCCAGTATCTTTTCATGGAAATTTTCTTTTGAACATTCTTGAATTTTACTCCACAAAGCAGTATTATGTTGACAATTTGGACGTAATTGATTTCAGGATAAATTAACTTATAAATCTTTAAAATGTATTCTTGAACTTGTTTTATTGAATTATTATGTCATTGTCATCATCCTCATGCTTATATTTTGATGAAAGTCATCTTTGGCTTATGTGCATAGATGGACTTGGTATAATTATGACCGTGGATCATTCGGTATAATCATGACCTGTAATGTTATAAATGATGTGGTAAAAGTCCTCATTGTCCTGTAGTGTATTGATGGACAATTTTTGGTATGATTATGACCAGGGATTATTTGCTATAGTAATGACTATTGATGATTTAAGGAATATCCTTGCCCCGTAGTGCAGGGATGACTCGTTGATGTTGTGACGCCCCCAAAATAGGTATACATCACCTATCCTGAGTCGCCAAATACATGGTACATAATAAAAATACAATCTTTAATATACAACAAAAGAGCTGTGAGTTTTAATACAAATATTGTCTTCTAGATAATATTTACTCTTAGAATAAGTCCTCATTATATTTATTGTCACACTATTTAACAGAATAGTGAGGACTACTAATGTTATCCTCTAGACCGTCACTCCATTCCCCGACTAGTCCCCGCTACTTTCTCATTTCCTGAAGAAAACAATGAAAGCTAAAGGATGAGCTCAACTAGCCCAGTAATAAATATTATGACTAAGATAATATAGAATAAATTATCATTAGTTTTCAACAATGTTAAACTGATAAAATACAATAGACATCAAGTTTAACTGCAATAAAACAAGCAATCCATTAAAAGTGTCAAGCAGAGAATAAAATCTACTATCTTTTATGATTTAAAAGGTTTTTCATCACTTTTATCGCTGGGACTCAACTTAATAAATAATCCACATCATCGAATCACCCCTGCACTATGGCCAAGGATATTCTTTAGTATCACAACCATAATTATCCATGCACTACGGGCCAAGAATATTTGTGTATTCATCAATGGTCATGATCATGCCAACAACTGTTCATCAATGCACTTCGGGCCAATGAGGACTTTTATCACATCATTTATAACATTACGGTCATGATTATACCGAATAATCCCTGGTCATAATTATACCAAGTCCATCTATGCATTACAGGTCACAGATGACTTTCAAAAATATAAACATGAGGAAGATGACAATGATATAAGAATTTAATAAAACAAGTTCACGAATTAATTTATCCAGGAACTAATAACGTCCAAATTGTCAACATGATACTTCTTTGTAGAGTAAAATTCAAAAATGCTCAGAAGAATATTTCCATAAAAAGATACTGGATGAAGCGCAAATATCAAGGATATTCCATTAATTTCATGGAGTATAGAAGTCAAAACTTTAACCAACTGAGTATAATAAAGAATGGAATAACAAAAGAAATCACCAGGCATGTGATAGATAGCACAAGCAGGTTATTCCAACAGAATAATAAATACGAAACCAGGTCCGGCGTAAAACGCACAGACAGGATATTCTAACAGAATAATAAATACGGAACCAGGTCCGACGTAAAATGTACAGACAGGATATTCCAACAGAATAATAAAGAATGGAACAACAGAAGGATTTCACCAAGTATAGGGGAGTCCGCGTATACAGGTTATTCGAACAGAATAATAAAGGATGGAATGACAGAAGTTCTCTTCATGAATACAAAAGAATAACACCCCTTACCGTAAAGAAACTGGATATCGAAGTAGTGAAGTAGTAGAAAACTCTTCTTCTTTCTCTCTCTCTAGAGTTTCAGTGAATTCGTAAGAAATAATGAAGGAATGAGCTTCTATTTATAGAAGAACTGAGAGTGGCTCTTGGTTTTAACGAAGGGTTAAAATGACTCTTGGTAATATTGAAGAGACAACTACTATTTGCGAAGCGACAATTAACTCTTGGAAAACTGAAGGGTCAAATAACTCTTGGAAAATCGAAAGGACAAGTTACTATTAAAACTCGTGAATAGTAACTCATGAATAGTAACTCGTGAATAGTAACTCATGAATAGTAACTCGTGAATAATAACTCATGAATAGTAACTCATGAATTGTAACTCATAAATAGTAACTCATGAATAGTAACTCCGACACGAAGAGTTTTCTGAATACCCGATTGAACAATATAACATGCAAACATCAATTATCATCAGAATAGATGTCGATTTCTACTAACACAAATAATCCCAACATAATGAAACTATCAAATTCATCTTTAATCAACACGAACTTATTCATCATTAATATTATAACTCACAATATTTAGCAACCAGGTTTTTCCCAGGAAAGAGGGGGCTTTCCAATAAGGATTTCTCCCTATTGGTGCACAATTAGGTGACCAAACCTCTCCTTGATAGAACTTCTAGACATTGTAAATATTGCAATTTAATAATATGAATAACTTTGTCGTCTCAATTATTGATTTAATAATATAACATATAATGCAGATGATACTGTGACAATAATCGAATCAATAATATGAAAGATATGATGCAGCAATTACTGTAGCAATAATTGAGTATAACTGAGTGACTTCTCACGTAAGCATCAATAATCAATACCGTGTGCTACTATGCAACCACGCGTATTACTGTACTTTTACTACCTGGTAGTTCAACAGTTTTAACAATAACACCTCTGCTGTTATTTATAAAATATTTTTGTCATTTTCTCAATCCAATAATAATTCCATTGTGGGGTCCACCAATGATTGTGCCATTGTATGAATATTCCCCGACATAAAGAATATTCCATGACCAATCGAATAAAATATAACAACTTGCATACTTTGCAAAATTTATAAATACTACCCACAACTATAACTTTATCTCAAATTCACACCATAATATTAAAAAAAATATTTCGAGAAAATTAAATCTTTATTCGTAAAATTCGGGGTCTCACAATCTCCTCTCCTTAAGAAATTTTCGCCCTCAAAATTAGGGTACGTACCTGGTATATCGAAGAGGTAAGGATACCTTGACTTCATTTCAGATTCTAACTCCCAAGTCATTTCTTCCACGTCATGGTTTCTCCACAAAACTTTGACTTGAGGTATAACCTTGGAGCGTAGAATATGATCCTTCTTATCTAAGATTTTAACAGGTAACTCTTCATACGTTAAATCTTCCTCTATCACATCCAGTTCTAATTCAATAATGTGGTTCGAGTCTTTCACATATTTATTTAACATGGATATGTGAAAAACGTTATGAACACGAGACATACTTGGCAGTAAAGCGAGTCTATACGCCATAGTTCCTACTTAACCGAGGATTAAAAATGGACCAATGAATCGAGGATTGAGCTTTCCTCACTTTTCCAAATCTCGTAACTCCTTTTCCATGGAGCAACACGTAACAACACATGATCTCCAATATCGAATTCCACGTCCTTTCGATGAAGATCAGCATAACTCTTTTGTCAATCTTGTTGAGGTTTTTATACGTTGTCGAATTATTTGAATCTTTTTCGTAGTCATACATACCAAATCCAGTCCCAACAACGTTGCTTCACCCACCTCATCCCAATATACCAGTAGAACGACACTTTCTTCCATATAACGCCTCGAATGGAGCCATGCCAATACTTGCTTGATAACTATTATTGTAGGAAAACTCCACCAATGGTAAGAACTTTTCCCAACTTCCCTTGAAGTTAAGGACACAGAGTCTTAATAAATCTTCAAGAGTTTGAATAGTCCTCTCTGATTGTCCGTCCGTCTGAGGATGATATACCGAACTAAATCGTAAATCTGTGCCCATATCTTTTTGCAAACTAATCCAAAATCTTGAAGAGAATCTTGGGTCTCGATCAGAAACTATGGATATTGGCATACCATGCAATCTTACAATCTCGTTTATATACATACTAGCAAGACGTTCAACTGTATAAGTTTTTTGTATCGGTAAGAAATGAGCAGACTTGGTTAATCTATCAACAATGACCCAAATCGCATCTATGCCTTTAGAAAACTTGGGAAGACCAGTAACGAAATCCATGGTAATGTGCTCCCACTTCTATTCTAGAATTTCAAGTGGTTGCAATGGACCTTTTGGCACTTGATGCTCCGCCTTGACTCGTTGACAAGTTAAACACCTTGAGATAAACCCCGCTATCTCTCTCTTCATATTGCTCCACCAAAATATATGTTGAAGATCACGATACATTCTGGTACTCCCAGGATGGATTGCAAACGGTGTGTTATGCGCCTCCATCATGATTTTATACTTTAACTCAGGGTCGTTAGGAACACAAAGTCTGGAGTTGACTCGAAGTATTCCTTCATCATCGATTCTTGCTTCCGGCAAAGCACCTTCTTGCACTTTCTTTCTCATACGCATCAGCTCCAGGTCTGTAGCTTGAGCGGCTTTAACCTGACCGATTAAAGTCAGTTCTACTCGTATATTCACCATCATCACGTGGGTCCCTGGAGTCTTTATCTCTATCTCTATCCTTTGCAAGTCATACAAAATGGGCCTTTGCGTTGACAATATCACACTCATACCCGTATATGATCTTCTACTTAATGCGTCAGCTACCACGCTCGCTTTTCCAGGATGGTATTGGATGATATGATCATAATCTTTCAACAGTTCAAGCCAACGTCGTTGTCGCATGTTGAGTTCCTTTTGAGTGAAGAAAGATTTGAGGCTTTTATGACCTGTAAAGATCTCCACTTTCTCCCCATACAAATAATGCCTCCAAATCTTTAGTGCAAAAATGACTGCTGCCAACTCTAGATCATGAGTAGGATAATTCTTCTTATATTCTTTGAGTTGTCGTGAGGCATAGGCTATGACTTTCCCATGTTGCATAAGAACATAACCTAACCCTTTGCCCAAAGCATCACCGTAGATGACAAATCCCTCTGATCCAGATGGTATTGTCAGAACAGGTGCTGAAATAAGTCTCCTCTTGAGTTCTTGAAAACTCTTCTCATATTCCTCGCTCCAACTGAATTTTGTATCTTTCCGAGTTAGCTGAGTTAAGGGAGTAGCGATTTGAGAAAACCCTTCTACGAATCTCCAATAATAACCAGCTAAGCCGAGAAAGCTACGTACTTCGGTCACTGATTTAGGTTGCTCCCAGCTTTGAATAGCTTTAATCTTTGCTGGGTCAACATATATTCCATTACTTGACACCACGTGCTCAAGGAATGCTACTTCCTCAAGCCAGAACTCGCATTTCTTTAACTTGGTATAAACTTATATTCACGAAGCTTTTGGAGTATCAGCCTCAAGTGTTGCTCATGATCTTCACGGCTTTTGGAATAAATAAGGATGTCATCAATGAAGACGACCACAAAGTGATCCAAATATTCCTTGAATACTCGATTCATCATATCCATGAAGGCAGCAGGAGCATTAGTCAATCCAAAAGACATGACTAGGAATTCATAATGCTCGTACTGAGTTCTGAAAGCCGTCTATGGAATGTCATTAGTTCTAATCTTCAATTGGTGATAACCGGAACGAAGATCAATCTTTGAAAAGAATTTGGCTCCTTGTAACTGGTCAAACATGTCATCAATACGTGGCAATGGGTACTTATTTTTTATGGTGGCATGGTTCAACTCCCGATAATCAATACAAAGTCGCATACTCCCATCATTCTTTTTCACGAAAAGAACAGGGTCACCCCAAGGAGACGTACTAGGATGAATGAAACCGATGTCTAATAATTCCTACAATTGGGTTTTTAACTCCTGAAGTTCAATAGGAGCCATTCGATATAAGAATTTGGAAATAGGTTTTGTACCGGGTTCAAGGTCGATACAAAATTCAATTTCACGCTCTGGGGGTAGGCCAGGAAGTTCTTCAGAGAATACGTCAGGAAATTCATTAACAATAGAAATATGATTCAAAACTGACGTATTTTTATCTATATCCGTGACATGAGCTAAGAAAGCTTGACATCCGTTTTCAATAAACGAATAGCTTTATGGCTTGAGATGATAGTGATTGATTTTAATGGTTTGGTTGCTTGAATTTGCATAATAGGTTGGTTAGGAATATGAAAGCTAACAACCTTACGAAAACAATCAATTTTTGCATGATGAGTAGTTAACCAATCAATCCCTAGAATCACGTCAAATGCAAGTATTTTCAATGAAATAAGATCGACAGGTAATGTGAGGGTACTGATTTGAACTAAACAAGACTTATAAACAGTGGATGTAATGAAGGTTTCTCCCAATGGAGTTTCAACTAGATAAGTTAAAGTGTAATTTCTCCGGAGTCAAACTTAAACGTTGAGAACAAGTAGGAGAAATAAAAGAATGGGTAGAACTGGTATCAAATAAGGTATAGACTTCGCTAGAGTTTATGATAAGCTTACCCGTGATAACCTCGTTTGGGTTCCTTGCTTTCTAGGAGGTCACAACAAACGCTTCTCCCATGCACTACCGGCTTTGACTTTTCTGGGACGACCTTTGGTGCCTCTATCCTAGCTGAACTTGTCTTCGGTGAACGACAAAATCGGGCTAGGTGACCTTCTCTTCCACAATTATAACATGCTTTGGACGGCATCACGCAGTTTGGACTAATGTGTCCCTCCCCTCCGCATTTGAAGCATATAATAGGTGGTTATTCTCCTTCTTTCACAACGGGTGCTGGTGCTGACGTCTTTCCATCATTGTTGAATCTCCTCTTCTTGAAATGTCCATTCTTATTATTTTAGCCCTGATTTCCACCGAAGTGGTTAGCATTTCTGGCATACTGATTCCCTCCACGCTTGTTGTCACCGCTTTCGATGACTGCTCTCACTAGTATTATCATTTTGCTGGCTGCTTTCTTTTGGTTGGGTTGACTCGTTATCGCGTTCCAATAACTGAGCCCTATTAACAATATCTGAATACAAACACAGTTTATGAGAGATAAGATATTGACGTATCTCGGGTTTCAAACCTTTTAGAAGCATTCGCGTCATTCTCTCCTCATTATCAACCAAATGGGATGCAAACCAGGACAGCTCGGCAAACTTGGCTTCGTACTGCGACATGGTCATGTTATTTTGCTCCAGTTTAATGAACTCTACCTCTTTCATATGACGAATACTTTCGAGAAAGTACTTTTCAGTTGAACAGTTCTTGAAACTTCTCCCAAGACATCTTCAGTGCGGCAGGTTGGGTACGCTTTACAGATTCCCACCAGTAATCTGCCTCTGCCCACAACATGAAGGTGGCGAAGGGAACCTTTTGCTCCTCAGAGCAACCAAAGACATCAAATATCTTGTTGATCTGTTTTATCCACGTCTCCTCCTTAAGAGGTTTTTGCTCTCCAAAAAACTCCGGTGGTCTCAGCTCCTTGAACTGTTTGGCGGTGACCGTTCGAGAGTTTCCAGTGTTTCCACCTGCATTTTGGACAGGAGCCGCTCTCGCCTGATGTTTCATTAATCACATGAAACCTCGGAACATTCCATCGTTCAACATTTGGTTAGTGTTGTTGTTTGCACGAGAATTGTCACCTTCTTAATGCACATTGTCCTTGTTATTGATTTGTGGAGACTCAACGGTCTCCTGTGCTCCATTGATGTTCTCAACATTCTCAAATGCCATTTTTAAATACTGCCACAAAATAAGGGTTAATTAACATATCACATATTATCCCTATACTCTGACCGACCAATTAAATACCAAATAAACTTAGGTAGATTATACTAGCGAAGGAATTCCCCGTCTCTCCCCACCTAGTTCTTGTCTCACATCTTAGCCATGGATCATATCCCTAAGCTTTGATACCAACTGTGATGCCCCCAAAATAGGTATACATCACCTATCCTGAGTCGCCAAATACATGGTACATAATACAAATACATTCTTTAATATACAACAAAAGAGCTGTGAGTTTTAATACAAATATTATCTTCTAGACAATATCCACTCTCAGAATAAGTTCTCATTACATTTATTGTCACACTATTTAACAGAATAGTGAGGACTACTAATGCTATCCTCTGGACCATCACTCCGTTCCCCGACTAGTCCCCGCTACGTTCTCATTTCCTGAAGAGAACAATGAAAGCAAAAGGGTGAGCTCAACTAGCCCAGTAAGAAATATTATGACTAAGATAATGCAGAATAAATTATCATTAGTTTTCAACAATGTTAAACTGATAAAATACAATAGACATCAAGTTTAACTACAGCGGAACAAGCAATCCATTAAAAAGTCAAGTAGAGAATAAAATCTACTATCTTTTATGATTTAAAAGGTTTTTCATCACTTTTATCGCTGGGACTCAGCTTAATAAATAATCCACATCATCGAATCACCCCTGCACTACGGCCAAGGATATTCTTTAGTATCACAACCATAATTATCCATGCACTACGGGCCAGGAATATTTGTGTATTCATCAATGGTCATGATCATGCCAACAACTGTTCATCAATGCACTACAGGCCAATGAGGACTTTTATCACATCATTTATAACATTGCGGTCATAATTATACCGAATAATCCCTGGTCATAATTATACCAAGTCCATCTATGCACTACAGGCCACAGATGACTTTCAAAAATATAAACATGTGGATGATGACAATGATATATGAATTTAATAAAACAAGTTCACGAATTAATTTATCCAGGAACTAATAACGTCCAAATTGTCAACATGATACTTCTTTGTAGAGTAAAATTCAAGAATACTCAGAAGAATATTTCCATGAAAAGATACTGGATGAAGCGCAAATATCAAGGATATTCCACTAATTTCATGGAGTATAGAAGTCAACACTTTAACCAACTGAGTATAATAAAGAATGGAATAACAAAAGAAATCACCAGGCATGTGATAGATAGCACAAGCAGGTTATTCCAACAGAATAATAAATACGGAACTAGGTCCGGCGTAAAACGCACAGACAGGATATTCCAACAAAATAATAAAGACGGAACCAGGTCCAACGTAAAACGCACAGACAGGATATTCCAACAGAATAATAAAGAATAGAACAACAGAAGGATTTCACCAAGTATAGGGGAGTCCACGTATACAGGTTATTCCAACAGAATAATAAAGGATGGAAAGACGGAAGTTCTCTTCATGAATACAAAAGAATAACACCCCTTAACGTAAAGAAACTGGATATCGAAGTAATGAAGTAGTAGAAAACACTTCTTCTTTCTCTCTATAATTTCTCTCTATCTAGAGTTTCAGTGAATTCGTAAGAAATAATGAAGGAATGAGCTTCTATTCATAGAAGGGTTAAAATGACTTTTGGTAATATTGAAGAGACAACTATATTTGCGAGGTGGCAATTAACTCATTGGAAACACGAAGAGGCAAAATAAACTATTGGAAGCTGAAGGTCAAATAACTTCTTGAAAAAAACCGAAAGGACAAGTTACTAATAAAACGCGAATAGTAACTCTTGAATAGTAACTCGTGAATAGTAACTCATGAATAGAATTTGTGATAGTAATTAATGAATATAACTTGTGAATAGTAACTCCTGAATAGTACTCATAAAAGTCATTCGGAATAGTAAAACTCTGACACGAAAAGTTCCCGAATACCCGATGAACAACTATAACCTCAGACATCAATTATCATACAGAATAGATGTCCGATTCTACAACATAAATAATCCCAACAGAATGAAACTATCAAAGTCATCTTTAATCAACATGAACTTATTCATCATTAATATTATAACTCACAATATTTAGCAACCAGGTTGTTCCCAGGAAAGAGGGGGCTTTCCAATAAGAATTTCTCCCCATTGACGTACAATTAGGTGACCAAACCTCTCCTTGACAAAACTTCTAGACATTGTAAATATTGCAATTTAATAATATAAATAACTTTTTCATCTCAATTATTAATTTAATAATATAACATATAATGCAGATGATACCGTGACAATAATCGAATCAATAATATGTGAGATATGATGCAGCAATTACTGTAGTAATAATTGAGTATAACTGAGTGACTTCTCACGTAAGCATCAATAATTAATACCGTGTGCTACTATGCAACCATGCGTATTACTGTACTTTTACTACCAGGTAGTTCAACAGTTTTAACAATAACACCTCCGTCGTTATTTATAAAATATTTTTGTCATTTTCTTAATCCGACAATAATTCCATTGTGGGGTCCACCAATGATTGTGCCGTTGTATGAATATTCCCCGACATAAAGAATATTCCCCGACCAATCGAATATAATATAACAACTTGCATACTTTGTAAAATTTATAAATACTACCCACAATTATAACTTTATCTCAAATTCACAACATAATATTCAAAAAATATTTCGAGAAAATTAAATCTTTATTCGTAAAATTTAGGGTCTCACAGATGTGGTTTATTTATTAAGCTGAGTCTCAGCGATAAAAATTGATGAAAACATTTTAAATTATAGAAGATAGTAGATATCATGCTATACTTGACTATTTTAATGGATTACTTATTCCGCTGCAGTTAAACTTAATGTCTATTGTATTTTATCAGTTTAACATTATTGAAGGCTAATGATAATTTATCCTGCATTATCTTAGTTATAATATTTCTTACTAGGCTAGTTGAGCTCACCCTTTTACTTTCATTGTTCTCTTCAGGAAATGAGAACGTAGCGGAGTGATGGTCTGAGATGGTGCTATAGTAGTCCTCACTATTCTATAAAATAGCGTGACAATAAATGTAATGAGGAACTCTATTTGAGAGTGGATATTGTCTTGATGGCAATATTCTTATTTTAAACTCTCAGCTATGTTTTGTCGTATATTACACGACGTTTGTATAATTAAGTTTGTATTTGTATTCTGTACCATGTATTTGGCGACTCAAGATGGGTGATGTATACCTATTTTGGGGGCGTCACAGTTGGTATCAAAGCTTAGGGATATGATCCCTGGCTGAGATGTGAGACTAAGAACTAGGAGGGGAGAGACGGGGAATTCTTTCACTAGTATGACCTACCTAAGTTTATTTGATATTTAATTGGTCAGTTAGAGTATAGGGATAATATGTGATATGTTAATTAACCCTTGTTTTGTGACAGTGTTTGAAAATGGCATCTGAAAATGTTGAGATCAGCAATGAAGCACATGAGACCGTTGAGTCACCAACAATCAATACCTAGGATAATATGTGTGACGCCCCCAAAATAGGTCCATTCCATCCAACCCATTCTGAGTCGCCAAATACATGGTACAGAAATAACTACAACTTTATTATTACAACATATAAACTGTGAGTTTAAATACATATATTGCCATCTAGACAATATCCACACGCAAATAAATCCCCATCATAAGTATTGATACATTATTTTACAAAAATGGTGAGGACTACTAAACAACTCTCTCTAGAACCTTCATTCCATACCCCGACTAGTACTCGCTACATTCTCGCCTCCTGAGAAGAAAAATAAAATAAAAAAGAAAAGGGTGAGCTCAACTAGCCCAGTAAAGAATATTATGACTAAGATAATATACAACAAATTATCGTTAGTCTTCAACAGGGAAAAGTCTAATAGAATACAATAGACAACCAGTTTTAAATCAACAACTGCAACGGAAACAACAATTCATTAGAAGAGTTAAGTAGAGAATGCAAACTACTATCTTCTATATATGAATTTAAAAGTTCATCGTCGATATTTTATCCCTGTAACATCAATCAATATATATCTGGAATCAAATATGCATCTTTGCACTACAGGCCAAAGATATTCAATAGTTGGTCATGTTCATCTAAACACATGTTCATCTTTGCACTACGGGCCAAAGATATTAATCAGTCGGTCATGTTCATCTCAACACATGTTCCTCTTTTCACTACGGGCCAAAGATATTCATCAAGAAATCATTCATCTTTGCACTACAGGCCAAAGATATTCAGTAATATCATCACTTAGGACTGAGGATGATGAAAAATATTTTTAAGAAAATGAATCCAGTGAAACAAAAGAATAAATATTAAGGATTCGTACTTTACATAATCCAAGTTCAAAAATACTTCATAAGTAATCAGAGTGGAGTAAAATTAAAGAATGATCAAAATATGGATACAATCAAAGCTAGTATCCATAATAGATATTTTGGACAAAAAGAAGAAATTTCATTTTTCGGTGAATAGTGTCATATTCGTGAATAGTACCATATACGTGAATAGTATCGTATACGTGAATAGTAACTCCGACACCAAAAGATAGAAATTTCACAAAAAAACATCATCATGCTTCATGAATAGTACTCATGAATAGTAACTTGTGAATAGTAACTCATAAATAGTAACCCCGACATGAAAAAGTTCTAAATTTGATAAAAAAATTCAACTAATATTTCGGCATAATGATATTGAAGAAATAATATCATTTTTGAATAAAATAACATCCCTTACCTCGAAAGACAGTACTTCTAGTTGAAACACCGGATATAGGCTATGACTTGAACTTGCACCGTATAGCAATACTCAAAGTATACTCAAAATACTCTCAAGAATACGCTCGATAATATAGAGAGAGAAAACTTCAGTTTCTGGTGTGATTTTCAATTCTAACCTAAGAACCTATTTATAGGAAATTGCTTAGAACACCAAAGTAGAAAATTTAATAAATTAATAATATATATTTATTAAATTCTCACGCACACCTAATCTGATTCAAATCAGCCACCACACCTCACCTAAATCAAAAAAAAACATTTTTCATAATTAAAATATTTTAAACTTCCAAAAATCAATTATTTCGGAACTTCAGAACTTTAATAATTCATAATAAATAGTCCTTTTATCAGAAAATTCAAATCTCTCAAATTTTTATAGGAAATTCAATTCTCTACAACTTTGCAGAAGAAAGTTTTTCCAAATTCCAAACAAAAATTAACCTAAATCCACAAACGGACGATTTTACAAACTATAATCAAATTTCAGTCAAGAAATGGGGTCCACCGACACATAAAATATGCTTTAAATAATTTTAGTAACAAAAATACTCCTCCTCCACATATACTCATATATCCCACATTCATCGTAAAAATATCATCATTATTATATTATTAAAATATAATAATATATTTAAATAAATTATTTTATCAGAAAAAGATAAAATATTAATTTTCAACAATTGTCACATTAAAAATTTTCTCCATCTATATCCACATAAAATCAATATTTTTCTCATCATATAAATCAATAATTAATTATTCATAAATAATATTACAGAATCACAGTACTGGCAACCAGGCCGTTCCCAGGAAAGAGGGGGCTTTCCAATAAGAATTTCTCCTTACTGGCGCGCAATTAGGTGACCAAACCTCTCCTTAGATAGAACTTTCTAGACATTGCCAATAATGTTATCTAATAATATTATTCAGATAATATGAATTATTGCTTCGATAATGAAAAATATTTTGTAGTGACAATTATTGAAATAACAGTAATATAAAAAAATCAACGCAGCAATTATTGAATCAATAAAATAAAATACTGAACAGTAATTACTGTAACCATTATTGAGTAATGCCTTCTTACGTAAGAATCAATAATTGGTGCAATACCGTGTGCTACTGTGTAACAACGCGTATTACTGTATTTTAACCACCGGGTATTCCAACAATATTAACGGTCACAACTACGCCGTTATTTATAAACAACTTATACTTGTCATTTTCTTCATCCAATCGCTTTCCGTTATGGGGTCCACAAAAGACTGCGCCGTCGTACAAATATTCCCCGACAGCAAGAATATTTAACGACCAAACGAATATTCCCCGACAACAATGAATATTTTATAACCACCTGCTTATTTTAAAATATTTGCGCATTTTACCCATAACTAACCACATTAATCAAATTAACCCCTTACTATTTCAAAATGATAAATAGAGGAAATTAAATTTCATTTATTAATAATTTGGGGTTTACAATATGCAACAAGAAGACAATAATCCTCAGGTAAATAATAACAACGATTAAATGATGAACGATGGGATGTTCAGAGGTTTTATGCAATTCATGCAACATCAGGCGAAGGCGGCTCCTGTCCAAAATGCAGGTGGAAACACTGACAACTCTCGAACGGTCACCGCTAAGTAGTTCAAAGAGCTGGGACCACCGGAGTTTTTGGGAGAGCCAAAACCACTTAAGGCAGAGACGTGGATAAAGCAGATCAACAAGATATTTGATGTTTTGGGATGCTCCAAGGAGCAAAAGGTTTTCTTTGCCACCTTCATGTTGCGAGCAGAGGCAGATTACTGGTGGGAATCTGTAAAATGTACTCAACCTGCCGCACTGAAGATGTCTTGGGAGATGTTCCAAGAACTGTTTAATGATAAGTACTTTCCTGAAAGTATTCGTCACATGAAAGAGGTAAAGTTCATGAAGCTTGAGCAAAACAATATGGCTGTGACACAGTACGAAGCTAATTTTGCCGAGTTGTCTCGGTTTGCATCCCACTTGGTTGATAATGAGGAGAGAATGACGCGAATACCTTATCTCTCAAAAACTATGTTTGTATTCAGATGTTGTGAATAGGGTTCAGTTATTGGAGCGTGATAATAAGGCAACCCAACCAAGAGAGAGAAGTCGGTAAGTCGATAATACCAGTGGTAGCAGTCATCAAAGCGGTGACAACAAACGTGGAGGGAATCAACATGCCAGTAATGGTAATCACTTCGGTGGTAATCATGGACCCAGATAATAAGAGTGGAAATTTCAAGAAGATAAGGTTCAACAACGATGGAAAGACAGCAGCACCAACATCCGTTTTCAAGGAAGGAGAACGACCACCAATTGTATGCTTCAAATGCGGAGGGAGAGGGATATATCAGTCCAAACTATGTGATGTAGTCCAAAGCATGTTATAATTGTGGAAAAGAAGGTCACCTAGCCCGATTTTGTCGTGTACCAAAGTCAAGTCTAGCTGGGACGGTGGCACCAAAGGAGGATACGGACAAAATAAAGTCGGTGGTTTCAGGAAGAGCGTTTTTCATGACTTCTCAAAAAGCAAGTAACCCAAACGAAGTTAGCACGGGTTAGTTAATTATAAATTCTTGCGAAGTCTATACCTTATTAGATACCGGTTTTACCCATTTTTTATCTCTCTTGCTTACGCTCAACATTTAAATTTGACCCCAGAGAAGTTAGACCTTTGACTTATCGGTTGAAACTCCAATAGGAGAAACCTTCGTTACCTCCACTATTTATAAATCTTGCTGATTCAAATCGACACTTTCACGTTACCTGTCGAATTTATCTCTTTGAAAATACTTACCTTTGATGTAATTTTAGGAATCGATTGGTTAACTACTCATCATGCTTTTTGTAAGGTTGTTAGCTTTCATATTCCTAACCAACCTGTTATGCGAATTCAAACAACCAAACCACTAAAGTTAATCACTGTTATATCAAGCCATAAGTAAAGAGCCTTCAAACAACCAAATTGATCATTTCGTTGTTGACTTCCTTGTGTGGAATGCGCCAAAGCCGAACTTTTCATAGGGGACATTGTGAATAACAGTGGCAAGTTGATAGATATCAATGTGACGTGTTATCCAAGTCTTGAATGAGGGTCGCAGTTTTGAATGATATTTCTATTGTTAATAAATTTCCTGACGTATCCCTAAAGACTTCTTAGCTTACCCCTAGAGCAGTGAAATCGAATTTTGTATTGACCCTAGTACAAAATCCATTTCTAAAACCCTCAAATATTTCTTTACCTAAAATAATCGTATAATGTACCAAAGACGTTGGCTCAAGCTGTTGAAGATTACGATCATTCCATTCAATATCATTGTGGAAGAGAGAACGTGGTAGCTGACGCGTTGAGTAGAAGATCGTATGCATTTACAAGTGCGATGTTGTTAACATAAAAACCCATTTTGTATAACTAACAAATGATGAAGATAGAGTTAAAGACTCTAGGGACCCATTTAAAGATAGCGAATATACGATTATAATCGACATTAATCGATAAAGTTAAAGCCGCCCAAACTACACACCTGAAGCTGATGAATGTGAAGAAGAAGGTTCAAGAGGGCGTTATTCTAGAAGTAAGAATCGATGAAGAGAGGAAATATCAACCCTTGATTTTATTGGCCCATTTGAAATCTTTGATTGAGTAGGAACTGTGGCCTATAGACTCGTTTTATCACCAAGTATGTCGCGTGTTCATAACGTTTTTCACGTATCATTGTTAGTAAAAACTTAGTCTTGGGGGACTTTGGAGCCAAATTTTGGAATAATTAATGAACCTAAACAATTATGAAATTATGGGGGTTTTATTGAGCATGTTACAAGCTTTCCATAGCCTCAAAAATGGACTAATTCCGATAACGGATGAAGAAGTTATGAAGATTTGAAGTATGTGTGTCAAAAGTTGAAAATTATGGAAAATTGGAGTTAAGTGCCAAAGGTCGAGCGCCTAGGCACTAGGCTCGACACTTAAAATCTGTTCTTGGGAGCCTAGGCGCTGGTTAAGTGTTAAGCCAAAATATGTCCAGGACGTCCTTTAGTAAATTGGGCATAACTTTTTCATACAAACTTCGATTGAGGTGATTCGAAAAAATAACGAGTAGACCTAAAACTTTCATCGTTTATATTTTGATATTTGAGGTCGGTATCAAGGTCTAAAATAGCTATTTTAGGGACTGATGTGCATTCAGAGGCAATCGGAGGACATCGGGCATCCGCGTATGAAACGTGTAATATTTTCGACGATAAAAGTATTCAAGGTTATACCACAAGAGTTGAAATATATATGAAGTCAAGGTATCCTCACCTCTTCAGCATACTAGGTATGTACGTATATTTCGAGGGCGAAATTTCATAAGGAGGGGAGATTGTGAGACCCCAGATTTTATGAATAAAGATTTAAATTTCTCAAAATATTTTTTTTTAATATTATGATGTGGATTTGATATAATGTTATAGTTGTGGGTAATATTTACAAATTTTGCAAAGTAAGCAAGTGGTTATATAATATTCGATTGGTCGAGGAATATTCATTTTAATAGGAAATATTCATACAAATGTACAATCATTGGTGGACCCCACAACGAAATTATTGTCGTAGTTAGAAAACGACAGAATTATCTTTTTATAAAAATTACGGTGGAAGTTTTATCGTTAAACTGTTGAACTACCCGGTAGTAAAAGTATAGTAATACGTGTGGTTGCATAGTAACACACGGTATTGATTATTGATGCTTACGTGAGAAGTCACTCAGTTATATTCAATTATTGCTACAGTAATTGTTGAATCATATCTCTCATATTATTGATTCAATTATTATCATAGTATCATCTGAATAATATGATATATTATTAAATTAATAATTGAGACGACAAAGTTATTCATATTATTAAATTGTAATATTTACAATGTCTAGAAGTTCTATCAAGGAGAGGTTTGGTCATCTAATTGCGCACCAATAAGAAGAAATCCTTATCGGAAAGTCACCTCTTTCCTGGAAATGTCCTAGTTGTTAAATATTGTGAGTTATAATATTAATGATGAATAAGTTCGTGTTGATTAAATATGAAATTGATAGTTCCATTGTGTTGGAATTATTAGTGTTAGTGGAAATCGACAATTATTCCGATATTAATTGATGTCTGAAAGTTATCGGGTAATTAATCGGATAAATGAGGAATTAATTGCTATTAATTCACATGATTATAACAATTTGTTCACATGTGTGTACTATTAATTCACATTCATGTACTATTAGGGGAGTTGGTGCAAGATTGATAATACTTGCATGACTAAGTTAAAGATGGAGGTATAGATGGAGGTATTATACTGTTATTCGTATTTTCACATGATTATAACTATTGATTCACATTATTTACTGTTAGGGGAGGTGGTGCAAGTTTGATAATACTTGCAGGACTAAATTAAAAATGAAAGAAAAGTTAAAGGTATTGTACTATAATATTTTGAGCCCCAAAATGTGCAATTATCGAAACTATATTTTCCTATAAATAGAAACTCATTATTCCTTCATTTCTCACCAATTCACTAAAGCTTTAAAGCAATTATTATAGAGAGAAATTATAGAGAGAAAGAAGAAGAGAAGCTTTGCTACCTCACTATTCCAATATCTAATTTCTTCTAAGGTAAGGGGTATTATTCTTTCGTATTCATGAAGAGAGTTATTTTTTCAATACTCGTAAGGGTTGTTATTCCATTATTTATTATTATGTTGGAATAACCTGTCTATGTGAAGTACCGCATACATGGTGAAATTCTTCTATTATTCCATTCTTATTATTCTGTTGGAATATCCTGTCTGTGCGGATTACGCATGGCCTTGTTGCATTCTTTATTATTCTGTTAGAATAACCTGTCTGTGCAGTCTATCGTATTCCTGGTGAAATTCTGTCTATTATTACATTCTTATTATTCTGTTGGAATATCCTGTCTGTGCAGATTACGCATGACCTGGTTCCATTCTTTATTATTTTGTTGGAATAACCTGTTGGTGAGGTCTATCGCATGCCTGGTGAATTCTGTTGTTATTCTATTCTTTATTATTCTGTTGGAATATCCTGTCTGTGCGGATTACGCATGACCTGATTCTATTCTTTATTATTCTGTTGGGAATAACCTGTGTGTGCGATCTATCGCATGCATGGTGAATTCTTCTGTTATTCCATTCTTTATTATTCTGTTGGAATAACCTGTCTATGTGGATTACCACATGCATGGTGAATGATCCTTCATATTCATTCCTTATTAAATTGTGGAAATGATCTTTCTACGTGGATTACAACATGGCGGGCGAAAATCTATTTGCAGTTTCATATATTCTATTATACTCAGTTGGTTAAAGTTTTGGCTTCTATACTCCATGAAATTAGTAGAATATCCTTGATATTTGCGCTTCATCTAGTATCTTTTCATGGAAATATTCTTCTGAACATTCTTGAATTTTACTCCATAAATCAATATCATGTTGACAATTTGGACGTAATTGATTTTAGGATAAATTAACTTATAAATCTTTAAAATTTATTCTTGAACTTGTTTTATTGAATTATTATGTCATTGTCATCATCCTCATGCTTATATTGTGATGAAAGTCATCTTTGGCTTACGTGCATAAATGGACTTGGTATGATTATGACCATGGATCATTCGGTATAATCATGACCTGTAATGTTATAAATGATGTGGTAAAAGTCCTTAGTGGCCTGTAGTGCATTGATGGAAAGTTTTTGGTATGATTATGACCAGGGATTATTCGGTATAGTCATGACCATTGATGATTTAATGAATATCCTTGACCCGTAGTGCTGGGATGACTCGATGATGTGGTTTATTTATTAAGCTGAGTCTTAGCGATAAAAATTGATGAAAACATTTTAAATCATAGAAGATAGTAGATATCATGCTCTATTTGACTCTTCTAATGGATTGCTTATTCCGATGCAGTTAAACTTGATGTCTATTGTATTTTATCAGTTTAACATTGTTGAGGGTAATGATATTTTATCCTGCATTATCTTAGTCATAATATTTCTTATTGGGATAGTTGCGCTCACCCTTTTGCTTTCATTGTTCTCTTCAGGATATGAGAACGTAGTCGGGACTAGTCGGGGAATGGATTGATGGTCCGATATGGTGTTATAGTAGTCCTCACTATTCTATAAAATAGTGTGACAATAAAATAGTCCTCACTATTCTATACAATAGGCACTTGCCCAAGGCCAAATTTGGGCGCCTAAGCGCTGGTCAAGTGTTAAGCCAAAATCTGTCCGGACGTCCTTTAGTAAATTAGGCATAATATTTTCATAAAAACTCCAATTGAGGTGATTCAGGATGATTCAGAAAAATAATGAGTAGACCTAAAACTTTGATTCTTTATATTTTAAGATTTGAGGTCAGTATCAAGGCCTAAAATGGCTATTTTAGGGACTGATGTGCATTCAGAGGCAATCGGAGGACATCGAGCATGCACGTATGCAACATGTAATGTTTTCGATGATAAAGTTACTCAAGGTATCCTCACCTCTTCGGCATACCAGGTAAGTACATAACTTTTGAGGGCAAAATTTCATAAGGAGGGGAGATTGTGAGACCCCAGATTTTATGAATAAAGATTTAAATTTCTCGAAATATTTTTTTTGAATATTATGGTGTGGATTTAATATAATGTTATAGTTGTGGGTAATATTTATAAATTTTGCAAAGTAAGAAAGTCGTTATATAATATTCGATTGGTCAGGGAATATTCTTTTTGTCGAGGAATATCCGTACGACGACACAATCATTGGTGGACCCCACAACGGAAGTATTATCATAGTTAGAAAACGACAGAATTATCATTTTATAAAAATAACGGCGAAAGTGTTACCGTTAAAACTGTTGAACTACCCGATAGTAAAAGTAGAGTAATACGTGTGGTTGCATAGTAGCACACGGTATTGATTATTGATGCTTACATGAGAAGTCACTAAGTTATACTCAATTATTGCTACAGTAATTGCTGCATCATATCTCTAATATTATTGATTCGATTATTGTCACTGTATCATCTGCATAATATGATATATTATTAAATCAATAATTGAGACGACAAAGTTGTGAAGCCCCCAAAATCGGTATACATCACCTATTCTGAGTCGCCAAATACATGGTACAGATTACAAATACAATCTTAAATATACAACATGAGTTGTGAGTTTTAATACAAATATTATCTTCTAGACAGTATTCAAACTCAAAATAAGTCCTCAATACATTTATTATCACACTATTTCATAGAATAGTGAGGACTACTAATGCTATCATCTGGACCGTCACTCCGTTCCCCAACTAGTCCCTGCTACGTTCTCATTTCCTGAAGAGAACAATGAAAGCAAAAGGGTGAGCTCAACTAGCCCAGTAAGAAATATTATGGCTAAGATAATGCAGAATAAATTATCATTAGTCTTCAACAATGTTAAACTGATAAAATACAATAGACATCAAGTTTAACTGCAGCAGAACAAGCAATCCATTAGAAGAGTCAAGTAGAGAATAAAATCTACTATCTTCTATGATTTAAAAGGTTTTTTTTTATCACTTTTATCGCTGAGACTTAACTTATTAAATAAACCACGTCATCCCTGCACTACGGCCAAGGATATTCATTAGTATCACGACCACAAATTATCCATGCACTACGGGCCAAGGATATTCGTGCTTTCATTAATGGCCATGATCATGCCAACAACTGTCCATCAATGCACTACGGGTCAATGAGGACTTTTACCACATCGTTTGTAACATTACAGTCATGACTACACCGAATAATCCCTGGTCATAATCATACCAAGTCCATCTATGCACTACAGTCCACAAATGATTTTCAACATAATATACACATGAGGATGATGACAATGATATAATAATTCAATAAAACAAGTTCAAGAATAAATTTTAAAGATTTATAAGTTAATTTATCCTGAACTCAAAAACGTCTAAATTGTTAACATGATACTGCTTTGTGGAGTAAAATTCAAGAATGCTCAGAAGAATATTTCCATGAAATGATACTGGATGAAGCGCAAATATCCAGGATATTCTACTAATTTCATGGAGTATAGAAGTTAAAACTTTAACCAACTGAGTATAATAGAATATATGAAATTGCAAATGGATTTTTGCCCGCCATACGGTAATCCACGTAGATAGATCATTTCCATAATTTAATAAGGAATGAATACAAAAGGTCATTCACCATGCATGTGGTAATCCACTTAGACATGTTATTCCAACAGAATAATAAAGAATGGAATAACAGAAGAATTCACCATGCATGCGATAGACTGCACAGACATGTTATTCCCAACAGAATAATAAAGAATGGAACTAGGTCATGCGAAATCCGCACAGACAGGATATTCCAACAGAATAATAAATAATTGAATAACAACAGAATTTACCAGGCATGCAATAGACCGCACAGACAGGTTATTCCAACTGAATAATAAATAATAGAACTATGTCATGCGTAATACGCACAGACAGGATATTCCAACAGAATAATAAAGAATGGAATAACATAAGAATTTCACCATGTATGCGGTATTTCGCATAGACAGGTTATTCCAACAGAATAATAAATAGTAGAATCAGGTCATGTGTAATACGCACAGACAGGATATTCCAACAGAATAATAAAGAATGGAATAACAGAAGAATTTCACCATGTATGCGGTACTTCGCATAGACAGGTTATTCCAACATAATAATAAAGAATGGAATAACAATAGCTCTCTTCATGAAAATGAAAGAAATAATACCCATTACCTTAGAATAAAGCTGGATACTGGATTAGAGAGGTAGCAGACTTCTCTTCTTCTTTTTCTCTATAATTTCTCTCTATAATAATTGCTCTATAGCTTTAATGAATTGGTGAGAAATGAAGGAAGAATGAGCTTCTATTTATAGAAAAATATAGTTTCGATAATTGCACGTTTTGGAGCTCGAAATATTACAGTACAATACCTCTAACTTTTTTTTATTTTTAATTTAGTCCTGCAAGTATTATCAAACTTGCACCACCTCCCCTAATAGTAAATAATGTGAATTAATAGTTCAATCATGTGATTCAATAGTTATAATCATGTGAAAATATGAATAACAGTATAGTACCTCCATTTATACCTTCATCTTTAACTTAGTCATGCAAGTATTATTAATCTTGCACCAACTCCCCTAATAGTACATGAATGTAAATCAATAGTACACACATATGAACAAATAGTTATAATCATGTGAATTAATAGAAATTAATTCCTCATTTATCCGATTAATTGCCCGATAACTTTCAGACATGAAATATTATCGAAATAAATGTCGATTTTCACTAACACTAATAATTCCAACACAATGGAACTATCAATTTCATCTTTAATCAACACGAACTTATTCATCATTAATATTATAACTCATAATATTTAACAACCAGGTCGTTCCCAGGAAAGAGGGGGCTTTTCGATAAGAATTTCTCCTTATTAGCGCGCAATTAGATGACCAAACCTCTCCTTGACAGAACTTCTAGACAATATAAATATTGCAATTTAATAATATGAATAACTTTGTCGTCTCAATTATTAATTTAATAATATATCATATTATATAGATGATACTGTGACAATAATCGAATCAATAATATAAGAGATATGATGCAGCAATTACTGTAGCAATAATTGAGTATAACTGAGTGACTTTTTACATAAGCATCAATAATCAATACTGTGTGCTACTATGCAACCACGGTATTACTGTACTTTACTACCGAGTAGTTCAACAGTTTTAACGATAACACTTCTGCCGTTATTTTTATAAAAAGATAATTATGTCATTTTTTAACTATAACAATACTTCCGTTGTGAGGTCCACCAATGATTGTGTCGTCGTACGGATATTCCCTGACAAAAAGAATATTTCCCGACCAAACGAATATTTTATAAAAACTTGCATACTTTGCGCAAAATTTATAAATACTACCCACAACTATAACATTATATCAAATCCGCACCATAATATTCAAAAAAATATTTCGAGAAATTTAAATCTTTATTCATAAAATTTGGGGTCTTACAAAAGTTATTCATATTATTAAATTGCAATATTTACAATGCCAATAAGGAGAAATCCTTATCGGAAAGCCCCCTCTTTCTTGAGAATGACCTGGTTGTTAAATATTATGAGTTATAATATTAATGATGAATAAGTTTGTGTTGATTAAAGATGAAATTTATAGTTTCATTGTGTTGGAATTATTAATGTTAGTGGAAATCGACATTTATTTCGATATTAATTGATGTCTGTAAGTTATACTGACTAGTCGGGTAATTAATCGGATAAATGAGTAATTAATTGCTATTAATTCACATGATTATAACTATTTGTTCACATGTGTGTGCTATTGATTCACATTCTTGTACTATGAGGGGAATTGGTGCAAGATTGATAATACTTGCATGACTAAGTTAAAAATAGAGGTATAGATGGAGGTACTATACTGTTATTCGTATTTTCACATGATTATAACTATTGATTCACATGATTGAACTATTGATTCACATTATTTACTATTAGGGAAGGTGGTGCAAATTTGATAATACTTGCAGGACTAAATTAAAAATAAAGAAAAAGATGAATGTATTATACTGTAATTTCGAGCCCCAAAACGTGCAATTATCGAAACTATATATTCCTATAAACAGAAGCTCATTCTTCCTTCATTTCTCACCAATTCACTAAAGCTTTAGAGCAATTATTATAGAGAGAAATTATAGAGAGAAAGAAGAAGAGAAGTCTTCTACCTCACTATTCCAATATCCAGTTTCTTCTAAGGTAAGGGGTATTATTCTTTCGTATTCATAAAGAGAGTTATTTCTTTCAATACTCGTAAGAGTTATTATTCTATTCTTTATTATTATGTTGGAATAACCTGTTTATGCGAAGTACCGCATACATGGTGAAATTCTTCTGTTATTCCATTATTTATTATTCTGTTGGAATAACCTATCTATGATGTCTATCACATGCCTGGTGAATTATGTTGTTATTCCGTTCTTTATTATTCTGTTAGAACATCCTGTCTACGCGGATTACGCATGACCTGGTTCCATTCTTTATTATTCTGTTGGAGCATCCTGTCTGTGCGAATTAAACTCTCAGCTATGTTTTGTCGTATATTACACGACGTTTGTATAATTAAGTTTGTATTTGTATTATGTACCATGTATTTGGTATTCATATTCATTCCTTATTAAAATGTTGAAATGATCTGTCTACGTGGATTATCGCATGACGGGCAAAATTCCATTTGCAGTTTCATATATTCTATTATACTTAGTTGGTTAAAGTTTTTGCTTCTATACTCCATGAAATTAGTAGAATATCCTGGATATTTGCGCTTCATCCAGTATCTTTTCATGGAAGTATTCTTCTGAGCATTCTTGAATTTTACTTCCCAAAGCAGTATCATGTTGACAATTTGGATGTAATTGGTTTCAGGATAAATTAACTTATAAATCTTTAAAATTTATCCATTAACTTATTTTATTGAATTATTATGTCATTGTCATCATCCTCATGCTTATATTGTGATGAAAGTCATCTTTGGCATACGTGCATAGATGGACTTGGTATGATTATGACCATGGATTATTCAGTATAATCTTGACCGTAATGTAACGAATGATGTGGAAAAAGTCCTCATTGGCCGGTAGTGCATTGATGGACAGTTTTTTGTATGATTATGACCAGGGATTATTGGGTATAGTCATGACCATTGATGATTTAATAAATATCTTTGGCCCGTAGTGCAGGGATGATTCGATGATGTGATTTATTTATTAAGGTGAGTCTCAGCGATAAAAAAAATTGATGAAAATATTTTAAATCATCGAAGATACTAGATATCATGCTCTACTTGACTCTTCTAATGGATTACTTATTCCGGTGCAGTTAACTTAATGTCTATTGTATTTTATTAGTTTAACATTGTTGATGACTAATGATAATTTATTCTGCATTATCTTAGTTATAATATTTCTTACTGGGCTAGTTGAGCTCACCCTTTCTTTTACTGTTCTCTTCAGGAAATGAGAATATAGCTGGGACTAGTCGGGGAACGGAGTGACGGTCCAGATGATAGCATTAGTAGTCCTCACTATTCTGTTAAATAGTGTACAATAAATGTAATGAGGACTCCATTGAGTGTGGATATTGTCTAGTATGACAATATTCTTATTAAAACTCTGAGATTATGTTTTGTTGTATTTCACACGACTGTTGTATATATAATTAAGTTGTATTTGAATTTTGTACTATGTATTTGGTGACTCAAGATGGGTGATGTATACCTATTTTGGGGCCGTCACAGTTGGTATCAAAGCTTAGGGATATGATCCTTGGCTGAGATGTGAGACAAGAACTAGGAGGGGAGAAACGGGGAATTCCTTCGCTAGTATGACCTACCTAAGTTTATTTGGTATGTAATTGGTCGGTCAGAGTATAGGGATAATATGTGATATGTTAATTAACCCTTGTTTTGTGGTAATATTTGAAAATGGCATCCGAAAATGTTGAGATAAACAATGAAGCACATGAGACCGTTGAGTCACCACAGATTAATGCCCAGGATAATGTGCAACAGGAAGACAATAATCCTCATGTAAACAATAACACCGATGAAATGGTGAACAATGGGATGTTCAGAGGCTTTATGTAATTCATGCAACATCAGGTGAAAGCGGCTCCTGTTCAAAATATAGGTGGAAATAATGGCAACCCACGGTCAGTCACCGCTAAGCAGTTCAAGGAGCTGGGACCACTGATGTTTTTGGGAAAGCAAGAACCACTTATGGTGGAGACATGGTTAAAGCAGATCACCAAGATATTTGATGTCTTGGGATGCTCCGAGGAGCAAAAGGTTCCCTTTGCCACCTTTATGTTGCGTGAAGAGGTAGATTACTGGTGGGAATTTTTAAAACGTACCCAGCCTGACGCACTCAAGATGTCATGGGAGAAGTTCCAAGAGCTGTTCAATGACAAGTACTTTCCTGAAAGTATTCGTCACATGAAGGAGTTAGAGTTCATCAAGCTTGATCAAAACAATATAACCATGGCGTAGTACAAAGCTAAGTTTACAGAGTTATCTCGGTTTGCGTCCTATTTGGTTGATAATGAGGAGAGAATGACACAGATGTTTTTAAGAGGTTTGAAACCCGAGATACGTCAATACCTTATCTATCATAAACTGTGTTTGTATTCAGATGTTGTGAATAGGGATCAGTTATTGGAGCGCGATAATGAGTCAACCCAACCAAGAGAGAGCAACCGATAAGTTGATAATACTAGTGGTAGAAGTCATCGAAGCGTTGACAACAAACGTGGAGGGAATCAACATGCCAGAAATGATAATCACTTTAGTGGTAATCATGGCCATGACAATAAGAGTGGACATTTCAAGAAGAAGAGATTCAACAAGGATGGAAAGACGTCAGCCCCAGCACCTGTTGTTAAGGAAGGAGAACGACCACCGGTCGTATGTTACAAATGTGGAGGGGAAGGACACATAAGTCCAAACTGCACGATGCAGTCCAAAGCGTGTTATAATTATGAAAAAGAAGGTCACCTAGCCCGATTTTGTCGTGCACCAAAGTCAAGTCCAGCTAGGATGGAGGCATCAAAGGGTGTCCCAGACAAGACAAAACCGGTAGTTCAAGGGAAAGCGTTTATCGTAACCTCCCAAAAAGCGAGGAATCCGGACGAGGTGATCACGGGTAAGCTAATCATAAACTCTAGCAAAGTTTATACTTTATTTGATACCGGGTCTACCCATTCTTTTATCTCCCTTGCTTGCGCTCAACGTTTAAATTTAACTCTAGAGAAGTTAGACTTTGACTTATCGATTGAAACTTCATTAGGAGAAACCTTCATTACTTCTGCTATCCAAGTCTTGGATGAGAGTCACAGTTTTTAAATGATATTTCTATCGTTAATAAATTTCCTGACGTATTCTTGAAGACTTCTTATCCTACCCCTAGAACGTGAAATCGAATTTTGTATTGACCCCAGTACAAAACCCATTTCTTAAACCCTTAAATATTTCTTCAACCAAAACAAACGAATAATGCGCCTAAAGATGTTGGCTCGAGCTGTTGAAGATTACAACTATACCATTCAATATCATTGTTGAAGAGCAAACGTGGTAGCTGACGCGTTGAGTAGAAGATCATATACGTTTACGAGTGCGACGTTGTTAACACAAAAACCCATTTCGTATAACTTACAAATGATGAAGATAGAGTTAAAGACTCTAGAGACCCACGTGAAGATAGCGAATATACTGATTAGAATCGACTTTAATCGATAAAGTTAAAGCCATGCAAGCTACATACTCAGAGCTGATGAATGTGAAGAAGAAGGTTCAAGAGGGTATTATTCTAGAAGCAAGAATCGATTAAGAGAGGAAATCTCAACCCTCGATTTTATTGGCCCATTTGAAATCCTTGATTGAGTAGGAACGGTGGCCTATAGACTCGTTTTACCGCAAAGTATGCCTCGTGTTCATAACTTTTTTCACGTATCGATGTTACGAAAATATGTGGATGACCCGAACCACATTATTGAATTAGAACCAGACGAGATAGAGGAAGATTTAACGTATGAAGAGTTACCTGTTAAAATCTTGGATAAGAAGGATCATATTCTACGCTCTAAAGTTATACCTCAGGTCAAAGTTTTGTGGAGAAACCACGATGTGGAGGAAATGACCTGGGAGTCAGAATCTGAGATGAAATCAAGGTATCCTCACCTCTTTGACATACCAGGTACGCACCCTAATTTCGAGAACTGAAATTTCATAAGAAGAGGAGGTTGTAAGATCCCAACTTTTATGAATAAAGAATAATTTTCTCGAAATATATTTTTGAATATTATGGTGTGGATTTGATATAATGTTATAGTTGTGGGTAATATTTATAAATTTTGCAAAGTAAGTAAGTGGTTATATAATATTCGATTGGTCGGAGAATATTCATTTTAACAGGGAATATTCGTACGACGACACAATCATTGGTAGACCCCACAACAGAAGTATTGTCGTAGTTAGAAAACGACAGAATTATCATTTTATAAAAATAACAGCGAAATCTTTACCGTTAAACTATTGAACTACCCGGTAGTAAAAGTACAGTAATACGTGTGGTTGCAAGTAGCACACGGTATTGATTATTGATGCTTACGTGAGAAGTCACTCAGTTATACTCAATTATTGATACAGTAATTGCTGCATCATATCTCTCATATTATAGATTCAATTATTGTCACAGTATCATCTGCATAATATGTTATATTATTAAATCAATAATTGAGACGACAAAGTTATTTATATTATTAACTTTCAATATTTATAATTTCTAGGAGTTCTGTCACGGAGAGGTTTGGTCATCTAATTGCGTGCCAATAAGGAGAAATCCTTATCGAAAAGTCCCTATCTTTCCTGGGAACGACCTGGTTGTTAAATATTGTGAGTTATAATATTAATGATGAATAAGTTCGTGTTGATTAAAAAATGAAATTGATAGTTCCATTGTGTTAGAATTATTAGTGTTAGTGAAAATCAACATTTATTCCGATGATAATTAATGTCTGGGGGTCATATTGATAAATCGGGTAATTAATCGGATAAATGAGCAATTAATTGCTACTTATTCACATGCTTATATAACTATTTGTTCACATGTGTGTACTATCGATTCACATTCTTGTACTATTAGGGGAGTAGGTGCAAGATTGATAATACTTGCATGACTAAGTTAAAAATGGAGGTACTATACTGTAATTCGTATTTTCACATGATTATAACTATTGATTCACATGATTGAACTATTGATTCACATTATTTATTATTAGGGGAGATGGTGCAAGTTTGATAATACTTGCAGGACTAAATTAAAAATAAAAGAAAAGTTGGAGGTATTGTACTGTAATATTTCGAGCCCCAAAACGTGCAATTATCGAAACTATATTTTTCTATAAATAGAAGCTCATTCTTCCTTAATTTCTCACCAATTCGCTAAAGCCTTAGAGCAATTATTATAGAGAGAAATTATAGAGAGAAAGAAGAAGAGAAGTCTGCTACCTCTCTATTCCAGTATTCAGCTTTATTCTAAGGTAAGGGGTATTATTTCTTTTGTATTCATGAAGAGAGCTATTGTTATTCCATTCCTTATTATTATATTGGAATAACCTGTCTATGCAAAGTACCGTATACATGGTAAAATTCTTTTGTTATTCCATTCTTTATTATTCTATTGGAATATCCTGTCTGTACGGTTTACGCATGATTTGGTTCCATTCTTTATTATTCTGTTGGAATATCCTGTCTGTGTGGTTTACGCATGACCTGGTTCCATTCTTTATTATTCTGTTGAGAATAACCTGTCTGTGCGGTCTATCGCATGCATGGTGAATTCTTTTGTTATTCCATTCTTTATTATTCTGATGTAATAATCTGTCTATGTGGATTACCGCATGCATGGTGAATGTTCCTTTGTATTCATATGAATAGTATTTTTATTCAAAAGGGGTTTCTTCCAGGGGTAGTTTCATAATTTTTTTGACCCTCAAAAATTCTGGAAAAATTTGAAATGATAATTTGATGAGTTTTTTATATTGTGTCCAAAGATGGCGATTTTTGGATGTATAGATTAAGAGTTATGGATTTTATGGAAAAAGACTATTTTAAAAGTAAACCCTTATAACTCCTTGTGGTTAACTCCAAAATTGGTGAAATTTTTATTGGGAGTACATGTATATAACAGGAGTATACCCTGTAAATTTCAAAATTTTTGGACAAAAGTATAATTTATGATAAATGTCTAAATATTCAGCAGTTTTGGCCATATGAAAAATAGTAAATGAATTTCAAAATTCTGAGAAAAATATATGTTCAATATGAGACTATATTCTGCTAAATGCCAGAAAAGAAATATTTTTAGGACTTATTTGGTATTTTTCATGAAAATGAACTAGTTATGAGTAAATGAATTAAATATGTTATATGAAGTAACAAAATTGGAAAATATGATTTTATGGCTTGGGAATCCTATATAGGGTATATGCAGATTTTTGATGAGGGATTTGATCATTGGTGATGAAATCTTATGAATATGGCATTTTTAAATGATTAAAATGCATTATTTGGTAAAATGTAAAGAATTGAAATAAATTGTTTATAAGTTTAAGAAATGATTAAAATATTATTATAATATTAATAATATTAAATTATGAGTTTATTAAGTGATTGATAATATTTGGATAAATTTAAAGTCTTTAATATTTATACTTGAATTCGTTTGATTATTGCTTATATCATTGTCATCATCCTCATGCTTATATTGTGATAAAATTCATATTTGGCTTACGTGCATAGATGGACTTGGTATGATTATGACCATGGATTATTCGATATAATCATGTCCGTAATCATGAAAATATTTTAAATCATAGAAGATACTAGATATCATGCTCTACTTGACTCTTCTAATGGATTGCTTATTCCGCTGCAGTTAAACTTGATGTCTATTGTATTTTATCAGTTTAACATTGTTGAAGACTAATGATAATTTATTCTGCATTATCTTAGTTATAATATTTCTTACTGGGCTAGTTGAGCTCACCCTTTCTTTTACTGTTCTCTTCAGGAAATGAGAATATAGCTGGGACTAGTCAGGGAACGGAGTGACGGTCCAGATGATAGCATTAGTAGTCCTCACTATTCTGTTAAATAATGTGACAATAAATGTAATGAGGACTCCATTGAGTGTGGATATTGTCTAGATGACAATATTCTTATTAAAACTCTTAGATTATATTTTGTCGTATTTCACACGACTGTTGTATAATTAAGTTGTATTTGAATTTTGTACCATGTATTTGGCGACTCAAGATGGGTGATGTATACTTATTTTGGGGGCGTCATACTTTGTCGTCTCAATTATTGATTTAATAATATATCATATTATGCAGATGATACTGTGACAATAATCGAATCAATAATATGAGAGATATGATGCCACAATTACTGTAGCAATAATTGAGTATAACTGAGTGACTTCTCACGTAAACATTAATAATCAATACCGTGTGCTACTATGCAACCACGCGTATTACTGTACTTTTACTACCGGGTAGTTCAACAGTTTTAACGGTAACATTTTCGCCGTTATTTTTATAAAATGATAATTCTGTCGTTTTCTAACTACGACAATACTTCTGTTGTGGGGTCCACCATTGATTTTGTCGTCGTATGAATATTCCCTGTTAAAATGAATATTCCCTGAACAATCGAATATTATATAACCACTTGCTTACTTTGTAAAATTTATAAATATTACCCACAACTATAACATTATATCAAATCCACACCATAATAATATTCAAAAATATATTTCGAGAAAATTATTCTTTATTCATAAAAGTTGGGGTCTTACAACCTCCCCTTCTTATGAAATTTCGTCCTCGAAATTAGGGTACGTACCTGGTATATCAAAGAGGTGAGGATATCTTGACTTCATCTCAGATTCTAACTCCCAGGTCATTTCCTCTACATCGTGATTTCTCCACAAAACTTTGACTTGAGGTATAACCTTGGAGCGTAGAATATGATCTTCTTATCCAAGATTTTAACAGGTAACTCTTCATACGTTAAATCTTCCTATATCTCGTCTGGTTCTAATTCAATAATGTGGTTTGGGTCTTTCACATATTTACGTAATATAGATATGTGAAAAATGTTATGAACACGAGACATATTTGGCGGTAAAGCGAGTCTATAGGCCACAATTCCTACTCGATCGAGGATTAAAAATGGGTCAATGAATCAAGGATTGAGCTTTCCTCTCTTTCCAAATCTTGTAACTCCTTTCCATGGAGCAACACGTAACAACACATGATCTCCAATATTGAATTCCACGTCCTTTCGATGAAGATCAACATAACTCTTTTGTCGATCTTGTGAGGTTTTTATACGTTGTCAAATCATTTTAATCTTTTCCGTAGTCATACGTACCAAATCCAGTCCCAACAACATTACTTCACCCACCTTATCCCAGCATACTGGAGAACAACACTTTCTTCCATACAACGTCTCAAATGGAACCATGCCAATACTTGCTTGATAACTATTATTGTAGGAAAACTCCACCACTGGTAAGAACTTATCCCAACTTCCCTTGAAGTCAAGGACACAGATTCTTAATAAATCTTCAAGAGTTTGAATAGTCCTTTCCGACTGCCCATCCGTTTGAGGATGATATGCCAAACTAAATCGTAAATCCGTGCCCATATCTTTTTGCAAACTAACCCAAAATCTTGAAGTGAATCTTAGGTCTCGATCAGAAACTATGGATACTTGCATACTATGCAATCTTACAATCTTATTTATGTACATACTAGCAAGACGTTCAAGTGCAAAAGTTTCTCGTATCGGTAAGAAATGAGAAGACTTGGTCAATCTATCAACAATGACCCAAATCGCATCTATGCCTTGAGAAACCTTGGGAAGACCAGTAACAAAATCCCTGGTAATGTGCTCCTACTTCCATTCTGGAATTTCAAGTGGTTACAATGGACCTTTTGACACTTGATGTTCTGCCTTGACTCGTTGACAAGTTAGACACCTTGAGGTAAACCCCGCTATCTCTCTCTTCATATTGCTCCACCAAAATGTATGTCGAAGATCACGATACATTTTTGTACTCCCAGGATGGATTGTAAATAGTGTGTTGTGCGCCTCCATCATGATTTTATACTTCAAGTCAAATCGTTAGGAAAAAAAGTCTGGAGTTGACTCGTAGTATTCCTTCTTCATCAATTCTTGCTTCCGGAATAGCGCCTTCGTGTACTTTCTTCCTCATACACATCAGCTCCAGGTCTGTAGCTTGAGCAGCTTTAACTTTATCAATTAAAGTCGGTTTTACTCGTATATTGGCCATCATCATATGGGTCCCTGGAGTCTTTAACTCTATCTCCATCCTTTGTAAGTCATACAAAATGGGCCTTTGCGTTGACAATATCGAACTCATACCCGCATATAATCTTCTACTCAATGCGTCGGCTACCACGTTCACTTTTCCAGGATGGTATGATCATAATCTTTCAACAGCTCAAGCAATCGTCGTTGCCACATGTTGAGTTCCTTTTGAGTGAAGAAATATTTGAGGCTTTTATGATCCGTATAAATCTCCACCTTTTCTCTATACAGGTAATGCCTCCAAATCTTAAGCGCAAAAACGACTGCTGCCAACTCTAGATCATGAGTAGGATAATTCCTCTCATATTCTTTGAGTTGTCGTGAGGCATAGGCTATGAATTTCCCATGTTGCATGAGAACACATCCTAACCCTTTACCTGAAGCATCACTAGTAGATGACAAATCCCTCTGAGCCAGATGGTATTGTTAGAACAGGTGCTGAAATGAGTCTCCTCTTGAGTTCTTGAAACTCTTCTCACATTTCTCGTTCCAAACGAACTTTGTATCTTTTCAAGTTAGCTGAGTTAATGGAGTAGCTGATTCGAGAAAATCCTTCCACGAATCTCCGATAATAACCAGCTAAGCCGAGAAAGCTACGTACTTCGGTCACTAACTTAGGTTGCTCCCTGCTTTGAATTGCTTCAATCTTTGTCGGGTCAACAGATATTCCATGATTTGATATCACATGCCCAAGGAATGCTACTTCCTCAAGCTATAACTCGCATTTCTTCAACTTAGCATATAGCTTGTTTTCACGAAGCTTTTGAAGTATCAGCCTCAAGTGTTGCTCATGGTCTTCAAGGGTTTTGGAGTATATGAGGATGTCATCAATAAAGATGACCATAATGTGATCCAAATGTTCTTTGAATACTCGGTTCATCATGTCCATGAAGGCAGCAGGAGCATTAGTCAATCCAAAAGATATGACTAGGAATTCATAATACCCGTACCGAGTTCTGAAAGAAGTCTTTGGAATGTCATCAGTTTTAATCTTCAACTGATGATATCCGGAACGAAGATCAATCTTTGAAACGAATTTGGCTCCTTGCAACTGGTCAAACAGGTCATCAATGTGATGCAATGGGTACCTATTTTTGATGGTGACATGATTCAACTCCCGGTAATCAATACAAAGTCGCCTACTTCCATCTTTCTTCTTCACGAATAGAATAGGAGCACCCCAAGGAGACGTACTAGGACGAATGAAATCGATGTCTAATAATTCATGTAGTTGGGTTTTTAACTCCTGAAGTTCAATAGGAGCCATTCGATATGGGGCTTTGGAAATGGGTTTTCTACCGGTTTCAAGGTCGATACAAAATTCAATTTCACACTTTGGGGTAGGCCAGGAAGTTCTTCAGGGAATACGTCAGGGAATTTATTAACAATAAGAATATCATTCAAATCTGACGTATTTTTATTTAAATTCGTGACATGGGATAAGAAAGCTTGACATCCGTTTTTCAATAAACGAATAGCTTTATGGCTTGATATGACAGTGATTGATTTTAGTGGTTTGGTTGCTTGAATTCGCATAATAGGTTGGTTAGGAATATGAAAGCTAACAACCTTACGAAAATAATCGATTTTAGCATGATGAGTAGTTAACCAATCAATCCCTAAAATCACATCAAATGCAAGTATTTTCAAAGAAATAAGATCGACAGGTAACGTGCGGTTACCGATTTGAATCAAACAAGGCTTATAAACTGTGGATGTAATGAAGGTTTCTCCCAACGATGTTTCAACAGATAAGTCAAATTCTAATTTCTCTGGAGTTAAATTTAAACGTTGAGCGCAAGTAGGAGAAATGAAAGAATGGATAGAACCGGTATCAAATAAAGTATAAACTTCACTAGAGTTTATGATTAGCTTACCCGTGATCACCTCGTTCGGATTCATCGCTTTTTGGGAGGTTACAACAAACGCTCTCCCTTGAATTACCAGTTTTTTCTTGTTTGGGATACCCTTTGATGCCTCCATCCCAGCTGGACTTGACTTTGGTGCACGACAAAATCGGGCTAGGTGACCTTCTTTTCCACAATTATAACATGCTTTGGACTGCATCGTGCAGCTTGGACTTATGTGTCCTTCCCCTCCACATTTGTAACATACGATCGATGGTCGTTCTCCTTCCTTAACAACAGGTGCTTGTGCTGACGTCTTTCCATCATTATTGAATCTCCTCCTCTTGAAATGTCCGCTCTTATTGTCATGGCCATGATTACCACCGAAGTGATAACCATTTCTAGCATGTTGATTCCCTCCATGTTTGTTGTCACCGCTTCGATGACTGCTACCACTGGTATTATGGACTTGCCGGCTGTTCTCTTTTGGTTGGGTTGACTCATTATCACGCTCCAATAACTGAGCCCTATTCACAACATCTGAATAGAAACACAGTTTATGAGAGATAAGGTATTGACGTATCTCGGGTTTTCAAACCTTTTAGAAACATCCGCGTTATTCTCTCCTCATTATCAACCAAGTGGGAGGCAAACCAAGACAACTCGGCAAACTTAGCTTCGTACTACGCCACGATAATATTGTTTTGCTCAAGCTTAGTGAACTCTACCTCCTTCATGTGACGAATACTTTCAGGAAAGTACTTGTCGTTGAACAGTTCTTGGAACTTCTCCCAAGACATCTTCAGTGCAGCAGGTAGAGTACGCTTTATAGATTCCCACCAGTAATCTGCCTCTGCTAATAACATAAAGGTGGCAAAGGGAACCTTTTGCTCCTCGGAGCATCCCAAGACATCAAATATCTTGTTTATTTGCTTTATCCACGTCTCTGCCTTAAGTGGTTTTGGCTCTCCAAAAAACTCAGGTGGTCCCAGCTCCTTCAACTACTTAGCGGTGACTGTCCGAGAGTTGTCAGTGTTTCCACCTGCATTTTAGACAAGAGCCGCCTTTGCCTAATGTTGCATGAATTGCATAAAACCTCTAAACATCCCATCGTACATCATTTGATCGTTTTTGTTTACCTGAGGATTATTGTCTTCCAGTTGCACATTATCTTGGGTATTAATTTGTGGTGACTCAACGGTCTCATATGATTCATTGCTTATCTCAACATTATCGGATGCCATTTTCAAATACTGCCACAAAATAAGGGTTAATTATCATATAACATATTATCCCTATACTCTGACCGACCAATTAAATACCCAATAAACTTAGGAAGGTTATACTAGCAAAGAAATTCCCTGTCTCGCCCCTCCTAGTTCTTGTCTCACATCTCAGCCAGGGATCATATCCCTAAGCTTTGATACCAATTGTGACGCCCATAATATAGGTATACATCACCCATCTTGATTCGCCAAATACATGGTACATAATACAAATACAAACTTAATTATACAAATGTCGTGTAATATACGACAAAACATAGCTGAGAGTTTAAACAAGAATATTTCCTTTTAGACAATATCCACTCTCAAATAGAGTCCTCATTACATTTATTGTCACACTATTTTATAGAATAGTGAGGACTACTATAACACCTACTCGGACCATCACTCTGTTCCCCGACTAGTCCTGACTACGTTTTCATTTCCTGAAGAGATCAATGAAAGAAAAAGGGTGAGCTCAACTAGCCCAGTAAGAAATATTATGACTAAGGTAATGCAAGATAAATTATCATTAGCCATCAACAATGTTAAACTGATAAAATACAATAGACATCAAGTTTAACTGCAGCGGAATAAGCAATCCATTGGAAGAGTCAAGTAGAGCATGATATCTACTATCTTCTATGATTTAAAATGTTTTCATCAATTTTTATCATTGAGACTCAGCTTAATAAATAAACCACATCATCGAATCATCCCTGCACTACGGGTCAAGGATATTCATTAAATCATCACTGGTCATAAATATATCGAATAATCCCTGGTCATAATCGTACCAAAAACTGTCCATCAATGCACTACAGGCCACTGAGGACTTTTACCACATCATTTATAACATTACAGGTTATGATTATACCGAATGATCCCTGGTCATAATCATACCATGTTCATCTATGCACGTAAGCCAAAGATGACTTTCATCACAATATAAGCATAAGGATGATGACAACGACATAATAATTAAATAAAACAAGTTCAAGAATAAATTTTAAAGATTTATAAGTTAATTTATCCTGAAACCAATTACGTCCAAATTGTCAACATGATACTGCTTTGGGGAGAAAAATTCAGGAATGCTTAGAAGAATATTTCCATGAAAAGACACTGGATGAAGTGCAAATATCCAGGATATTCTACTAATTTCATGGAGTATAGAAGCCAAAACTTTAACCAACTGAGTATAATAGAATATATGAAACTGTAAATGGATTTTCGCCCGCCATGCGGTAATCCACGCAGACATATCATTTTCAAAATTTAATAAAGAATGAATACAAAGGATCATTCACCATGCATGCAGTAATCCACATAGACAGGTTATTCTAACAGAATAATAAAGAATGGAAGAACACAAGAATTCACCAGGCATGCGATAGACCGCACAGACAGGTTATTCCTAACAGAATAATAAAGAGTGCAACCAGGTCATGCGTAATCCGCACAGACAGGATATTCCAACAAAATAATAAAGAATAGAACTAGGTCATGTGTAATCCGCACAGACATGATGTTCCAACCGAATAATAAATAATGAAACCAGGTCATGCGTAATCCGCACAGACAGGATGTTCCAACAGAATAATAAAGAATGAAATAACAACAGAATTCACCAGGCATGCGATAGACTGCACAGACATGTTATTCCAATAGAATAATAAATAATGGAATAACAGAAGAATTTCACCATGTATGCAGTACTTCGCATAGACAGGTTATTCCAACATAATAATAAAGAATGGAATAACAACTCTTACGAGTATTGAAAGAAATAACTCTCTTCATGAATACGAAAGAATAATACCCCTTACCTTAGAAGAAACTGGATATTTGAATAGTGAGGTAGCAGACTTATCTTCTTCTTTCTCTCTATAATAATTGCTCTAAAACATTAGTGAATTTATGAGAAATGAAGGAAAAATGAGCTTCTATTTATAGGAAAATATAGTTTTGATAATGGCACGTTTTGGGGTTCGAAATATTACAGTATAATACATTCATCTTTTTCTTCATTTTTAATTTAGTACTGCAAGTATTATCAAAGTTGTACCACCTCCCCTAATAGTAAATAATGTGAATCAATAGTTATAATCATGTGAAAATAAGAATTACAGTATAGTACCTCCATCTATACCTCCATTTTTAATTTAGTCATGCAAGTATTATCAATCTTGCACCAAATCCCTTGATAGTACAAGAATGGGAATCAATAGTACACACATGTGAACAAATAGTTATAATCATGTGAATTAATAGCAATTAATTGCTCATTTATCCGATTAATTACCCGACTGGTCAGTATAACTTCCAGACATTAATTAATATTGAAATAAATGTCGATTTTCACTAAAACTAATAATTCCAACACAATAGAACTATCAATTTCATTTTTAATCAACACGAAATTATTCGTCATTAATATTATAACTCACAATATTTAACAACCAGATCGTTCCCAGGAAAGAGGGGGCTTTTCGATAAAGATTTCTGCTTATTGGCTTGTAATTAGATGACCAAACCTCTCCTTGACAGAACTTCTAGACATTGTAAATATTATAATTTAATAATATGAATAACTTTGTCATCTCAATTATTGATTTAATAATATATCATATTATGCAGATGATACTGTGACAATAATCGAATCAATAATATAAGAGATATGATGCAGCAATTACTGTAGCAATAATTGAGTATAACTGAGTGACTTCTCATGTAAGCATCAATAATCAATATCGTGTGCTACTATTCAACCACGCGTATTACTGTACTTTTATTGCTGGGTAGTTCAACAGTTTTAACGGTATCTAGTCTTCTTCTGAGGTAAGGGATATTATTATTATAGTAAGGGGTATTATTCTTTCGTATTCATGAAGAGAGTTATTTTCTTTCAATACTCGTAAGGGTTATTATTCCATTCTTTATTATTATGTTGGAATAACATGTCTATACAAAGTACCGCATACATGGTGAAATTCTTCTATTATTCCATTCTTTGTTATTCTGTTGGAATAACCTGTCTGTGCGGTCTATCGCATGCCTGGTGAATTTTGTTGTTATTCCATTCTTTATTATTCTGTTGGAATATCCTGTCTGTGCGGATTACACATGACCTGGTTCTATTCTTTATTATTCTGTTGGAATATCTTGTCTGTGCGGGTTACGCATGACCTGGTTCCATTCTTTATTATTCTATTGGAATAACCAGTCTGTGCGGATTACGCACGCCTGGTGAATTCTTCTGTTATTCAATTCTTTATTATTCTGTTGGAATAACTTGTCTATGTGGATTATCGCATGCATTGTGAATGATCCTTCGTATTCATTCCTTATTAAATTGTGGAAATGATTTATCTACGTGGATTACCGCATGGCGGGCAAAAATCCTTTTGCGGTTTCATATATTCTATTATACTCAGTTGGTTAAAGTTTTGGCTTCTATACTCCATGAAATTAGTGGAATATCCTTGATATTTGCGCTTCATCCAGTATCTTTTCATGAAATATTCTTCTGAGCATTCTTGAATTTTACTCCACAAAGCAGTATCATGTTAACAATTTATTCATCTTTGGCTTACGTGCATAGATGGACTTGGTATGATTATGACCAGGGATTATTCGGTATAATCATGACCGTAATGTGACGAATGATGTGGTGAAAGTCCTCATTGACCTGTAGTTCATTAATGGACAGTTGTTGGTGTGATTATGACCATAGATTATTTGGTATAGTCATGACCATTGATGATTACATAAATATCCTTAGTCGTGATGCATGAATGATTCAATTTTATTTATTAAGCTGAGTCTCAGCGATAAAGTTGATGAAAAACTTTTTAAATCATAGAAGATTGTAGATTTTATGCTCTACTTGACTCTTCTAATGGATTGCTTGGTCCGCTGCAGTTAAACTTGTTGTCTATTATATTATATCAGTTTAACATTGTTGAAGACTAATGATAATTTATTCTGCATTATCTTAGTCATAATATTTCTTACTGGGCTAGTTGAGCTAACCCTTTCTTTCACTGTTCTCTTCAGGAAATAAGAATGTAGCCGGGACTAGCCGGGGGACGGAGTGACGGTCCAAATGATAGCATTAGTAGTCCACACTATTCTGTTAAATAGTGTGACAATAAATGTAATGAGGACTCCATTGAGTGTGGATATTGTCTAGATGACAATATTCTTATTAAAACTTTTAGATTGTGTTTTGTCGTATTTTATACGACTGTTGTATAATTAAGTTGTATTTGAATTTTATACCATGTATTTGGCGACTCAAGATTGGTGATGTATACCTGTTTTGGGGGCGTCACACTACGGGCCAAGGATATTCATTAGTATCACATCCACGAATTATCCCTGCACTACGGGCCAATGATATTCATGTAATCATCGATGGTCATGATCATACCGAATTATTCATGGTCATAATCATACCAATCAATAGTCCATCTATGCACTACGGCCAAAGATAACTTTCATCACTGAGGATATTCCAAAGACTGCCTTCAGAACTCGGTACGGGCATTATGAATTCTTAGTCATGTCTTTTGGATTGACTAATGCTCCTACTGCTTTCATGGATATAATGAACCGAATATTCAAGGAATATTTGGATCAGTTCGTTGTTGTCTTTATTGATGACATCCTCATCTATTCCAAAAGCCGTGAAGATCATGAGCACCATTTGAAGGTGATACTTGAAAAACTTCGTGAAAACAAGCTTTATGCCAAGCTGAAGAAATGCGAGTTCTGGCTTGAGGAAGTAGTATTCCTTGGGCACGTGGTGTCAAAACATGGAGTATCTGTTGACCCGGCGAAGATTGAAGCAATACAAAGTTGGGAGCAACCGAAGTCGGTGACCGAAGTACGCAGCTTTCTGGGCTTAGCTAGTTATTATCGGAGATTCGTGGAAGGATTTTCTCGAATCGCTACTCCGTTAACTCAGCTTACTCGGAAAGATACAAAATTTGTATGGAGCAAGGAATGCGAGAAGAGTTTCCAAGAGCTCAAAAGGAGACTCATTTCGGCACCTATTCTGGCAATACCATCTGGTTTAGATGGATTTGTTATCTACAACGATGCTTCAGGCAAAGGGTTAGGATGTGTTCTCATGCAACATGGGAAAGTCATAGCCTATGCCTCGTGAAAACTCAAAGAATATGAGAGGAATTATCCTACTCATGATCTGGAGTTGGCAGCAGTCGTATTCGCGTTAAAAATTTGGAGACACTACTTGTATGGGAACAAAGTGGAGATTTATACGGACCATAAAAGCCTCAAATATTTCTTCACTCAAAAAGAACTCAATATACGGCAACGACGTTGGCTTGAGCTATTGAAAGATTACGATCACACTATTTAATATCATCACAGAAAAGCGAACGTAGTAGCTGACGCATTGAGTAGAAGATCATATGCGAGTATGAGTGCGATATTGTCAACGCAAAGGTCTATTTCGTATGACTTGCAAAAGATGGAGATAGAATTAAAGACTCCAGGGACCCACATAATGATGGCAAATATACGAGTAGAATCGACTTTAATCGATAAAGTTAAAGCTGCTCAAACTACGGACCTGGGGCTGATGCGTATGAAGAAGAAAGTGCAAGAAGGAGCTATTCCAGAAGCAAGAATCAATGAAGAATGAATACTTCGAGTCAACTCTAGACTTTGCATTCATAACGATTCTGACTTGAAGCATAAAATCATGATGGAGGCACACAACACCCCGTTCGCAATCCATCCTGGGAGTACCAAACTGTATCATGATATTCGACATACATTTTGGTGGAACAATATGAAGAGAGAGATCGCGGAGTTTATCTTGAGGTGTTTATCTTGTCAGTGAGTAAAGGCGAAGCATCAAGTGCCAAAAGGTCCATTGCAACCACTTGAGATTCCGGAATGGAAGTGGGAACACATTACCATGGATTTCGTTACAGGTCTTCCCAAAGTTTCTCAAGGCATAGATGCGATTTGGGTTATTGTTGATAGATTAACCAAGTCTGCTCATTTCTTAACTATACGAGAAATTTATTCCCTTGAATGTCTTGCTCGTATGTACGTGAATGAGGATTGTGAGATTGCATGGCATGCCAGTATCCATAGTTTCGGATCGTGACCCAAGATTCACATCAAGATTTTGGGTTAGCTTGCAGAAAGCTATGGGCACGGATTTACGATTCAGTTCAGCATATCATCCTCAAACGGATGGACAATCAGAGAGGACTATTCAAACCCTTAAAGATCTATTAAGACTCTGTGTTCTAGATTTCAAAGGAAGTTGGGATAAGTACTTGCCACTGGTGGAATTCTCCTACAACAACAGTTATCAAGCAAGTATAGGCATGGCTCCATTTGAGGCATTGTATGGACGACATTGTCGTTCTCCAGTATGCTGGGACGAGGTGGGAGAAGCAACGTTGTAGGACCAGAATTAGTACGCATGACTACAGAAAAGATCTAAATGATTCGACAACGTATTCAAACCTCTCAAGATCGACAAAAGAGTTATGCTGATCTTCATAGAAAGGATGTGGAGTTTAATATTGGAGATCATGTACTGTTACGTGTTGCTCTATGGAAGGGAGTTACAAGATTTGGGAAGAGAGGAAAGCTCAATCCACGATTTGTTGGTCCATTTGAGATTCTTGACCGAATAGGAAATGTGGCCTATAGACTCGCATTACCTCCAAGCATGTCTCGTGTTCATAATGTTTTTCATATATCTATGCTTCGTAAATATGTCAAAGACCCAAACCACATTATTGAGTTAGAACCAGACGAGATAGCCGAAGATTTAACGTACGAGGAGGTACCCGTTAAGATTTTGGATAGGAACAAGCATGTCCTATGCACCAAGGTTATACCACAAGTTAAGATTTTGTGGAGGAACCATGCTATTGAGGAAATGACCTGGGAGTTGGAATCGGAAATGAAAGTGAGGTACCCTCAACTTTTCGAAACACCAAGTACGTACGTCAATTTCGAGGACAAAATTTTATAAGGAGGGGAGGTTGTAAGACCCCAACTTATTATAAATAAAATTGAATTTTCTCTATTCATTATTCTAAATTAATAAGGTGTTAATTTGATATAATGTTTTGGTTATGGGTGAAATATGCAAATTTTATAAAATAAGCAAGTGGTTATAAAATATTCATTTTTGTTAAGGAATATTCTTTTGGTCGTGGAATATTCTTTTTGCCAGAGAATATTAGTACGACGGTGCAACAATTCGTGGGGCTCATAACAGAATAACTGTCGGATGAAGAAAACGACAAAATTTGAGTTTTATAAATAACGGCGTAATTGTTACCGTTAACACTATTGGAATACCTGGTGGTTAAAATACAGTAATATGTGTGGTAGCACAGTAGCACACGGTATTGCACAGTATTGTTGAATTATTGATTCATACGTAAGAAGGCACTATCCAATAATTGTTACAGTAGTTACTGTTCAATATTTTATATTATTGAATTCAATAATTGCTGCGTTGATATTTTATATTATTGTTGTTTAAATAATTATCACTACACAGTATTTTCCATTATCAGATCAATAATTCATATTATTTGAATAATATTATTAGATAACATTATTGGTAATGTCTAGAAAGTTCTGTTTAAGGAGAGGTTTGGTCACCTAATTGCGCGTCAGTAAAGAAAAATCCTTATTGGAAAGCCCCCGCTCTCCTGGAAACTGCTTGGTTGTCATAATTGTGATTTTTTATTATATTATTTGTGAATAATTAATTATTGATTTATATGATAAGGAAATATTTATTTGACGTGGATATAAATGATGGATTTATTTATGTGGTTTTATAAATGAAGGAATTAATGCTGAGGTGTTTTATCAGTATTTTATCGGAATGGATGTATTAAAATCACCCGTTTATGGATTTCAGGATATTTTTTGTTTGGAATTTGGAAAAACTTAAAGCTACAAAGTTGTAGAGAATTCGATGTCAGGCAGAATGGACATAAAATTCTTATTTTGATAATAAATGGGATATTTTCTATGAATTACTGAAGTTTCAGAAAATAAAATAATCTTTATTTATTATGGGTGGGACCCACTTTTTGGTTGGTGATTAATATGCATGTGGGCTGCTGGAAAATTCAGAATTGGCATGCCTTGATAGTCATGGTCTTGGCATGCGTAAAGAAAAAAATTAAATAAAATATTATTTTAATATTTTAGTCTCCTATGACGTTCTAATATTTTCCTATAGATAAACACTTAGGTTAGAATTGAAAATCACACCAGAAACAAGTTTTCTTTCTCTCTATATTATCGAGCGTATAGTTATGAGTATTTTGATACTTTGAGAGTTACTGTTCGGTACAAGTTTCCTTCGACTTTCTATCCGATATTCCGATTAGAAGTACTGTTATTTTGAGGTAAGGGATGTTATTTTCTTCTTAAATGATATTATTTTCTTCAATATCATTATGCCGACATATTGGTGAAATTTTTAATCAAATTTGGAACTTTTTGTGTCGAAGTTACTATTCACGTATACGACACTATTCACGAATACGGCACTATTCACCAAAAAATGAAAATTTTCCTTTTTGTTCAAGATGTCTATTTTGGTTACTATCTTTGATTGTATCCATGTTTTGATCGTTATTTTTGAATTTTGCTTCACAATTGGTTATTATGAAGTATTATTGATCTTGGATAAACTGTTATACGAATCCCTAATATTTGTTCTTCTGTCTCACTGGATTCGTTTTCTTTAAAATACTTTTCATCATCCTCAGTCCTAAATGATGATATTACTGATTATCTTTGGCCTGTAGTGCAAAGATGAATGATTAACTGATGAATATCTTTGGCCCAAAGTGCAAAGATGAGCAGGTGTTGAGATGAACATGACCAACTAGGTGAAATAAATGAATATCTTTGGCCTGTAGTGCAAAGATGAATATTTGATTAAAAGATGTATATTGATTGATGTTACAGGGATACAATATTGATGATGAACTTTTAAACCTTAGAAGATAGTAGAATTCATTCTCTACGTGACTTTTCTAATGGATTGTTGTTTCCGCTGCTGTTGTTGATCTAAAACTTGTTGTCTATTATATTCCATTAGATTTTTCCCTATTGCAGACTAACGATAATTTGTTGAATATTATCTTAGTCATAATATTATTTACTGGACTAGTTGAGCTCACCCTTTTCCTTTTTGTTCCATTTTTCTTCTAAGGAGGTGAGAACATAGTAGGATCTAGTCGGGGTATGGAGTGATGGTTCTAGAAAGATGGTTTAGCAGTCCTCACTATTTCTATAAAATAGTGTATGAATAATTATAATGAGGACTTATTTGAGTGTGGATATTGTCTAGAAGATAATATTTGTATTTAAACTCACAGTTTGTGTTGTCGTATTTTGCACGACAATTGTATTATTGATGTTGTAGTTTGCTTTCTGTACCATGTATTTGGCGACTCAAAATGGGTGTTGTATACTGATTTTGGGGGAGTCACAGTTGGTATCAAAGCTTAGGGATATGGTCTCTAGCAGAGATCGGGAAATAGAACTAGGAGGGGAGAGATGAGTAATTCCTTCGCTAGTGTGTCCTATCTAAGCTTATTTGTTGGTCGGTCATAATATAGAGATATTATGTGATATGTTAATTTGTTTAATTAACCCTTGCTATATGGCAGTATTTAAGAATGGCTGCTGAGAACGTTAACAATGGAGTGTATGAGACTATGGAACAACCTTTAGTCACAAACCTGGAGAACGTGCAACAAGAAGACAATATTCCTCCTGTAAATAACGCTACCGAGCAAACGATGAATGATGGAATGTTTAGGAGCTTTTTGCAGTTCATGCAAAATCAGACGATGGAGACTCGTGTACAAAATACGGGTGCAAATGATGGCAACGCGGGGTCTGTCACAGCCAAGCAGTTCAAGGAGTTGGGACCACCATATTTCTGGGGAAAGCCCGATCCGATTAAGGTGGAAACATGGGTCAAGCAAATTACCAAGATATTCGATGTCTTGAGATGCACGGAGGAGCAGAAGGTTCCATTCGCCACCTTTATGTTCCGTGGTGAGGCAGATTACTGGTGGAAATCCGTGAAGCGTACCCAGCCAATCGCACTCAATATGTCTTGGGAAAGATTTCAGAAACTATTCAATGACAAGTACTTTCCAGAAAGTATTCGTCATATGAAGGAGGTAGAGTTTATTAGACTGGAACAAAACAACATGACGGTGTCTCAGTACGAGGCAAAGTTCGCAGAGTTATCCAGGTTTGCACCTCATTTAGTGGAGAATGAGGAATGTATGACGCAGATGTTTCTGAGAGGTCTAAAACCCGAGATTCATCAATACCTTATCTCTCATAAATTTTCTCTGTATTCAGATGTTGTCAACATGGCTCAATTATTAGAGTGGGATAATGAGTACACTCAACCGAGGGATCACAACCAGGGTCATACCGATGACAGCAGTCATCGGAATGGTGATAACCAGCGAGGAGGGAAGAATACGGATAAAAGCGGTAACCACTCGGGTGGTAATCGTTGCCATGATAATAGAAGAGGTGAGTCTAGTGAAAAATTCAAAAAGAGGAGATTCAACAATGACGGAAAGACATCAGCATCAACTATTGCTAGGGGAGAAGAACGACCACCGGTCATATGTTACAAATGCGAGAAAGAGGGACATATCAGCCCAAACTGCCCACAACAATCCAAGGAATGTTATAATTGTGGAAAGGAGGGTCATATAGCCCGAGAATGTTCTGTAGCAAAACCAAGTTCAACAGGGATGGTGACTCCAAAGGCTATCCCAGATAAGTCAAAATCAGTGGTTCTTGAAAGAGCGTTTGTCGTAACTAGCCAAAACATGAAGAACCCGAACGAGGTGATCACGGGTAAGCTAATCTTGAATTTTTACGAAGTTTATACCTTACTAGATACCGGTTCTACCCATTCTTTTATCTCTTCTGCTTGTGCTCAACGTTTAAACTTGACTCCAAAGAAATTCGACTTTGATTTATCTGTTGAAACTCCGTTGGGTGAAACCTTCGTTACATCTATAATTTATAAATCTTGCTTAATCCAAGTTGGTACTATCACATTACCTGTTGATCTTATCTCTTTAAAGATACTTGCTTTTGATGTGATTTTAGGAATTGATTGGTTAACCACTCATTATGCCAAAATTGATTAGTTTTCGTAAGGTTGTTAGTTTTCATATTCCTAACCAACCTGTCATACGAATTCAAACAACTAAACCACTAAAATCAGTCACTTTCATATCAAGCCACAAAGCTATTCGTTTATTGAAAAACAGATGCCAAGCTTTCTTAGCCCATGTTATGGATTTGAATAAAGACAAGACAAGTCAGATTTGGATAATATTTCTATTGTTAGAGAATTTCCTGATGTATTTCCTGAAGAACTTCTCGGTCTACCCCCAGAACGTGATGTTAAATTTTTTATTGACCTTGAACCGGGTACAAAGCCCATTTCTAAAACCCCATATCGAATGGCTTCTATTGAACTTCAGGAGTTAAAAGTCCAACTACAGGAATTGTTAGACATCGGTTTCATTCGTCCTAGTACATCTCCTTGGGGTGCTCCAGTTTTATTCGTAAAGAAGAAAGATGGGAGTATGCGACTTTGTATTGACTACCCAGAATTGAGCCATGTCACCATCAAGAATAGGTATCCCCTACCTCGTATTGATGACCTATTCGACCAGTTGCGAGGAGCATAATTCTTTTCAAAGATCGATCTTCGTTCTGGATATCATCAGCTGAAGATTAAAACTGAGGATATTCCAAAGACTGCCTTCAAAACTCGGTACGGGCATTATGAATTCTTAGTCATGTCTTTTGGATTGACTAATGCTCCTACTGTTTTCATGGATATGATGAACCGAGTATTCAAAGAATATTTGGATCAGTTCGTTGTTGTCTTTATTGATGACATCCTCATCTATTCCAAAAAGGCGTGAAGATCATGAGTACCATTTGAAGCTGATACTTGAAAGACTTCGTGAAAACAAGCTTTATGTCAAGCTGAAGAAATGAGAGTTCTGGCTTGAGGAAGTAGCATTCCTTGGGCACGCGGTGTCAAAACATGGAGTATCTGTTGACCCGGTGAAGATTGAAGCAATACAAAGTTGGGAGCAACCGAAGTCGGTGATCGAAGTACGCAGCTTTCTGGGCTTAGCTGGTTATTATCGGAGATTCGTGGAAGGATTTTCTCTAATCGCTACTCCGTTAACTCAGCTTACTCGGAAAGATACAAAATTTGTATGGAGCGAGGAATGCGAGAAGAGTTTCCAAGAGCTCAAGAGGAGACTCATTTCGGCACCTGTTCTGGAAATACCATCTGGTTCGGATGGATTTGTTATCTACAGCGATGCTTCAGGCAAAGGGTTAGGATGTGTTCTCATGCAACATGGGAAAGTTATAGCCTATACCTCGTGACAACTCAAAGAATATGAGAGGAATTATACTACTCATGATCTGGAGTTGGCAGCAGTCGTATTCGCGTTAAAAATTTGGAGACACTACTTGTATGGGGAGAAAGTGGAGATTTATACGGACCATAAAAGCCTCAATTATTTCTTCACCCAAAAAGAACTCAATATGCGGCAACGACGTTGGCTTGAGCTGTTGAAAGATTACGATCACACTATTCAATATCATCCCGGAAAAGCGAACGTAGTAGCTGACGCATTGAGTAGAAGATCATATGCGAGTACGAGTGAGATATTGTCAACGCAAAGGTCTATTTCATATGACTTGCAAAAGATGGAGATAGAATTAAAGACTTCAGGGACCCACATGATGAGGGCGAATATACTAGTAGAACCGACTTTAATCGATAAAGTTAAAGCTGCTCAAACTACGGACCTGGGGCTGATGCGTATGAAGAAGAAAGTGCAAGAAGGAGCTATTCCAGAAGCAAGAATCGATGAAGAAGGAATACTTCGAGTCAACTCTAGACTTTACGTTCCTAACGATTCTGACTTAAAGCATAGAATCATGATGGAGGCACACAACACCCCGTTTGCAATCCATCATGGGAGTACCAAACTGTATCATGATATTCGACATACATTTTGGTGGAACAATATGAAGAGAGAGATCGCGGAGTTTATCTCGAGGTGTTTAACTTGTCAGCGAGTAAAGGCGGAGCATCAAGTGGCAAAAGGTCCATTGCAACCACTTGAGATTCTGGAATGGAAGTGGAAACACATTACCATGGATTTCGTTACAGGTCTTCCCAAAGTTTCTCAAGGCATAGATGCGATTTGGGTTATTGTTGATAGATTAACCAAGTCTGCTCATTTCTTACCTATACGAGAAATTTATTCCCTTAAATGTCTTGCTCGTATGTACGTGAATGAGATTGTGAGATTGCATGGCATGCCAGTATCCATAGTTTCGGACCGTTACCCAAGATTCACTTCAAGATTTTGGGTTAGCTTGCAGAAAGCTATGGGCATGAATTTACGATTCAGTTTAGCATATCATCCTCAAACGGATGGACAATCAGAGAGGACTATTCAAATCCTTTAAGATCTATTAAGACTCTGTGTTCTAGATTTCAAAGGAAGTTTGGATAAGTACTTGTCATTGGTGGAATTCTCCTACAACAAAAGTTATCAAGCAAGTATAGGCATGGCTCCATTTGAGGCGTTGTATGGACGACATTGTCGTTCTCCAGTATGCTAGGACGAGGTGGGAGAAGCAACGTTGTAGGACCAGAATTAGTACGCATGACTACAGAAAAGATCTAAATGATTCAACAACGTATTCAAACCTCACAAGATCGACAAAAGAGTTATGCTGATCTTCATAGAAAGGACATGGAGTTTAACATTGGAGATCATGTACTGTTACGTGTTGCTCCATGGAAGGGAGTTACAAGATTTGGGAAGAGAGGAAAGCTCAATCCACGATTTGTTGGTCCATTTGAGATTCTTGACCGAATAGGAAATGTGGCCTATAGACTCGCATTACCTCCAAGCATGTCTCGTGTTCATAATGTTTTTCATATATCTATACTTCGTAAATATGTGAAAGACCCAAACCACATTATTGAGTTAGAATTAGACGAGATAGCTGAAGATTTAACGTACGAGGAGGTACCCGTTAAGATTTTGGATAAGAAAGAGCATCTCCTACGCACCAAGTTTATACCACAAGTTAAGGTTTTATGGAGGAACCATGCTATTAAGGAAATGATGTAGTAGCCCCGAATCCGAGCCCCAAATCACCGCGGATCCGGTATACTATTTCTATAACTATTTGCGGAAGATATAAACATAAATTGTTTATACATTACATTACACACATTACCCCAAGGTCGAGTAACCTTAACTTATACACAAATCATAAACTATTTATCACACAACAATATTTATCAAATTATACTATTACAAACTAGCCGCACATTTTATCCCAAGCCGGACTTGGCATTATCTTTTCCTGTATCCGAACGCATTCGCCTTATCTGCAATGTTTTATCATGATATAGCAAGGGTGAGCATGAAAGTTGCCCAGCAAGTTTATATACAACAATATAACGATATATCATGATTGAAGAGTATGAATAATGAGCTTGCTATAATTCATCAATATAATTGAGAACTAGCACGAACAAATTTTTGACTGAACAAGTATTATACATGAACAAACATTTCTGAATCAACTTGTAATGAAGGTGATCAGCCTTTCATACCTGACTTATACATGCAAGATGTACAGAGTACAAATTTCATGGCAATCAGCAATGATTAACCATAAGTTTGATGAAACTACTCTTATTAGAGTTAAGCAAAAGAAAACTTGCCTGAACCGTTGATTACCGCACACAATTTATAACGCTTTACCCCGAAGACCTAATATTAGTAATATAGATCTGCAATATTAGAATAATATCATCACAGTATAATACTGTTATATTTATATCCACAGAATAACCTAAACACATAGCACATAAGCCTATCAGTCTATAACACACATAAAACTAGGTATCAAGTCAAACTATTGCAGTCTGAGTTGAAACCGACGCAATTCTAACATCCCGACGGTCTAGTCGGACAAAAATCAAGTTTAAGTTCAATTAAACTCTGTCTAACCACTTAACCATTATCACAGATAATTTCTTATCAGACAAAACATTTTTCCTAGGCTCGTAATAATTTTCGGATAATTATTACCATTTATTAACATTTTTCAATCCTTAAAACCGTATTTAAATAAATTAAATACCACATAATTACTTAATTATTAATATTTATTTATTATAAAATATTAATGAAAATCATTAAATAATATTATAATATAATTATAATATTTAAAAATATTTTTTAATACCTTAAAATCATAATTATATGATTTTTAAACACTTAAATCCCTTATCCGATAATTGCTATTAATATTAAAATATTAATATTTTCATGACTAAATATCAAAAGTTATATTTTATAACTTAAAATATTTTTATAACACTTAAATCATTTTTATATGATTTTTAAAACATTAATTCTATTTTTCCATAATTTATTTAATATATTTATTAAATAAACTAATTATCATTAATATTGATTAATTAATGAAATTCATCCCAAAATATCTAAAGTCACTTAAAATAACTTAAAATATTTTCTTATACCATAATATTATTTTTTTTGATTTTTCATGAATTAAAACCATTTTTAAATAATTTATTTAATATTATAATTAAATAAATAAATACCATTTATATTCCAAAAATATTAAATATTTTCAAAATATACTCAAAATAGTTAAAAACTATTTTTCAGACTTTAAAATAATTTTTCAGAATTTATTTTGTATTTTTAATAATTAAAAACCATTTTTTCTAATTTTTAATCATTTTTCGGAAAATAATAAATAAACTGTCGCTATAGGCCTTTAGCGACACTTGTCTGTCGCCATTGGTGTTCTTCACTCAAGAACACTGACAAATCAGTGTGCGAGGGGCTGGTTTGACCGACTTTTAAGTTATGATCCTAATATTTTCTGAACTGGAATTCGTGTTACAATTATAGTACTAACGTAATACTACAATCACCAACTTGTTTCATGGCCAAACAACATCATATCAGAGAGATCTAGGCTCTCCAAAACGTTGTCAGATCTGTTCTTCAAATTCTGGGTTTTCCAGATTTGAAGAACAGCCTAAGGTGCTTACTTTGATTCCTTGTAACTTTCAGTCTCCGTATTATTTGTGTGATCTAAAGGTTTAATCTTGTAGTACGCATGACAGGGTATAACATTATAACATAAAATTAGTCTAACAACATCACATGTGTAAGATCTAGTTGGTCAAACATGCTGTCAGACACGTGTTCTTCAACTTTCTCGGAATTTCCAGAATTCATCAAAACAGTCGATCAACTATATTTTGACCTTAATTTCCTGTCATTACAGTTACGATCTAGGGGATATAATGACTTTAATATGTAGTATACATACCAGAATACAACATAACAACAACATCTTAGCCAAACTAACAAGATACAGCCAGATCTAGACGTTCAAAAATGTTGTCAGACCGTTCTGGGTTTCTGGGCTTGCCCAGATTCTCAGTTGGTCATGGTCGGTCAACGGGTTTTGACTCATAATAACTCCCGATCTACAACAGATATGGACTTGATTCTTTTTCCATCTTAAAGACCACATAGTAGACTACATGTTAAAAGCTTTAAACATCAAAAACACTTAATACACACAGATCTATGGTGTCTGACATATAGCTGTCAGACGAAAAATTTTCCATTTTCCAGATTTCAATAATCACCAAAATCGTGCATCTAGATGTTATAGATCCTTGATCTATCAACCCAGATCACTTATAAACATCATATTACATAACTTTAACAAATCAATTTCATCAATTAACAAATAATCATAGGATTTCTAGATTTTGGGATTTTATACCTTTTGAGCTTTGATTTTCGATTCTGACTTTTTGATCTGTTTCTGGTACACGTAGGGCTTCAATATATGACTGATTTAGCACTAAATTTCGTAGGTGTTTGAGAGATAAGGTCTTGGATGATGGTTGTGAAAAAAATGAGCAACTAAGAACACTTTTCTCTCTCTAACTCTTTATATATAATTGTAGGATACAAGCATTGGCAGATATTGGCTGCTTGTTGCTGATTTTCTAGCATTTAATGATCTCATGGGAAGTCAAAAGTAGTTCAACTACTACATATATGGTAGGATTTGCAAGCAACATAATATAAAATGTGACATAAGGGCATAAATGTCATTACCACACAATTTTAATTCCAAAATTGGTATTTGATCAAACCCTTAGGGTTTAGGGTTTGGATCTTTAGGGTTTTAGGGTTTAACCCTTTAAGATTTAGCAACTTGTAATTCTAAGATTTTCGGATTAAGGTTTTCGATATAGAAAATTAACAATTTTAAAATCGTAATTAGAATTTTCTAATTACATTACAATTTCCTAATCATATATCAATCTTGCTAATTAGGACTAATTTATCCTAATTAAAATTGCCAATTAAAATTCTCCGTTATATTCCCAGATTAGGCTTTCATTTTATCAGAATCTGAAATTAGGGTTTTCAGATCTGGTATTAGGGTTTTCAAATAATCAATTAAGATTTTAGATAATTCATTAGGGTTTTCCCTAATTAATTTAATATGACGTTTAACCTTATACATACATTGCATTCTCATCTAGGGTTTTTAATACCGAAATTAGGGTTTCAAATTTGGAATTAGGATTTTGTAATCAATTTGTTAAGATTAACCCTAATTAATCCTATAATTATTTACACTTACGCCATTAAATTCCCGATTTAGGGTTCCATGCACCGAATTAGGATTTCGGATTTCTCGGAACTGAAACTAGGGTTTCCAGAACTGATTACTAGAGTTTCTTATTAGACGTTAGGGTTTTCTAACTGAACGTTGTCTTTCTTAATATAAAATTAGGGTTTATCACAGATATAATTTATCTGATCAACCCATGACCCTTAACCACATTCTAAACACATCATTACACAGAGCATATTTACATAAATCCTTATTCCTGAATAATTTACATATATCCTTCACCGAATTTTGAAATCCTCAAAATTCAATCCCAATAACATCAAACGCATACACTCATTTTCTGTCTAGGTCTATTATTTAACCTTAAATCAATCATTTAAGATTTTCATAAATTGTCTAATTTCTCGGGTTGTCACATTCACCCCACCTTCTAAGAATTTCGTCCCCGAAATTCACCTTACACCTTACACCTTACACCGTGCACCTTACACCATTCACACATATTTCACATGCTACCCAATACACCACTCACAAGGGTAAAAATTTTAAAACTGTGTTGAGGAATCGTATAGACTGTTTGTTTTTTTTTCATTTTCGCAAAGGTTTTATGGAAGTTCATCTGCAAACCGTCATTACTTACGGGCACAAAGGGTGATTAGCCCGATATGCCCTGTACTGGCCAAGTACTGATTTTATCTGTTTTCCCATCACTGCCAAAGGCACAAAAAATTTACCTCAGTCTTATTTGATTCCACAGCAAAACAATTTGGTTTGGGAAATTTCTTTCAATAAAAAAAAATTGAGAATGACGGCATGATGCCGCACTGTATTTAACAGTCCGTTGAGGATTTCGTCATTTTGTGACTTTGTTATACTACATCATACTGTAGTGGGCTGACGATCCTTAGATCACATCCAACACCAAGTAATTCTGCATTGATAACTCCATCATTTTTTTATCATCTCTGTACCAGGTCACATGGTACATAAGTGATAAATAAAAATAAATTTTTTTTTTTAAAGGCACATAGTGCGTATTTAGCTTGATGTCAAAAATTAAAGTTTAGCAAAGCTAGGGGTTTAGGAAAACCTAAATCTCCACTAATGATCATATGCTTAACAATCTATCTGTTCATATAATCCTTAACACTCCATTCACACACAACTATACCCAATTCATAAAATCACACTTATGAGTTCATAGCCTGGCCACAATTATATGAGTTTACGAACTTACCCTAGTCTGACCTTTGGCGTCCGTTCGCTGAGGGGCTCATAAACATTTCATATAACTATAAGTCAAGAATGTCACATAAGTATGAGTTCTAAGAACTCGTACTTAATCATATATTCTCTACCTATAACCTATTTATTTGTATATAATAACTAACGTGACACAACATTTCAATTATTACCAATGCCACCAACTAAGTAGTTTTTACACCAAGTACAATTCACCGCCCATACAAGGAATCATACCACTCAGTTACTGACACGAGTCCTCATTGAAATCCCCACCTAATCTTAACCCCCTTTTTCAATATGAATTCAATTCGTATTCATAATCCATAACTCTTTCATGAGTTTTCATAGTACAATTTCATAGTACAACTTACACACAGCATCTTGCTGTAAACTTTTCAATCATAAGATTGATTCTTTCTGACTGTCATAACCTTATCAGATCACGGGGTGATCTTATCGTATATATTACGATTTATTTCTATGTCTATGATCGTTTTGTTTTACGATCTCCTATTCCTGCACTTTCAGTCTTTTAGACTCGATCTATTCACCATTACTGTTCAACTTTATTATCAGAGTTAGGGAACTCTGTGTCTTTACACTTACCGAGATTCATCTTTGAATCTTACCGACCAACTAACTCTATGTGAGTTAGATCTTATCCTAATCACTGCGATTATTGGTCTCAGGTATTCCTACCTAAGCTTCATAACCAACAGCTCTGATACCAACTGTAGTAGCCCCGAATCCGGGCCCTAAATCACCGCGGATCCGATATACTATTTCTATAACTATTTGCGGAAGATATAAACATAAATTGTTTATACATTACATTACACACATTACCCCAAGGTCGAGTAACCTTAACTTATACACAAATCATAAACTATTTATCACACAACAATATTTATCAAATTATACTATTACAAACTAGCCGCACATTTTATCCCAAGCCGGACTTGGCATTATCTTTTCCTGTATCCGAACGCATTCGCCTTATCTGCAATGTTTTATCATAATATAGCAAGGGTGAGCATGAAAGTTGCCCAGCAAGTTTATATACAACAATATAACGATATATCATGATTGAAGAGTATGAATAATGAGCTTGCTATAGTTCATCAATATAATTGAGAACTAGCACGAACAAATTTTTGACTGAACAAGTATTATACATGAACAAACATTTCTGAATCAACTTGTAATGAAGGTGATCAGCCTTTCATACCTGACTTATACATGCAAGATGTACAGAGTACAAATTTCATGGCAATCAGCAATGATTAACCATAAGTTTGATGAAACTACTCTTATTAGAGTTAAGCAAAAGAAAACTTGCCTGAACCGTTGATTACCGCACACAATTTATAACGCTTTACCCCGAAGACCTAATATTAGTAATATAGATCTGCAATATTAGAATAATATCATCACAGTATAATATTGTTATATTTATATCCACAGAATAACCTAAACACATAGCACATAAGCCTATCAGTCTATAATACACATAAAACTAGGTATCAAGTCAAACTATTGCAGTCTGAGTTGAAACCGACGCAATTCTAACATCCCGACGGTCTAGTCGGACAAAAATCAAGTTTAAGTTCAATTAAACTCTGTCTAACCACTTAACCACTATCACAGATAATTTCTTATCAGACAAAACATTTTTCCTAGGCTCGTAATAATTTTCGGATAATTATTACCATTTATTAACATTTTTCAATCCTTAAAACCGTATTTAAATAAATTAAATACACATAATTACTTAATCATTAATATTTAATTATTATAAAATATTAATAAAAATCATTAAATAATATTATAATATAATTATAATATTTAAAAATATTTTTTAATACCTTAAAATCATAATTATATGATTTTTAAACACTTAAATCCCTTATCCGATAATTGCTATTAATATTAAAATATTAATATTTTCATGACTAAATATCAAAAGTTACATTTTATAACTTAAAATATTTCTATAACACTTAAATCATTTTTATATGATTTTTAAAACATTAATTCTATTTTTCCATAATTTATTTAATATATTTATTAAATAAACTAATTATCATTAATATTGATTAATTAATGAAATTCATCCCAAAATATCAAAAGTAACTTAAAATAACTTAAAATATTTTCTTATACCATAATATTATTTTTCATGAATTAAAACTATTTTTAAATAATATATTTAATATTATAATTAAATAAATAAATACCATTTATATTCCAAAAATATTAAATATTTTCAAAATATACTCAAAATAGTTAAAAACTATTTTTCAGACTTTAAAATAATTTTTCAGAATTTATTTTGTATTTTTAATAATTAAAAACCATTTTTTTCTAATTTTTAATCATTTTTCGAAAAATAATAAATAAACTGTCACTATAGGCCTTTAGCGACACTTGTCTGTCGCCATTGGTGTTCTTCACTCAAGAACACTGACAAATCAGTGTGCGAGGGGCTGGTTTGACCGACTTTTAAGTTATTATCCTAATGTTTTCTGGACTGGAATTCGTGTTACAATTATAGTACTAACGTAATACTACAATCACCAACTTGTTTCATGGCCAAACAACATCATATCAGAGAGATCTAGGCTCTCCAAAACGTTATCAGATCTGTTCTTCAAATTCTGGGTTTTCCAGATTTGAAGAACAGCCTAAGGTGCTTACTTTGATTCCTTGTAACTTTCAGTCTCCGTATTATTTGTGTGATCTAAAGGTTTAATCTTGTAGTACGCATGACAGGGTATAACATTATAACATAAAATTAGTCTAACAACATCACATGTGTAAGATCTAGTTGGTCAAACATGCTGTCAGACACGTGTTCTTCAACTTTCTCGGAATTTCCAGAATTCATCAAAACAGTCGGTCAACTATATTTTGACCTTAATTTCCTGTCATTACAGTTACGATCTAGGGGATATAATGACTTTAATATGTAGTATACATACCAGAATACAACATAACAACAACATCTTAGCCAAACTAACAAGATACAGCCAGATCTAGACGTTCAAAAATGCTGTCATACCGTTCTGGGTTTCTGGGCTTGCCCAGATTCTCAGTTGGTCATGGTCGGTCAACGGGTTTTGACTCATAATAACTCCCGATCTACAACAGATATGGACTTGATTCTTTTTGCATCTTAAAGACCACATAGTAGACTACATGTTAAAAGCTTTAAATATCAAAAACACTTAATACACACAGATCTATGGTGTCTGACATATAGCTGTCAGACGAAAAATTTTCCATTTTCCAGATTTCAATAATCACCAAAATCGTGCATCTAGATGTTATAGATCCTTGATCTATCAACCCAGATCACTTATAAACATCATATTACATAACTTTAACAAATCAATTTCATCAATTAACAAAGAATCATAAGATTTCTAGATTTTGGGATTTTATACCTTTTGAGCTTTGATTTTCGATTCTGACTTTTTGATCTGTTTCTGGTACACGTAGGGCTTCAATATATGACTGATTTAGCACTAAATTTCGTAGGTGTTTGAGAGAGAAGGTCTTGGATGATGGTTGTGAAAAAAATGAGCAACTAAGAACACTTTTCTCTCTCTAACTCTTTATATATAATTGTAGGATACAAGCATTGGCAGATATTGGTTGCTTGTTGCTGATTTTCTGGCATTTAATGATCTCATGGGAAGTCAAAAGTAGTTCAACTACTACATATATGGTAGGATTTGCAAGCAACATAATATAAAATGTGACATAAGGGCATAAATGTCATTACCACACAATTTTAATTCCAAAATTGGTATTTGATCAAACCCTTAAGGTTTAGGGTTTGGATCTTTAGGGTTTTAGGGTTTAACCCTTTAAGATTTAGCAACTTGTAATTCTAAGATTTTCGGATTAAGGTTTTCGATATAGAAAATTAACAATTTTAAAATCGTAATTAGAATTTTCTAATTACATTACAATTTTCTAATCATATATCAATCTTGCTAATTAGGACTAATTTATCCTAATTAAAATTGCCAATTAAAATTTTCTGTTATATTCCCAGATTAGGCTTTCATTTTATCAGAAACTGAAATTAGGGTTTTCAGATCTAGTATTAGGGTTTTCAAATAATCAATTAAGATTTTAGATAATTCATTAGGGTTTTCCCTAATTAATTTAATATGACGTTTAACCTTATACATACATTGCATTCCCCATCTAGGGTTTTTAATACCGAAATTAGGGTTTCAAATTTGGAATTAGGGTTTTGTAATCAATTTGTTAAGATTAACCCTAATTAATCCTATAATTATTTACACTTACGCCATTAAATTCCCGATTTAGGGTTCCATGCACCGAATTAGGATTTCGGATTTCTCGGAACTGAAACTAGGGTTTACAGAACCGATTACTAGGGTTTCTTATTAGACGTTAGGGTTTTCTAACTGAACGTTGTCTTTCTTAATATAAAATTAGGGTTTGTCACAGATATAATTTATCTGATCAACCCATGACCCTTAACCACATTATAAACACATCATTACACAGAGCATATTTACATAAATCATTAATCCTGAATAATTTACCTATATCCTTCACTGAATTTTGAAATCCTCAAAATTCAATTGTGAAACCCCAAATTTCATGAATAAAGAATTAATTTTCTCGAAATATTTTTTTAATATTATGGTGTGAATTTGAGATAATATTATAGTTGTGGGTAGTATTTATAAATTTTGCAAAATATGCAAGTTGTTATATTATATTCAATTGGTCAGGGAATATTCTTTGTGTCGGAAAAATATTCGTACGGCGGTACAATTATTGGTGGACCCCACAACAGAATTATTGTCGGATTGAGAAAACGACAAAAATATTTTATTGAAAATAACAGCGGAAGTTTTACCGTTGAACTACTGGGTAGTAAATGTACAGTAATACGCGTTGTTGCATAGTAGCACACGGTATTGATTATTGATATTTATGTGAGAAGTCGCTCAGTTTGATTCAATTATTGTCGATTAATAATATGAATTATTATAGCGATAATGACGTTTTGTTTTATTCGTATTATTAACGTAATAAAACGGAAACATCTTTTTTATATAAAACAGAATACTTTATTAAAGTTATTTTATAAATAGAATATATTATATTTTATTATGCATAGTGTTGCATAGTGTTTTGCATAGTGTTGCATAGTATTTGCATAGTAAAAATCTTTTTATATAAATAGAATATATTATATTTTATTTAAAAGATTTTTCTTTAAATATGGACCGTCATATTAAAGTAAATCAATCTGGACCGTTCATGGATTAGTTACTATGCATTCCATTTTCCTATAAATAGAAGCTCATTCCTTCATTATTTTCTTACGAATTCACTGAACTCTAGAGAGAGAAACTATAGAGAGATAGAAGAAAAGCTTTCTGCTACTTAACTTTTCTTTTCCCATATCCAGTTTCTGTTACGGTAAGGGGTGTTATTCTTTCTTATTCATGAAGAGAACTGTTGTTATTCCATTTCTTATTATTCTGTTAGAATAACCTGTATACGCGGTCTACCCTATACTTGGTGACATTCTTCTATCATTCTGTTGGAACATCCTGTCTGTGTGTTTTACACCGGACCTGGTTCCGTCTTTATTATTATTCCGTTGGAACATCCTGTCTGTGTGTTTTACATCGGACCTGGTTCCGTCTTTATTATTATTCCGTTGGAACATCCTGTCTGTGTGTTTTACACCGGACCTGGTTCCGTCTTTATTATTCTGTTGGAACATCCTGTCGGTGTGAATTTCACCTGACCTGGTTCCATTATTATTATTCTGTTGGAATAACCTGTTTGTGCGGTCTATCGCATGCATGTTGATTTCTGTTGTTATTCCATTCCTTATTATACTCAGTTGGTTAAAGTTTTGACTTCTATACTCCATGAAATTAGTGGAATATCCTTGACATTTGCGCTTCATCCAGTATCCTTTCATGGAAATATTCTTCTGATCATTCTTGAATTTTACACCACAAAATAGTATCGTGTTGACAATTTGGACGTTAATAATTCCTGGATAAAATAATTCTTGAACTTGTTTTATTGAATTCTTACATCATTGTCATCATTCTCTTATTTATATTTTTGAAAGTCATCTGTGGCCTGTAGAGCATGGATGGACTTGGTATGATTATGACCAGGGATTATTCGGTGTAATCATGACCGTAATGTTACAAATGATGTGGAAAAAGTCCTCATTGGCCCGTAGTGCATTGATGGACAGTTTTTGGTATGATTATGGCTATGGATTCTCTTCGGCCGTAGTGCAAAGATAATTGTTTTATGGCATGATCAGGACCGTTGATGAAAACACGATTATCTTTCGCCCGTAGTGCATGAATAATTCGTGGTCGTGATACTAAAGAATATCCTTAGCCTGTAGTGCAGGGATGATTTAATGATGTGGATTATTTATTGAGCTGAGTTTCAACGATAAAAGTGATTAAAAACTTTTTAAATCATAAAAGATAGTAGATTCTATTCTCTACTTGACTCTTTTAATGGATTGCTTGATCCGCTGCAGTTAAAATTGATGTCTATTATATTTTATCAGTTTAACATTGTTGGAGACTAATGATAATTTATTCTGCATTATCTTAGTCATAATATTTCTTACTGGGCTAGTTGAGCTCACCCTTTCTTTCACTGTTCTCTTCAGGAAATGAGAACATAGCAGGGACTAGTCGGGGAATGGAGTGACGGTCCAGAGGATAGCATTAGTAGTCCTCACTATTCTGAGAAATAGTGTATTAATAATTGTAATGAGGACTCCTTTTGAGTTTGTATGATCTCTAGTAGACAATTATTGTATTCAAACTCACAGTTGTATTTTGTCGTATTATACACGACAGTGGTATTAGTAAGTTGTATTTGAATTATGTACCATGTATCTGACGACTCAAGATGGGTGATGTATACCTAATTTTGGGGGCGTCACATCAATCCCAATAACATCAAACGCATACACTCATTTTCTGTCTAGGTCTATTATTTAACCTTAAATTAATCATTTAAGATTTTCATAAATTGTCTAATTTCTCGGGTTGTCACAAATGACCTGGGAGTTGGAATCGGAAATGAAAGCGAGGTACCCACAACTTTTCAAAATACCAGGTACGTACGTCAATTTTGAGGATGCAATTTTATAAGGAGGGGAGGTTGTAAGACCCCAACTTATTATAAATAAAATTGAATTTTCTCTATTCATTATTCTAAATTAATAAGGTGTTAATTTGATATAATGTTTTGGTTATGGGTGAAATATGCAAATTTTATAAAATAAGCAAGTGGTTATAAAATATTCATTTTTATCAGGGAATATTCTTTTGGTCGTGGAATATTCTTTTTGTCGGAGAATATTCGTACGACGGCGCAGCCATTCGCGGGGCTCATAACAGAATAACTGTCGGATGAAGAAAACGACAAAATTTGAGTTTTATAAATAACGGCATAATTGTTACCGTTAACACTATTGGAATACCTGGTGGTTAAAATACAGTAATATGCGTGGTGGCACAGTAGCACACGGTATTGCACAGTATTGTTGAATTATTGATTCGTACGTAAGAAGACACTATCCAATAATTGTTACAGTAGTTACTGTTCAATATTTTATATTATTGATTCAATAATTGCTGCGTTGATATTTTATATTATTGTTGTTTCAATAATTGTCACTGCACAGTATTTTCCATTATCAGATCAATAATTCATATTATTTGAATAATATTATTAGATAACATTATTGGCAATGTCTAAAAAGTTCTGTCTAAGGAGAGGTTTGGTCACCTAATTGCGCGCCAGTAAGGAGAAATCCTTATTGGAAAGCCCCCTCTTTCCTGGAAACTGTCTGGTTGTCATAATTGTGATTCTGTAATATATTATTTATAAATAATTAATTATTGATTTCTATGATAAGGAAATATTTATTTGACGTGGATATAAATGATGGATTTATTTATGTGGTTATAAATGAAGGAATTAATGCCGAGGTGTTTTATCAGTATTTTATCAGAATGGAGGTATTAAAATCACCCGTTTATGGATTTCGGATATTTTCGGTTTGTAATTTGGAAAAACTTAAAGCTACAAAGTTGTAGAGAATTCGATTTCAGGCAGAATGGACATAAAATTCTTATTTTTCTGATAAACGGGCTATTTTTTATGAATTACTAAAGTTTCATAAAATAAAATAATTTTTATTTAATTATGGGTGGGACCCACTTTTGGTTGGTGATGAATATGCATGTGGGCTGATGGAAAATTCAGAACTGGCATGCCTTGATAGTCATGGTCTTGGCATGCGTAAAGAAATAAATAAATAAAATATTATTTTAATATTTTAGTCTCCTATGGCGTTCTAATATTTTCCTATAAATAGACGCTTAGGTTAGAATTAAAAATCACACCAGAAACAAGTTTTCTTTCTCTCTATATTGTCGAGCGTATAGTTGTGAGTATTTTTATACTTTGAGAGTTGATGTTCGGTACAAGTTTCATTCGACTTTCTATCCGATATTCCGATCAGAAGTACCGTTATTTTGAGGTAAGGGATGTTATTTTCTTCTTAAATGATATTATTTTCTTCAATATCATTATGCCGACATATTGGTGAACTTTTTAATCAAATTTAGAACTTTTTGTATCGGAGTTACTATTCACGTATACGACACTATTCACGAATACGGCACTATTCACCAAAAAATGAAAATTTTCCTTTTTGCTCAAGATGTCTATTTTAGTTACTATCTTTGATTGTATCCATGTTTTGATCGTTATTTTTGAATTTTGCTTCACAATTGGTTATTATGAAGTATTATTGATCTTGGATAAATTGTTTTATGAATTCCTAATATTTGTTCTTCTGTCTCACTGGATTCGTTTTCTTTAAAATATTTTTCATCATCCTCAGTCCAAAATAATGATATTACTGATTATCTTTGGCCTGTAGTGCAAAGATGAATGATTAACTGATGAATATCTGTGGCCCGAATTGCAAAGATGAACAAGTGTTGAGATGAACATGACCAACTGGTGAAATAAATGAATATCTTTGGCCTGTAGTGCAAAGATGAATATTTGATTAAAAGATGTATATTGATTGATGTTACAGGGATACAATATTGATGATGAACTTTTAAACCTTAGAAGATAGTAGAATTCATTCTCTACGTGACTCTTCTAATGGATTGTTGTTTCCGCTGCTGTTGTTGATCTAAAACTTGTTGTCTATTATATTCCATTAGATTTTTCCCTGTTGCAGACTAACGATAATTTGTTGAATATTATCTTAGTCATAATATTATTTACTGGACTAGTTGAGCTCACCCTTTTCCTTTTTGTTCCATTTTTCTTCTCAGGAGGTGAAAACATAGCAGGATCTAGTCGGGGTATGGAGTGATGGTTCTAGAAAGATGTTCTAGCAGTCCTCACTATTTCTGTAAAATAGTGTATGAATAATTGTAATGAGGACTTATTTGAGTGTGGATATTGTCTAGAAGACAATATTTGTATTTAAACTCACAGTTTGTGTTGTCGTATTTTGCACGACAATTGTATTATTGATGTTGTAGTTTGCTTTCTGTACCATATATTTAGCGACTCAGAATGGGTGTTGTATACCTATTTTGGGGGCGTCACAAATACCGTGTGCTACTATGCAATCATGCGTATTATTTTACTTTTACTACCGGGTAGTTCAACAGTTTTAACGGTAACACTTCCGCCGTTATTTTTATAAAAAGATAATTTTGTCATTTTCTTACTACGACAATACTTTCGTTGTGGGGTTCACCAATGATTGTGCCGTCGTACGAATATTTTCTGTTAAAACAAATATTCTCCGACCAATCGAATATTATATAACCACTTGCTTACTTTGCAAAATTTATAAATATTACCCATAACTATAACATTATATCAAATTCACGCCATAATATTCAAAAAAATATTTCGAGAAATTTAAATCTTTATTCGTAAAATCTGGAGTCTCACAAATACTACTCAAACATTTATGAAGGTATCTAATTACATTGTGTTTATGAATTTTTTTTCCTCGAAAGATTTGGATTTTTTTAATTAAAAACTTAAATGATACGTTAAACTACCAAATATTTCATCCGTTTCAAATTATTTGATTATTATTAATTTTTGATAGTCAATTTAAAATATTTTCAAGCTAAAAATTATGAAACAATAAATTTATAATAAGTAATACTTTTTAGATATTTATCGTTGTATTGGTTAAAATTAAAAGAATTTATATTAATTTTATATTTAAAAAAATACAAAATGGAGGGAGTATATTATAAGATAGTATATTCTTATAATATATCAAATAAAATTTCAGAAAAGTAAAATAATAATATACTTTTTATAGTATTTTTATTTTATTTTCTCTCTTTTTTCTGATGAATTTTAATTTGTTTTTCGTTCTCTTTCCAAACTCAACCATTCTCACCCCCTTCTTCCTCAGTTGACCCGATTTCACTTGCCGGAGCTCCGGCGTCCCAAATCCCAATCTGCGCCTCTCTATTCTACGCCAACCTTCCAGCGGAACATTCAAAAATCTCGGTAATTCCTCTACACATATATAAATATATAGATACACACACAAACACACATCTCGTTGAATAAAAATCAACAATGGGTGCTTTACTTAATACACACTATATATACAGAATTAATCACAAATTCTGAAGTTTTTATAGTTAATAACCAATTTAATTATCATGATAATACTATCTTCGGATCACTTTCCTTGTATTTGCAAAATATACAAGATTTGTATTTCCAAAATGCAAGGCAAGTGATCTTATGTTTTGAAGGTGAGGGAGTATTTTGAAAGGTATAAAACTATGTAGGGGCAAATTTTATAGTTTACTGTACTGTAGTAGCATCTTTATTGAAGACCAAACAGCTTCTCCTAACAGAGGTGCAGTTGTAGATTGCTTATAAAGGAGGAGGAGTTGCAAAGATGCAGAAATTGGGTGATTTTAAGCTGCCCCACTTCTTCAATTATCCACCATACTTCACGTAACTCCAGTTTCATTTTTTACATGTTTTTTAATTTGTTTGGTGGTAGATGCTAAATATTGGTTAGCATTTACAAGATTTGTCCTAAATTTACTATCATTTATCATCAAATTTTGTGGCAATCTGTGGTCTTAAATATGTTTTAACTTCATTGCTATCTATTACTTTTTATCAATTGAGTCAGCATTTTGTTATATAATACCAATTCGGAAATGAGAGTCGACTAAAATTACTTTTAAGCCTTGTCTAGGACACATTTACCTGTATTGTGTAAAAAGTCTTAAAGTAAAATGAGACGCTATCTCCGGAGAGACGAGCACCATTTAAGTTTGAGGTTTTTTTTTAAAATTCTTCATTTTGTTTGTTTTTGTCTAATGTCCTCATTGAGCTTGTTTATTCTATGCTTGTACTGCGTTCTAAAATGTAACTCCTATGGAAGTCGAGTATGAATCTACTTTATTTGCTTGAGCTATGTAGAAGAGTGAGATTTAGCTTGTGCCGGTTGTCTTGCTTTCCCTTGGCTTATTAACTAACAGCGCAGTTTTGAGGTTGATGCCTTGTGAAGGAGTAGAACAATGTATAATTATGAATTTAAATTCTAAAGCAAATTACAAGAATGATCAAGTGAAAAAAACATGACCAAATAAAAGTAGTAAGATGATCCAATAAATTTTCAAAGTTGTCATCGTTACTTCAACAGTCAGAATTTATAAATAAGACAGAAGAACTTGGTGAGCCAAAACATAAATTAGGAGGTTGAGGAAAAAGGCAGCATGGAGAGACTAATCCAGAAAAATACTAGTAACTGTTAATCTTTCCTTAATTTCTGATTCTATGGTGACATACCTATAGTTTTTTTCCAGTCTATATTGGACCAGGCTGCATTATTAGCTTGTCTAGGTTCTTATTAGTTTTCTTTTCATAATCTTAATTGATTTGTTCACAGATACAGAGAGTAGGGGATCATTTGCCAACATATACATACCGGAAATATAAAGCATATCAAAAGACCCAAATAGGGAGCAGGTAGTACTTATTAAAAAAAGGAGAAGAGCCGTAAATACATGTAAATGACACTGTATACAAACCAGAGGTTTGAAAACAAAATTCCCTTGCCCTAACAAGCCGACAGGAAGGAACACATTAAAAAGTAAATTACTATGCTCCCAACAAAATAGAAACATCTTTGAGCTTGTAGTCGTTTTGTAAGTTGCAGTAATAATTTCATTTATGATACTCTTTGGAGAGTTGTCATGCTTGCCTTATGTGAATGTGATAAAGCATTATGCTTTAAATCTCTCGTCTAATCTACTTATTTGAGTTCTTTACTAAGTTCCAAATGTTACAGCTATCATATTGGTCTTGGATTCTTATATCCAATATGTTTTACAATCTCCAACTTAAGGAAACTATAGATTTGAGGTAGTTAAATCACCCCAGTAGATTGTTTTGGCTAGAAATCGACCAAATTCCGGCTCTTAGAGAACAATTTGATATGGCTTATTATGTAACAAATTCTGTACTGCAATGATTACCTTCAGGCTTCAGATTATCTAGGATGGCAAGTGTATCCAACCCTAAGCAACCCAATTACCCAAGTTTTGGACTTTTAGCATTAGTTGTACCCTTGTTTCAATAGAAATTTTAGCATTAGAAATATCAGAAGTCAGAACAAGGATCCCATCAAGTCTTTCTCATTTAAATAAAATTAAATACTTGAGCACCAATACATTCAACTCTTGGAACATCCAAATCAGTTTGACGTAAATAAGGAAGTATGACTAGAAATTAAAGAAACAATACTGTTTGCAGGAAAGTTATATATATGCAACATGTTGAATCTTGCCCCTGATTTCTTTCTTTCAACCAGTTTAAATATGTTATCCATTTTGCACATTTACAATGTATTTTCTATAGTTTGCAGCCGGTAAGGGACACTCGAGAGAAGCAGGTACAACTTTGGAAGGAGCTGATAATTGATTATTGTAAAACACAAAAGATATTTGTAATTGGATCAGAGGAAGAATTCCCATTATTCACTAATTCTGTGATTGAGAGTAAGTACATGCTTGTTTCTATCTTCTCTGTAAACATTTGAACATTTTTCTTCTCTTGCTTCAGAAGTTATTAGGTTGCCCTCTCCCCAAAAAAGGAAGAATAACCACCCAATGTAGATCTGACAATTCTTTCAAGTGGTTGACATGCTACCTTATTTTATACAGAATATGTATATGTTCCTTTTACATGGGTATTAGGAGCAGTAATGGTAGGATTCATTTAAGCATTATATTTGCAAAAATGCTTTCTTATGGGCCATACATATCCATTGAGGTTCGGATTTGCTTTGATTAGGAGAAGCAGATTCTGCTCCACGGTCTCCACTCTTATATTTCCTCAAACTATGCCAAACTCTTGTTTTTTGCAAAATTGGATCATAGCTTTATATGATTATTATAATTGAAGATCCAAATTTGAGTTTATACTAATAGGAAATGTAGACCTGTTGACCCTGGTCCTTGTTTCTTAATTCCCCAAATTGCTCCAACTGATTAAACCCAATTTAAGTGCCAATAATGATAAAGTACTGTAGGTTTTGTTCATTGCATTTGGTTTGCTTTATTGTTATTGGCCTTTAGGTTGAGTGGGAAAGAGAGTGTCAAATAACAAGGATGAGACCATTATCTGAGGGTCTACATTATGAAATTAGATATATTTCTACCCAGGCATATATTTATATATATATATATATATATATGCATATATATATAATTTTAATATTAATTAATTGTAGTCTCAAAATAGTCTATTATGACAGTAATGCTATGTATACACACACACACACCCCGTACTTTTTAATATGGAATCGTTGTTCTTGTTTTTATCGCACATACCAATTGCTGCAGAACTGTTTAGGTTCTTCATATGGCTGTTAAAATGTTTACAGTCCTCAATTATTGGCAAAAATTTCTATTCATGAGTTTGACTTGCTAAATGCATGTGATCTAATGTTGATACAAATAGGAAAAGTCAATTTGATTACTAAGTGATCATTTGTTACCCTCATTGATGGATTAGTTGACTTAGGGCAGTCATTCTCTCATTCTAAAAGATGACCTATCACATCACGATTTAGTTATTTTTATTGGCCATTCAACCTTGCATCAGAACTGATTAGGACCATCCGCTAGACTCGGTTATTATTAGGTATTTTGAATGCTTGTTTTCTTTCAAGCTGTCATGAATACTAAATACAGTCTATTTCTGCATTAATTTGCTCAACTAAATCTACTGCGGCTGAATTATGTTGGTTTGTGGTGGCGCAGGGTCTCTTAGCCATGAAGCGAAGGAGGCATTCCTCTCAGCCATAGTTTCAGATGGTTTGTTCTTTATCTTACTGACTCATATAAAGCTCTTTCCTCTTCTTGTTGAAGCTTGACCATACTTTTTACATGAACTCGGTTGGTAGATTCGTTATTCAAATTTCATGTAACAGGACGTGCAGAATGGATGGATAAAAGTCATCGAAGATGTCTTATACTTTGGCATCGGATACAAGATTGGGCGGAGCTAATTTTACGCTTTGTAAGTAACATGTATTGCTACGAAGGAAGGTCACATTCAGATTCTTTGTATTCTTTTTAACTTTTCTTACTAACTGAACAGGTGCGGGAGAATGGGTTGGAAGATAGTGTGATGACGGTGGAGGAAATACGTTTGGGAACTGAATCTCGTGGAACAGGTAATTTTGGGTACTGTTATAAGCTGAAATCTGAAATGATTATTACTACATGAAATGATTTTTTCGTTTTATTCATATTTAAGATTTTGAACAATAAAACTTCTTAAAAAGGAAAATTTAAATAGTAAAAAGAAAAAATTTGCTCATCAAACTTTGAAAAGAAGCTTCAATTAATGTGGCAATGGTAGTAAGGGGATGTTTGATAAAAATTGAATGAATCTGAATCTAAATCTAAATCTGAATGAGCTGAATCTGAATGAAAAAAGTGTTTGATAATTGATGTCTGAAACATCTAATGACAAAATTTTATTATTTTAACCCTCTGAAAAAATTCAAAATTATTGTAAATTTATTAAATATTACTTAATATAATAGGTAATATTTTTTTTAAAATTTTAATTTTTTTTTACTTCATTCAGCCATCCAGCTAAAAAAATCTGACTTAGTCATTCAGCTCGTCCATGTTACCGATTCAGACCAAAACAAACGCACTGACCGATTCAACCATTCAAATTCAGCTCCATTCAGTTCTAAACAAACACTCCTAAGTTGGATTCACTTGCTGCAATAATTTTCTGCTTATCAGAAGCTGCTTGATTTTAAAAATAAAACTATAAATACTATTTTACTACCTTAACTACAATTCGAATGCAATACAACATTAAGTGTTAAAATTATTTTCCTAGCGTATGTACAAGACTGAACCATTCGATTTCTAAATTGCGTTTTCAATATGGTCTTACTGAATGACAATTACTTAAATACCATCGTATTGCCGGAAAGCCAGGGGTAAAAAAACTGTCAATATCAAGCAACACTTACTAAAAAAGGTCAAGAGAAATTACCATTTTAACATTACTTATATTCGTCTATACTGACATTTATATTATTCAAAGACAAGTTGGTAACTCTTTAACATAATCTAATTAGAAAAAAATAACATCATCTTTATAAGCGTGAACTTTGAAGAGTGAAGTTTAAAGTGTGACGAAGGGAACTAAAATGCCTGTCATGTTTTATATTTGGCTTCTGAGACCCTGTTTGTACATAGGGGTGACAATTGTGTAGTGTTAGGCGAATCCATGTCGTGTCAAAACCCGTTTATGACACGAACCCATTAAATTATCGTGTCGAAAATTGACCACGAACCTGTTTATTTATGAATCGTGTTCAGCTTCAGTGTCGAAAATTGCGGATTCTATTTGAACACCTATCTTCTCACATCGGGTCAGGTCGTCCACCTCACGTGACTTGGTCCAGTACACAGGGATTTTGAAAAACACTTGTTTTGATGCCTACTAAATTTTTAAGTATTGGCATTGTATTAGTACATATATATTAATTTAAGTGGACACTACAAAGTCAAATGTAAACAATTTCAAAGGAATTGATGATAAATCTGTTGTGCTGTGGTTATCTGGCTTTTTGGGGAAACATCAACTTCTTGGGTGTATCTCTTTGGTTGCTAGTGTGGCCATTTATGTTTAAATTAAAAATATTTCTACCTTTGGGTATTATCAACTAATGTTACCTTTGATTACTGATACCTTTTTGTTTATTTATTTTCATTCGTGAAAATTTTGGATTGTGATTTGCACACTGTGTGAACCTTTTGAATAGACTGGTATTCCACTTTTACTATAAATTACCATAGATCTTATGCTGCAAAAATAGCCGAACAAGTGTAATTTCTGATTATATTTGTGTTTTTAGATTGAAAAAGTTTGAGTTACGACTTACAATAAATATCCGTAATCACTATTGTATAAAGGAAAAACAAAGAAACAAATCTGTAGCATCATGGATTATCATGACTATAGTATACGTCATTATCCAGGCCAGGGTTCTTACAAAATGGCATCATGCTGTGTTATGTATAAGTTGGTACGTAGTTTTACCGTCTTTGGTTTGAATTTGGTCTTCTTAGGCACCTCATATTTATGAATTGGTGAAGACTACCATGTTTGCTTTTTTCAGTATCTCCTCCTTCCTGACATTTATATAGGTAGAGTACCCAGTTTAATGTGCTTTTCTTTACTGCTATGATACATACGTGTGATTAGAAGGCAGTAACGAGTCTATGTAGTTGGCTTGGAACCGTTGACATTTGTCTTTTACCTTTTATGCATATAACTTGGTTCGACATATTCTTGCAACCATCAACTTGGTCATTTCATTTAGTTTCTTGATCATTTGAACTTAGCTTCATTCTGTTGCTAACTCTTGTTAAAAGATTAATTCACCCCTCTTTTGTTTTGGTCGCATCTCAAAATAATTAACATTTTTTCAAGGCAATCTCTCATATTCTCTGTTGTGCTATAACTTAGAGCTTCATGGGATGGACCGTACTGTTCTTATGCGAGCTCTTAAGCTATTGGAACACAAGGGAAAGCTTGCAATCTTCAAGGGCACTTCGGCTGATGATGAAGGCGTGAAATTCTCCGTATAGTTGATTTATAAATATATAAAAATGTAAGTCTACTTTTGACTGTTCACGTTTCTACGCCATGATCCAGGACGAGATGACTTGTTTTGATTGGAATTTTATTAACTTTTTCCTTGACGGGTTACCGCGATGGCTAATCCCTAAGACTGACGTGTATTAAAATCATTTTGGAGTATTACTCCACAAGTTAAAGTTGCTAGTTACTTGCGATATGCATCTGTTGAAAGGTTTGTATACTTCGTTCTTGTTTGGTTGTCCATCTATTTGAATTATTGACGAGATTAATTTGTGCAAATATAATTAGAGCACAAGGGAAGTGCATTAGCCTTTTGCACGTCGTCCTTCCTCTATTTTAATTGTTTGTTGCCCTTTCCCAACACCACTATCACCAGCACACACCACCACCACCACTGGCACACACCAGAAAAACATAATATTAACACCACCACCATGCATCACCACCACCACATCCTATACGGATTAACACCACCAACAGCCACAATTAACACCATGCCACCACCAGCACCACCCACTCAACCAGCACCTGCATTCACAAATTCATACAAATAGACGTAGATAGTGATGAACAGAGAGGCAGATAGGGTAAGGGCTCGCAGGGAAGGAAAGAACGAACTTATCCGTGTGAACGATGCCGTATCATCCAAATAAGATTAGTTACCACCCTTTTACATATATAATTATTCAACATTAATAATGCTAGGCAATATGTATGCAACATTATTCTTTCTTTTCTTTGATCGTAATAGTCATTATTCGCCTCTATAAATTTAAATACACATCCTCAAATACAAATAAAATCAACAAATGTAGGACACAATGAGAAAAGGGAAGAAGATTTGTAGACTAAAAAAACATACTGTCACAAGTGCAGAGATTATTCTACAAAATCTTATAGGTAGAGTATGCCAACAGGAGAAGACAAAGTTCACGTTTACGCATATGATGGTGCAAGGCATTCGTCAACCATATCTACAAGGTTAGGATTTTCCAATGCAGCTGCCACTCGTTCTTTGTCATTCAATTGTTTATTCACTGCAACCACCAAACAGCAGCATCATTAACACCCTTATCAAAGAATTCAAGATTAATGGAGTGCACATCAGAATTACAACCCACTCTCCCTTCCAAGAGGGAAGGTAGAATAGGAAAAAGCAAAAAACAAACAACAAAGAAAAAAAAAAACCAAACCCGAACAAACAAACCAAAACGTAGAAAAACAAAAAAAATCCAGTTGTATTGTATAGTAATAAGAAGACTAGAATGTCACCATCTAAAGGTGAGATCACACATTTGTAATTATGCCAGACATTTGTCAACCTTAATCTACAAGATTAGGATCTTCAAACTAAGCGCTAAACAGCAGCATCGCCAATTCACTAGCGCAAGCACCATTCTCAAAAGTTAAAAGATTAATTGAGAGCATAGTTGAGTTGAAACCCTACATCAAAACAAACAGAGGTATACGTACGCGAAGATCTAACATCTAAATGTTATGTTTCATACACAATAGATCTGAAACCTAAAACTATCCCTTCCTTAAATTGAATTCCAGCACTTAACACTATGAGGCAAATCTTTGACAATATGTGAATGCTAAACTACAAATAATTGAGTAGTCGTGTAGTGATATCAAGACAGGGATGTCATCTAAAGGTGTGCTCACAAAGATGGTCGAATGAATCCCACTTAGATCACGTCAATGGTCAATATATGGACTCCATGGCTCTGATAGAAAGATAGGATTTGCTATGAAATTTATATTCGTTTGTTTATGGCTTTACCAGGAACCTTGAACCAACATACATGAGCTCAGGTTATCCACAACAAAACATTTTAGATGAACTGTAATCATATATCAGCAAAATGAACCATTCAAAATAGTGCATTATTAGAAGTTGATAGCAAGACTACAAGCAACACATTTGAAATTTCGAGACATATCTGAAGTACAATGCATGATATATATTAGAGAGAGAGACCTGCAGCTTCAGTTGCATGAGTCCCAGGGGCAACCCTAATGTCCACCTAGAAAACACAAATTATTAAGAAAAAAAAATGAAGAAGAACCCAAAGAAAGGAAAGTGAGATTAATAAGAGAGCATTTAGATATGCAAGAAGCAAAAGAAGCATCTAGCCTTTTCTGTAACTCCAACATTTCAAGCACAGGACAACTTACATATAGTAAATGAAAAATATATAAGATCAGATAGGACCTCCAAATTGTGGAGCAACACCTTAGAGCACTGAAGTAAAACATTACACACATAGCTCCCCAAACAAATTGCTAGTTAGATTAAGAAGTAGACTCAAAAGCTGACCTATGTTTACTGAAATCAAGGTCAACCACGATAAGGCTAGCATCCAGCTCTAAAGTTGTCAGTTGTCTTGTGATAAAACCATTAGGTAAACACAACAAAGGTTGTTCTCTTTTTTTGGTTGGTGACTAGAGGCTTTTCGTCATATGAAATCCTAAAATTCAATCTACTCACATGATGAGAACCAAATAATAGGACAAACTCATAATTTGATTCCTACACTTTACCATAATTTCCAATTAGGACTCTGAAAAAGATAATTGATCCAATTACAAAAAAAAACTGTAAAGTAGAATGCATATCATCACATGAGGTATACACACTTGACCACATGCAGTTCTATAAACTAAACAAACAAAAAAACGCTGTGTTGATCTAAATGAGACAGTTTTTGTTTCTCTAAATTAACTATGTGCGTATTCCAATTGCCCAAATGCAAAGTGGGATTAATCACCAACGGTCATATCAAAAGCCAAAATGACTATTATGACCTTATTCTTAATTTTCTCTTTTCTCACTCTAGTAAGCTTTCTATAAAAATTACATAGATCCACAACCCCTCCTCCACAAAAAATTAACCTCACCAAATCCCTGTTAAATTCCGATTCATTTCACTAGAGAGATTAAGTGAAGCTCATTGAAACTTTACTCTACATTCACCTCCAAAACCACCAAGCGAATAACAAACTCTCTTAATAAAACCAAGCAGACAAAACTAGTGTTACTTGAAATGTGGTATGTCACATAGGCTAAAACATGGTATGGTAGAGTTTCTGACTGTAAGGATACCGTGTTGGGAAGTGTAAGTACCAAAACATAGTTCGCTAAATCAATAAGAGAATATATGGTAATTTTGGGAACACTTTGATCGAAACTCGAACCCCCACGAAGAAAAGCCTTAAGGTCTCTGACCAAGTCCTTAAATTGTCCATGCTCGTCTGCTTTGTTGAGTAAGAGGAGGTGTGAACGTTGATAAAGGAAAGTCCTACGAGAGGACTGTGAATATATATATAACTAATCTTTGGATGTCAAAAGTGTTTGACGAATGATACTTTTTTTCCCTGGAAATTTAAGCTGCTAACACTCGGAAAATTTTCCCGAGTGTTCGAAGCTAAGATTTTCAGGGACAAAAGTACCAATCCGTCAAATTGCTACCATAAAGTGCTGGTAAACTAGTGAAGCTAAGCTGAATGCAGAGAATTGTTTTCCAGCTCCTAGTGTGGAACATGTTTGGTGAGCTTGTGAGATCTACCTAAGGATTAAAATATGCAAGAAATGTAAGAAGTCTAAATGTCTCATACTTCATCAACTTGAACTTACTGCCAAAGAAATCATCAACATGAAGGGGCTTGGGTAGTGCTATGGCTAAATCATGTCAGCTTCAGTCAACCAGATTGTGGATATGGCCTCACTTCCCAATGCTAAGGTGATTAAAGAAACAACAAAAATTTCAAAGTGAAACGTCCATAAAAGCTTAAATGAAAGTTTTTTTGCATTATTTACTAAAAAAAAGCTTGCCGCTCTTTATTTCCAAATGTTTAAGAAAAACAGCACATCCTCATCATGTACTTAAACTGAATTGTGCTCGTTCAACTCAAACCCTTCACTAGAAAATAAGCAATTCAATTAAAGATAATATTTAAATCATGCTATTGGAAGAGTATAAAGGTCATACCTTGTAACGAGTAGGCAAGCTGCGCATAAGTTTCACTCGCAAACAAAGGCCAATAACTGTTGCCATACTGCAATGTTCAACTGTTGGAGTGAATGTAACCCTGAAGAAAGGAGTAAATTTTAGATTAGATAATTAGATGATCAAACTAGCTTTAATTTACAAAATCAAAATAGGGCAGGAGAAATTATTTTACCGTACATGGCTGTGCTTGTCATCTACCTCAATTGCATCTTCTGTTATAACTTTCAAATCTTCCAAAGAATATGGATGCTCTGGATCCTTTATGTCTCTAATATGATTTAAGAATGTCAAGGAAACACTTTCTTTTTCTTCCTTAAATTTAAACCCAGTATTCAGTACTGCATTGCCACTTTTACCAAATTCATCTTTTACATGCATGTGGGAACTTTTTTAGCTTCTACAATGTGTAGAACTAATAAATGCATGATAATTCATCTGACACCCATACTGAGAATTTGGCACCTACTAACAATCTCAAAACCAATCGAAATAGAGAGCCAGTAAGGAAAAAACTAAGAATAATCTTTTATTTACTAAAGATTCATCTTAATGTAAGATGTGGAGTTTGAATCTTACTTGGATGAAAGTAGCAAACATGATTCGAGGGGTTTCACAATTATTTGGTGGTTGAAACATGATTTGAGGGGTACACTATTTCTATGAGCCTATAGCTGGATAGTAGATATCAAGGACGAGCTATTTGAGTACCTTGGGAGCCAGGCCACTCACATTTTTTGAAAATAATAATTTCAAACTCTTCAAATTTTGATATTTTTTCTTCAGACCCTCATTTATGTAACTTGCACAATATCTTTAAAATGGTCTATTATTGTAAACAAGTCCTAACCAAAAGAACCCTAACTGTTATCTTTAATTCGACTGAAATTTGCACATGTATCTTTAATGCCTAACTGTATATAATAGTTGTGAGCAACACAACTTTTAGAACCCTAAATTCCTTTTCTAATTCAGTACACAATGACGAAAAAAACATAGAACTACAGGTTTGGAGAACATGTAAAATCAAACCACAAACTAAACAAGGAAAAGCAGACCAGGTTTAATTTAGATTACAGATATATAATTTAAATAATTAGCATAAATAAATCAGACAAAAAGGATATCAAAAATTTCTAGTTGGTCAATGGATTCCACAGCATACTCATCATCAACATCAACAGGTCCAGTACGAGGTCGGCGCTCCTTTTTCTCATACACAACAGGATTGGCATTGATTAATCCAGAAACCATTTTCACAGCGCAAGTTGGATGTACTAAGTCAGCTGTATTTTGTTCAGTTGATCAAAAACAATTATTCAAAGTACTAATCATTAACATTCCACGTCATATACGAAATCAAGACACTAAAATTATAAATGCACTAATGATTAGCATTCCACAGCATATAACAGCGAGCATAACAAAACAAATGCAATTGTAATCCGTTCCTAAATGAATTTGTGGCAGTTTAATGGGAGGACAGCATGAATTTTCAGATGTAGGGGTGAATTGTAAGTAATAAAATACTTTGAACAAAAAACTAGATAATTTCTTCAGACCCTCATTTCTTTCCCTTTTAGCTTGCTTTTTGCCTGTTCCTATTGTGTTTTCAGTCCTTGTTTTCATATCTAATTAATTTCAGCATTGATATTCCAGAGAATGGAAAAACACAATTTCATACATATAGTGAGTTTTTTTATAATACTATATATACTCACTATAATACTATTACTAATTAGTATTAGTATTTATATTAGTACTCGTAAGATCATATGGGAGATATGAGAATAAAGAAAACAGCGGAATATTATAAAACTTAATAACAAACTTACATAGATGTTGAAGCTTTAAAACTTCGAACTTAACTTTTCACAAGAAAGCTTAAACTTCTAATATTGAATATATTTTTTCGGATGATCAAAACTGAACACACACCGCTCCTCTTATAGATCTGAGGGCAAGCACAATTATTGCCAAAGACAAACAACTTTAAAAAAGGAAACTACTTTAAATAAAGCAAAGAAAACTTTAATAAAAGTTGCTGACGCGTGTCCTGGATAAGAATGAAGTCGAGCGAACAGCAAGCAAAGAGACAAACGAAGGGGACCACCAAACGAGAAGATAAGAATCTTCGCACCGAAAGCCTGCATTATTAAGGCCAAGGACAACTTTAGAAAGGCACGCCTCAATTATTTAGGCTGAGAACACGGGCCACCAAAAGGATGATTAGATGAGGTATTTTCATCATTCTCATCATCACTGTCTAGCATAGTTACCGTGTCATTATGATTCCTTAGAAAATCTAGGATTTCATCTTTAGGAATTCCTTTGAGTAGGGATTTCAACTTCTGCTAAGAGGCATTGTATTTGTCCATGTCACAGTCAACAATATTAGGAGGAACATCCATAATTTTATCTTCATCAAATTTATTCCACCATTTAACAACCAATTGCCGACATAGCCTATGAACACCTGTTCCCACATGCTGAGTGATAGTATAGGACCATTTAAAAATCCATGGGATATCATTAGCACAACAGAAGTTTAATAAAGCCTGATTATCATTAAGAATGACATAAATTTGATAATATCTATCAAACTTATCTTCAACTTTGGGAGGAAATATCTGTGGAACAGGTCCCCAAAAATAGAACCAGAACTGAAACCATGCAGGGAAATCCTGTGCTTTAGTATCTTTTGGGAACTTAGGATGAAGAAACCAGCTATGGTATAATGCTCATTTTGATAAAGTAAAAACTTTTCCCATGCTAGAGTATAATCAAAGTAATTAAAATATTTTGGAATCATAGATTTGGTTTCAAAATATTTATGAGTCCTAAGATCACCTACCCAGTCACAAGGACGCAAGACCTTTAAGATCTTAACTGTTGAGAAAGCCAGATTGTACCTATCTCTAGGTTTATGAGAAATTTTTACTGAACCAGTCTCAACCAAAATTTTTTCAAAGAATTCCCTGGTATTAGGAAGAAACACGGGAAGATCATGAGAGTAGGATAAATATAAATCTGCTATTTGTTCAGGAGATCTTACTGCATCCACATCTTCAATATCAACAACCTCTTTGATTAAGGTCTCGATGTACTGAGAATCAACCTGAACTTTAAGCTCAGGAGCTTTCCTTTGTTGGCCTGCTTTTGAGACCCGGAGGATTGCCCTTTAAGATAGTCAAAAGAAGGTCTTTCCATTGCTGGTTTGGCAGAACGTCTAGGAGACCTGACAAGATTTAACATAAAAATGTTAGGAGTAACAAAAGGAATATCCTGTAAAAATTCTCTGGTTAAGAAATCAGGCAAAGAATTATTGTCTCCTTTAATAAATTCGATGTCAAAATCGAAAGCAGATAATAAAGCTTGCCACCGAGCAAAGATTTGTTTAGAAGCGATGTTTTTAACATCCTTCTCTAAAACCTCTTTAGCTGATTTACAATCAACTCTAAGAAGGAATCTCTGATTTAAGAGATCTCCTTGAAATTTATCCATACACAGCACTATAGAGCATATTTCCTTTTTAATAGTGGAATAGTTTTTCTGTGCATCATTCCATTTCCCTGAAACAAAACAGACTAAGACTTCATTAGAATTCTTAATTTGTTTAAGAATGCCACCATAACCTTTGTCTGAGGCATCAGTCTCAACAATTTTAGGAGCATCAGGATCGGAGAAATGTAAACAAGGTAGGGATTTGACCCTAGATTTAATGTTTATGATAGCCTGAGTACACTCTTCTGCCCAAGGCGAAGGCTTCTTATTTAGTCTTTTATATAAAGCGGCACCATCAACAACCAAGTCTTTATAAAAATCTCTAACATAGTTAGCACTTCCTAAAAATCTTTGAAGCTGCTTTTGATCCAAAATTTTGTTGGGAAACTTGTCGGCGAAAGCAATAGCTCTATCAATTGGAAAATATCTTCCTTGAGAGATTTCAAACCCAAGAAACCTTATCGTGGTTTGAAACAACTGCAATTTGCTAGCCGAAACCACAAGTCCTTCTCTTTTGACAGTTGCTTTAAACACATTTAAGTGTTTTTTTCCAATGTTGATCAATATCTTTGGAGAAGACAATGACATCATCAATATAAACGATCATAAAATCCATAAATGGATTAAAAATCTCGTTCATAATGTTATGAAATTCTGAGAGCGCATTTTTGAGACCAAATCCCAGAACATTCCATTCATAATGTCCAAATGGGACTGTGAATGTTGTTTTGTATTTATCTTCCTCTTTAATCTGGATTTGCCAGTAACCGCTCTTCATGTCGAATTTTGAGTAGACATTTGCTTTAAGCAAACGATTCAAAAGATCCCTTTTATTAGGGATAGGATATCTGATCCATTTTAAAACTTTGTTAAGAGGTTTATAGTTAATCACCAGCCTGGGAACTCCTCTTTCAATTTCAGCAGCGTTTTCAACATAGAAAGCAGAGCAGGACCAAGGAGAGTAACTTTTCCTTATCAATCCCTTCTTTAAGAGATCATTGATTTCTTCTTGGCAAAGTTTAAGAAACCTATCATTCATCTGAATAGGTCTTGCTTTAGTAGGAATTAACTTTTCATTAAATCCTTCAATATAGGGTAAAGAGATGACATGCTATTTCCTATTCCAAAAAGCCGTAGGATCTGTAGAACATATTTCTTTACAAAGATCCTCCTGATAAGCTTTAAGCTTGATTTTAAACTTGTCATCTTTAAGATGTCTTTCAATTTTCTTAATCTCTAACTCTTGTTTAAGAAAAAACAGAAAATCTTCTTTGCGTTTAAGATAATGGTTAATACCTTGAAATCGAGGTTCAGATATAAAGTTAAACCTTACACCTATCCCCCCTTTATTAGTATTTATTCCCTTCTGATCAATAACAATCGGGAAAAGTAGACTAATAAAAGGTGTACCTAAAATAGCAGCCTGAACTCATATTTTTCACAAGGAGGAAATGAGTCTCAAAACAAACTCCATTGTTACAAACTACCGCGTCGGATAGTTTATAATCAATATTCAAATGGCTACCATCAGCAGTACTCAACATTTGAGCTGTTTAGAGTAATATTTTGAAGGAACCAGACCTTCAGTCAGACAATTTAAGTCTGCACCAGAATCAATCAAAGCTTCAGTAGTGACTGAAAACTCGTCTTCAATAAGGATAGTAATTTGAACATACCACTTTTGAGTGATAATTCTATCAATTAAATTGATCTTTAATCCTTTTGTGCTAGATTCACCTGATAAAACCATGCGTCTGTCCTGAGTAGCAAAGTTTAGGACTTCATCATCAAAGTCTTCACTCTCATCATTAATTAAGGAGAATTAGAATTTTCTAACTTTTCCTTGCCTTTATCATCCCTGCTTTTAAGCCAGCGGATATCTTTCTTGACCTGCTTGATCTCTTTCTTTAGATCAGTTATGTCAACTTCTCTAGCAGCGCTATTAGCTTGCAGATTAGTTATCATCTCATGTAATTCTTTTAAAGTAGGCTCTTTATGACGATCATTAACCTTATCAAAGATTTTCTGTAGAGAGTATTGACCTGGGTCAAATCTTTCATCATCCTCAGAAGATTTATTCTTGCTTTTAGCCAAGGTGATATATTTTTCTATCATCTACCTCTTTTTTCCAGAGTCTTATAATTGATCGATAATATCTTAAGATGAGACTATCTTCTTTAGATAAAACATTAATAGAAAGTCCATTTAAGGCACATAAACAAGCTTCTCCTTCATTGCATTGACAGTCTTCTAACTCATCACAAGATACTTCTTCATTACTAGAATGAGATTTAACTGAGTTAGAACAGCCGCTTCTGGGACTTGATTCGGAAGAAGAGAATTCTTCTTCATCAGAATTTATAAAGACCGCAAGCAATTGCTTCTTTAGCCCTTCGTCTTTAACCAACTGGTTAATCTTCTTTTTAGTCGTGCATTCAGGACTTTTATGACCTATCTTTCCACATTTATAGCACGTCGGAGGTTTGGAAGTAGTCGTCTTCCTTTTAGATGACTTTCTTCTTTTAGGCAAATCATTATTAGTCTGATGTTTAGACTTTTTATGATGATCTTTCTTCTTAAACCTCATGTTATCTTTATAACTAGAAGATTCTTTGTTAGAAGACTTTCTTTTGCGTTTATCCTTAGGGATCTCAGCCAGACCATATTGTTCACAAAAATCACCTAGAGCACTATTACCTCTTGCCCTTTCTTCGGTAATTTGCTTCTGAATCTTTAAAATGTTACATAGATCTGCACCTTCAGCTATAATTTCAGAGGCTAGCTCACCATAAGTATATTCTTCCCAAGGAATAACTCCATCATTCTTATTCTTTAACCTAGTTTTGACTCTTTGAGAGAACAAAATAGGCAATCCTTCAATGAATTTTTCTTTCCAATAGTCACTGTTGCAATCTCCTCTGTTGAATACTTTAGAGAAGAACGTGTCACGATAGAATTTGAATTCAGAGAGCGATTTGCACTTTAAGTTGCTTAATTGCTCGTAAGTTATTGATACTATTAATTGATTATTGCCCACAAAGTGGCGCATAATAGTATACAACAATGTGTTGACAGCATTTTCCACAAAGATAGGTTCGTTTCTTTCATCAACACCCTTTTGAACTTGGAAATTAAAGATACTTTCTTTAACCTCACTTGATAGGAGGTTATCCCACCAAAGACAACGTTGTCCAACGAAACCGGATGCTAAGGCTTGAGCAATCCTTTTCTCCGAGTTGGCTTTAATTCTAGCCGCTTGGGCAAACATTGTCATTTGTTTGAGGAGAACAATGATTTGATAATCAGTAAAACCATCCAAGTTCCACTCACAGATATATTCCCCATTGAACTGTATTCCATCATTGAAAGCTCTGTTCTCAAACTGAGCGTCAATAGGAGATGGACGATGGTAATAGGGTTGGTTTTTGACCTTTCCCCATTTTAACCTATTTATCTGCGGATCACCTTGTTCTTCATAGATTTTACTTAGGATTTCTTCAAGATCAAATCCATCGTTTTTAAGAACTGAAATAGGACCCTGAGACGTAGACCATGTAAATGTTTTCTTAATTGACATCTTTTCAAGTCTATTCTTCAGTTCTTCAAACATTTCTCTAGAAGCAGATCCAAGCTTAAAATCTTTAGTTAGCTCGGGCGGAGGTTTAAAGAGAACCACTCCAGGTTTCTCTTTTGTTGAGAGTTTCCCTTCCTTTGAGGAATTAACAAGAATCTGTGCTGGAGAAGGACTAATAGACAAAGGTTTTACTTTTGAAGTAACTACCTTTTCTATTCTTGTGAGCTGCGTTCCCAGGGATTGAAGAAACAAATTAGTATAATTATTTTGTTCTAGCACTTGATTAATCCCTTGAACTTCTTCAGACTTTCTTTCAGCCTCTTTATCAAATACCTTCTTATAAGGAACAACTCTAGTTTTACTCGTTCCCCACAAAGATTGGGACAGAAGGAGGATGAATAGATGAAATAACATCGTTATCGTCTTTATCATTTGCCAATCTGTAAGGTCTGTAAGAATTTTCAACAGTATTGACAGAAGTAGTTTTGGAAGTTTTATCGTCATCGACTTTGCTATCCCCCTAAAAGGGAAATCATACCCCACGGTGGGCGCCAAGCTTTCTTGTGAAAAGTTAAGTTCGAAGTTTTAAAGCTTCAACATCTATGTAAGTTTGTTATTAAGTTTTATAATATTCCGTTGTTTTCTTTATTCTCATATCTCTATATGATCTTGGTTGAATTTGGTATCAGAGCCAACTTAGAGTATGATCTTGTTGATGATATATAGTTTCTTATTTTGAAATAGAATTCTGAACTTGCTCATTTTGTTTTAAACACCATTTAAATACTGTTATAGATTAAGCTTTAAGTTTTGTTCAGGGTATGTTGGTTGTCGTTTAAGGCTATTCTGTTTCTTTATGTCGTGTTGACATAAATCCTATAGTGGACATCCCTTTTCATCAAAACTTGCTTGCTTATCTTGTTTAGTTTTAAATACAGTTTAAACGTCCAATGGCAAACCTATTTAGAAATCTATCCAGATCTAGAACCTCTTCATCTTCTTCCTCTTTGGATTCATCTACTAAGCAAGTGGTTTCTATTAGAAACATTGAGACCCATTTACAAAATTGGTCTATCCCAAAAACTCCTACTTCACAAATCTATAATAAATGCAGTTTTTTGTTTAAATCTGATTATATTATAAAGTCGGTTGAACAGTCCCTTCCTATAACTCAAGGTCATATGACTGTTGAGATGCTTCCCAAGAGATTGCTAGAAGAAGCCGTCGAAAGAGGCTATAAATATCTTCATATTGGCTTAGTTCAAGTGGCGGTTAAACCGTTAACCAGAATCGGTCTTCCTACCTCTTTGCTTTTATGTTTAAGGGATAAAAGACATTTAAAGTTTAACGATTCTTTGCTTGGATGTGTTACTTCATCCCTCTCAGAAGGACCGATCTACTTTAATAGTTTTCCTAACTTTTCGGTCTCTTTGCATGATCCTACCATATTTAAAACCTTAACTTTGAACCTACAAACATCAGGTTTTGATATGGATCCTTTATCTTCTAACATGGCTTTAATATATCGTATCTATATTAAGGTTATGAATACTATTACTCCTGATATCAATCTTAAGAATAATTTTATTAAAGATTGTAGAGGAGAAACTACGGTGTTTCAAATCAATCCGTTGAAAGCTAATATTTCAGTCCCTAAAACTTTAAAGTGGGATGAGATAATTATTCCCCATATTTGGACACTGCATGATGTTGTACCTAAAAAGGTACAAGGATCTGATCATCAGTTAGAAGATGTTACAGAAAATCCTGACGGATCTGTAAACATCAGATTTGGCAATAGTACTTCTATTCGTCTCAATTTAGACGAACCCAGACGATTTAGTACTTCCAGCACTTCTCAAAGAGTAAGTGGTGAGCCATCGAGAAGATCTACATCTTCCATTCAAGGAGCATTTAATCGACCCGATGATCCTATCAGTCGTCCAACTTACATGGTTGAAACTCCCTCTGAAGTCACAATCCCAAAAGCTCAGAGCCCAACAGCATCTGATTTTGGATACTCAGAAAGTATTTATACTCTTAATAATCAGGGTATGGATTTACAACGATCCTTGTTAAAAACAATGTTCAATTCTGATAAAAATAAAGAGAAAAGAGAATGATTTTTTGCCTATTATTCTCCTGAACATCAAGATTTTATCAGGAACATTTATTATGATTTCTTAAAGAAATCTAGCAAAAATGTTGATTTCGTTATTTTCCTGAAAACTTGGAGCCGTGTAAAAGGGTATGATTTCCCTTTTAGGGGGATAGCAAAGTCGATGACGATAAAACTTCCAAAACTACTTCTGTCAATACTGTTGAAAATTCTTACAGACCTTACAGATTGGCAAATGATAAAGACGATAACGATGTTATTTCATCTATCCATCCTCCTTTTGTCCCAATCTTTGTGGGAACGGGTAAAACTAGAGTTGTTCCTTATAAGAAGGTATTTGATAAAGAGGCTGAAAGAAAGTCTGAAGAAGTTCAAGGGATTAATCAAGTGCTAGAACAAAATAATTATACTAATTTATTTCTTCAATTCCTGGGAACGCAGCTCACAAGAATAGAAAAGGTAGTTACTTCAAAAGTAAAACCTTTGTCTATTAGTCCTTCTCCAGCAGAGATTCTTGTTAATTCCTCAAAAGAAGGGAAACTCTCAACAAAAGAGAAACCTGGTGTGGTTCTCTTTAAACCTCTGCCCGAGCTAACTAAAGATTTTAAGCCTGGATCTGCTTCTACAGAAATGTTTGAAGAACTGAAGAATAAACTTGAAAAGATGTCAATTAAGAAAACATTTACAGGGTATACTCTACGTCTCAGGGTCCTATTTTAGTTCTTAAAACGATGGATTTGATCTTGAAGAAATCCTAAGTAAAATCCATGAAGAACAAGGTGATCCGCAGATAAATAGGTTAAAATAGGAAAAGGTCAAAAACCAACCCTATTACCATCGTCCATCTCCTATTGACGCTCAGTTTGAGAACAGAGCATTCAATGATGGAATACAGTTCAATGGGGAATATATCTGTGAGTGGAACTTGGATGGTCTTACTGATTATCAAATCATTGTTCTCCTCAAACAAATGACAATGTTTGCCCAAGCGGCTAGAATTAAAGCCAACTCGGAGAAAAGGATTGCTCAAGCCTTAGCATCTGGTTTCGTTGGACAGCTTGGTCTTTGGTGGGATAACCTCCTATCAAGTGAGGTTAAAGAAAGTATCTTTAATTTCCAGGTTCAAAAGGGTGTTGATGAAAGAAACGAACCTATCTTTGTGGAAGATGCTGTCAACACGTTGTTGTATACTATTATGTGCCACTTTGTGGGCAATAATCAATTAATAGTATCAAGAACTTACGAGCAATTAAGCAACTTAAAGTGCAAATCGCTCTCTGAATTCAAATTCTATCGTGACACGTTCTTCTCTAAAGTATTCAACAAAGGAGATTGCAACAGTGACTATTGGAAAGAAAAATTCATTGAAGGATTGCCTATTTTGTTCTCTCAAAGAGTCAAAACTAGGTTAAAGAATAAGAATATGGAGTTATTCCTTGGGAAGAATATACTTATGGTGAGCTAGCCTCTGAAATTATAGCTGAAGGTGCAGATCTATGCAACATTTTAAAGATTCAGAAGCAAATTGCCGAAAAAGGGCAAGAGGTAAACGTGCTCTAGGTGATTTCTGTGAACAGTATGGTCTGACTGAGATCCCTAAGGATAAACGCAAAAGAAAGTCTTCTAACAAAGAATCTTCTAGTTATAAAGATAACAGGAAGTTTAAGAAGAAAGATCATCATAAAAAGTCTAAACATCAGACTAATAATGATTTGCCTAAAAGAAGAAAGTCATCTAAAAGGAAGACGACTACTTCCAAACCTCCGACGTGCTATAAATGTGGAAAGATAGGTCATAAAAGTCCTGAATGCATGACTAAAAAGAAGATTAACCAGTTGGTTAAAGACGAAGGGCTAAAGAAGCAATTGCTTGCTGTCTTTATAAATTCTGATGAAGAAGAATTCTATTCTTCCGAATCAAGTCCCAGAAGCAGCTGTTCTAACTCAGATAAATCTCATTCTAGTAATGAAGAAGTATCTTGTGATGAGTTAGAAGACTGTCAATGCAATGAAGGAGAAGCTTGTTTATGTGCCTTAAATGGACTTTCTATTAATGTTTTATCTAAAGAAGATAGTCTCATCTTAAGATATTATCGATCAATTATAAGACTCTGGAAAAAAGAGGCAGATGATAGAAAAATATATCACCTTGGCTAAAAGCAAGAATAAATCTTATGAGGATGATGAAAGATTTGACCCAGGTCAATACTCTCTACAGAAAATCTTTGATAAGGTTAATGATCGTCATAAAGAGCCTACTTTAAAAGAATTACAGGATATGATAACTAATCTGCAAGCTAATAGCGCTGCTAGAGAAGTTGACATAACTGATCTAAAGAAAGAGATCAAGCAGGTCAAGAAAGATATCCGCTGGCTTAAAAGCAGGGATGATAAAGGCAAGGAAAAGTTAGAAAATTCTAATTCTCCTTAATTAATGATGAGAGTGAAGACTTTGATGATGAAGTCCTAAACTTTGCTACTCAGGACAGACGCATGGTTTTATCAGGTGAATCTAGCACAAAAGGATTAAAGATCAATTTAATTGATAGAATTATCACTCAAAAGTGGTATGTTCAAATTACTATCCTTATTGAAGACGAGTTTTCAGTCACTACTGAAGCTTTGATTGATTCTGGTGCAGACTTAAATTGTCTGACTGAAGGTCTGGTTCCTTCAAAATATTACTCTAAACAGCTCAAATGCTGAGTACTGCTGATGGTAGCCATTTGAATATTGATTATAAACTATCCGACGCGGTAGTTTGTAACAATGGAATTTGTTTTGAGACTCCTTTCCTCCTTGTGAAAAATATGAGTCAGGCTGCTATTTTAGGTACACCTTTTATTAGTCTACTTTTCCCGATTGTTATTGATCAGAAGGGAATAAATACTAATAAAGGGGGGATAGATGTAAGGTTTAACTTTATATCTGAACCTCGATTTCAAGGTATTAACCATTTGCTTAAACGCAAAGAAGATTTTCTGTTCTTTCTTAAGCAAGAGTTAGAGTTTAAGAAAATTGAAAGACATCTTAAAGATGACAAGTTTAAAATCAAGCTTAAACCTTATCAGGAGGATCTTTGTAAAGAAATATGTTCTACAGATCCTACGGCTTTTTGGAATAGGAAATAGCATGTCATCTCTTTACCCTATATTGAAGGATTTAATGAAAAGTTAATTCCTACTAAAACAAGACCTATTCAGATGAATGATAGGTTTCTTAAACTTTGCCAAAAAGAAATCAATGATCTCTTAAAGAAGGGATTGATAAGGAAAAGTTACTCTCCTTGGTCCTGCTCTGCTTTCTATGTTGAAAACGCTGCTGAAATTGAAAGAGGAGTTCTCAGGCTGGTGATTAACTATAAACCTCTTAACAAAGTTTTAATATGAATCAGGTATCCTATCCCTAATAAAAGGGATCTTTTGAATCGTTTGCTTAAAGCAAATGTCTACTCAAAATTCGACATGAAGAGCGGTTACTGGCAAATCTAGATTAAAGAGGAAATAAATACAAAACAGCATTCACAGTCCCATTTGGACATTATGAATGGAATGTTCTGGGATTTGGTCTCAAAAATGCGCCCTCAGAATTTCATAACATTATGAACGAGATTTTTAATCCATTTATGGATTTTATGATCGTTTATATTGATGATGTCCTTGTCTTCTCCAAAGATATTGATCAACATTGGAAAAAACACTTAAATGTGTTTAAAGCAGCTGTCAAAAGAGAAGGACTTGTGGTTTCGGCTAGCAAATTGCAGTTGTTTCAAACCACGATAAGGTTTCTTGGGTTTGAAATCTCTCAAGGAAGATATTTTCCAATTGATAGAGCTATTGCTTTCGCCGACAAGTTTCCCAACAAAATTTTGGATCAAAAGCAGCTTCAAAGATTTTTAGGAAGTGCTAACTATGTTAGAGATTTTTATAAAGACTTGGTTGTTGATGGTGCCGCTTTATATAAAAGACTAAATAAGAAGCCTTCGCCTTGGGCAGAAGAGTGTACTCAGGCTATCATAAACATTAAATCTAGGGTCAAATCCCTACCTTGTTTACATTTCTCCGATCCTGATGCTCCTAAAATTGTTGAGACTGATGCCTCAGACAAAGGTTATGGTGGCATTCTTAAACAAATTAAGAATTCTAATGAAGTCTTAGTCTGTTTTGTTTCAGGGAAATGGAATGATGCACAGAAAAACTATTCCACTATTAAAAAGGAAATATGCTCTATAGTGCTGTATATGGATAAATTTCAAGGAGATCTCTTAAATCAGAGATTCCTTCTTAGAGTTGATTGTAAATCAGCTAAAGAGGTTTTAGAGAAGGATGTTAAAAACATCGCTTCTAAACAAATCTTTGCTCGGTGGCAAGCTTTATTATCTGCTTTCGATTTTGACATCGAATTTATTAAAGGAGACAATAATTCTTTGCCTGATTTCTTAACCAGAGAATTTTTACAGGATATTCCTTTTGTTACTCCTAACATTTTTATGTTAAATCTTGTCAGGTCTCCTAGACGTTCTGCCAAACCAGCAATGGAAAGACCTTCTTTTGACTATCTTAAAGGGCAATCCTCCGGGTCTCAAAACAGGCCAACAAAGGAAAAGCTCCTGAGCTTAAAGTTCAGGTTGATTCTCAGTACATCGAGACCTTAATCAAAGAGGTTGTTGATATTGAAGATGTGGATGCAGTAAGATCTCCTGAACAAATAGCAGATTTATATTTATCCTACTCTCATGATCTTCCCGTGTTTCTTCCTAATACCAGGGAATTCTTTGAAAAAATTTTGGTTGAGACTGGTTCAGTAAAAATTTCTCATAAACCTAGAGATAGGTACAATCTGGCTTTCTCAACAGTTAAGATCTTAAAGGTCTTGCGTCCTTGTGACTGGGTAGGTGATCTTAGGACTCATAAATATTTTGAAACCAAATCTATGATTCCAAAATATTTTAATTACTTTGATTATACTCTAGCATGGGAAAAGTTTTTACTTTATCAAAATGAGCATTATATCCATAGCTGGTTTCTTCATCCTAAGTTCCCAAAAAATACTAAAGCACAGGATTTCCCTGCATGGTTTCAGTCCTGGTTCTATTTTTGGGACCTGTTCCACAGATCTTTCCTCCCAAAGTTGAAGATAAGTTTGATATATATTATCAAATTTCTGTCAATCTTAATGATAATCAGGCTTTATTAAACTTCTGTTGTGCTAATGATATCCCATAGATTTTTAAATGGTCCTATACTATCACTCAGCATGTGGGAACAGGTGATTCATAGGCTATGTCGGCAATTGGTTGTTAAATGGTGGAATAAATTTGATGAAGATAAAATTATGGATGTTCCTCCTAATATTGTTGACTGTGACATGGACAAATACAATGCCTCTCAGCAGAAGTTGAAATCCCTACTCAAAGGAATTCCTAAAGATGAAATCCTAGATTTTCTAAGGAATCATAATGACACGGTAACTATGCTAGACAGTGATGATGAGAATGATGAAAATACCTCATCTAATCATCCTTTTGGTGGCCCGTGTTCTCAGCCTAAATAATTGAGGCGTGCCTTTCTAAAGTTGTCCTTGGCCTTAATAATGCAGGCTTTCGGTGCGAAGATTCTTATCTTCTCGTTTGGTGGTCCCCTTCGTTTGTCTCTTTGCTTGCTACCCGCTCGACTCCATTCTTATCCAGGACACGCGTCAACAACTTTTATTAAAGTTTTCTTTGCTTTATTTAAAGTAGTTTCCTTTTTTAAAGTTGTTTGTCTTTGGCAATAATTGTGTTTGCCCTCAGATCTATAAGAGGAGCGGTGTGTGTTCAGTTTTGATCATCAGAAAAAATATATTCAATATTAGAAGTTTAAGCTTTCTTGTGAAAAGTTAAGTTCGAAGTTTTAAAGCATCAACATCTATGTAAGTTTGTTATTAAGTTTTATAATATTCCGTTGTTTTCTTTATTCTCATATCTCTATATGTTCTTGGTTGAATTTGGTATCAAAGCCAAGTTTTCAGGAAAATAAAGAAATCAACATTTTTGGCAGATTCCTTTAAGAAATCATAATAAATGTTCCTGATAAAATCTTGATGTTCAGGAGAATAATAGGCAAAAAAACATTCTCTTTTCTCTTTATTTTTATCAGAATTGAACATTGTTTTTAACAAGGATCGTTGTAAATCCATACCCTGATTATTAAGAGTATAAATACTTTCTGAGTATCCAAAATCAGATGCTGTTGAGCTCTGGGCTTTTGGGATTAGTGAATTCAGAGGGAGTTTCAACCATGTAAGTTGGACGACTGATAGGATCATCGGGTCGATTAAATAATCCTTGAATGGAAGATGTAGATCTTCTCGATGGCTCACCACTTACTCTTTGAGAAGTGCTGGAAGTACTAAATCGTCTGGGTTCGTCTAAATTGAGACGAATAGAAGTATTATTGCCAAATCTGATGTTTACAGATCCGTCAGGATTTTCTGTAACATCTTCTAACTGATGATCAGATCATTGTACCTTTTTAGGTACAACATCATGCAGTGTCCAAATATGTGGAATAGCTATCCCATCCCACTTTAAAGTTTTAGGGACTGAAATATTAGCTTTCAACGGATTGATTTGAAACATCGTAGTTTCTCCTCTACAATCTTTAATAAAATTACTCTTAAAATTGATATCAGGAGTAATAGTATTCATAACCTTAATATAGATACGATATATTAAAGCCATGTTAGAAGATAAAGGATCCATATCAAAACCTGATGTTTGTAGGTTCAAAGTTAAGGTTTTAAGTATGGTAGGATCATGCAAAGAGACCTAAAAGTTAGGAAAACTATTAAAGTAGATCGGTCCTTCTGAGAGGGATGAAGTAACACATCCAAGCAAAGAATCGTTAAACTTTAAATGTCGTTTATCCCTTAAACATAAAAGCAAAGAGGTAAGAAGACCGATTCTGGTTAACGGTTTAACCGCCACTTGAACTAAGCCAATATGAAGATATTTATAGCCTCTTTCGATGGCTTCTTCTAGCAATCTCTTGGGAAGCATCTCAACAGTCATATGACCTTGAGTTATAGGAAGGGACTGTTCAACCGACTTTATAATATAATCAGATTTAAACAAAAAACTGCCTTTATTATAGATTTGTGAAGTAGGAGTTTTTGGGATAGACCAATTTTGTAAATAGGTCTCAATGTTTCTAATATAAACCACTTGATTAGTAGATGAATCCAAAGAGGAAGAAGATGAAAAAGATGAAGAGTTACTCTCCTTGGTCCTGCTCTGCTTTCTATGTTGAAAACGCTGCTGAAATTGAAAGAGGAGTTCCCAGGCTGGTGATTAACTATAAACCTCTTAACAAAGTTTTAAAATGAATCAGGTATCCTATCCCTAATAAAAGGGATCTTTTGAATCGTTTGCTTAAAGCAAATGTTTACTCAAAATTCGACATGAAGAGCGGTTACTGGCAAATCCAGATTAAAGAGGAAGATAAATACAAAACAGCATTCACAGTCCCATTTGGACATTATGAATGGAATGTTCTGGAATTTGGTATCAAAGCCAACTTAGAGTATGATCTTGTTGATGATATATAGTTTCTTATTTTGAAATAGAATTCTGAACTTGCTCATTTTGTTTTAAACACCTATTTAAATACTGTTATAGATTAAGCTTTAAGTTTTGTTCAGGGTATGTTGGTTGTCCTGATCCTATTGTGTTTTCAGTCCTTGTTTTCATATCTAAATAATTTTCAGCATTGATATTCCAGAGTATGGAAAAACACAATTTCATACATATAGAGTGAGTTTTTTTATAATACTATATATACTCACTATAATACTATTACTAATTAGTATTAGTATTTATATTAGTAATCGTACTAGTACTAGTATTAGTATTAGTAAAACTGATACTAATTTTTAACTTTCTAATTTTAATACTATTTAATAATATTTCTGGTATGTTAAAAGACATTTTATTAGTAAAATCTTGATCCAAAGTATGTTCTGTCACTAAGGTACCTAGACTCTTAGTTCAGCATTAGCTAAAAAAGCTAGGAGCAGAAATTGTAATATTTTTTGCTATGAATGTTTTGTTATTTATACATTATTTATTTTACTTCAAAAGTATATACACAATAAAATTTTATATACACTAAAACCAAAAACATAATAACTAACACTACGAAAAAGTCTTCACTCTTCTCTAGTCATAACTCAAGCAAAGTCATCGACTATGAAATCATTTCAATCTCCCTCACGAACATCACTCTCATTTAAAGGAGTAGGGTCGTTGGTTAGGTTAGGGTAATGAGTTGAGTTAATTGGGTAATTATAACAGTCTATAGGTTATGATAAGTCATT
>CM035114.1:14749396-14925450 GCA_020205505.1 Panax japonicus
ATTACTCATTTTTGTACTTGCTGTTTTATTTTCCAATTATTTCTTCAATTAAGAAAACCGCTACCAATGCGTGAGTCTTGGTGGCTCGGCGTCCAAGACATTGTCTTACCCTTCTTCAATGCCAGGATGCTTACATGACAATTATGATTAGTTCGTTGTTGACCCAGCCTGAGCTACCCCACTGTCTTGATTATAACCACCAAAATAATGATCTAACGGCTCTAATTTCACCTTTGCCCCTGCCTCTGTTGCCTCACCTTCATTATACCTCACACGCTTTGCAACAATTGCAACACCAAATAATTTCGGACTCGATTCCGTCCAATTATTGCCTAGCGTCAAATCGTCACAAAACTACTTCACAAAAACAAATCCAGTGGTTCCACGGCCACATCACATGGCCACAGAACCACATCGGAACCTCAACACTTTAAAGTTATATATACTGACATACATCCATATAACATATATTCTATAGCAAATAAATCTTCTCAGCAATTTAAAGTTATATATACTGATATGCATACATATAACATGTATAATGTAAGCAATTCAATCTTCTCAGCAATTTAATGTTATATATACTGATAAAAATACATATAACAGAATTACTATAGCAATTGAAACTTCTCGGTAATTTTAAGTTATAAATACTTATATATATATATATATACATATAACATATATACTAAAGTAATTGAAACATGAAAGAGAGGAGCAAACATATATATATATATAGAGAGAGAGAGAGAGAGAAAGCCGTGAAACCATTGTACCTGAGGCTGCGGACTGCAACGATGGATGGAATTTGGTGCCAAAAATTTCTCAAATCAGACGAAAATTGAGGGGGAAGCCCGTTCGGCAACGACTTATTCTAAAATGACTTAAAGTTAAAATATAAGTTGACTTATATGTTATTTTAAGTTGTGACTTATAAGTAAAAGCGTTCGATACCAATTTGACTTATAAGTCAGAAATTAAGTTAAGACAAGTTATGAATTGTTCGGCTGATAATGACTGATAAGTTAAAATCAAATGTAAAGATTACTAAAAAGGACATTAATAAAAAGATACATTGATTCATAACAATCAACCACAATTTCATTAAATTAAACACTAAACAAATTCTCTAAATATATCAACTACAATCTTATTCCAAGTTAGAGATTCTTAATGCAATATTATCGATCATTCCAAGTTTAGTTGTAGTGAGATCTGGAAAAATGAAATCTAGAGGTGAAGGAAGACTTTCTTTCTAATTGCTTCTGCCACATTGAAGTTTTTCTATAGCTTATTCAGGTGCTAATATTTCACTTCTAAAACCAAATGAGAAAGATTTTATAGCCATTAATGACAATGTTGCAATCAGTTGGCTTCAGCCCAAACGTAGGTAAATCATCACCAACCTTATGGAATCAATATATGATATATACGACCCAATAAATCGTATGTGCAGTTCTAATAAAACAAACTGATAGTCCTCTGCAGATTTTTTAATAGCATGAAAACTTAAGTGGCAATAGCTAAGCAGCTAACAGATAGATATAGTAAAATGGTGGGAATTCTAGAAAGAAAGTACATCAACTCAAAAGAGAACAAGGACAGAAAACTCACGCACAGACTGATTCAGTATAATTAATATAACAAACATCCAACATTCAGGATCAAAAATTTCCAGTAAAAAAAGACCACCCTCTATTTATGGTTTTCTAACTTTTAAGCACCCAGCAAATTCTTGTGATCAAAAACTAAAATTTATAGGGACTTGATAAGTTATCTTATAATTACCAGAAATTTGCAGTAGTAGTAGTTTTGAGGTAAATATGAGGTACACTCATGTATAGTGCAAAAATATAATTTTGCACCAATATATTTATATCCAATTGTTAAGCAGAACCCAAGTATGTAAACAGAACCCAAGTTACTGAAAATTACTAAAATTAAGCTGCTCACATATTCCTAATTAAGCATAACCCACTATACAGCAATTCATTCAATCAATCAATCAAACATTTGAACACCATAAATTAACAAAAAATGGAATTGAATCGAAACCTACGGGCTCTGAAACTACAGTCAAAATTAAAGAGGTAAGGAAGAAGAAAAATCACATGTCAAAGGTTCAAACATAACATAATACACACATCTATATATATACATATCAAATATTTGGTCTAGGGTTTGGTACCTAACACCAATCGAAGGAGTAGAAGGAGTAGCAGGAGTAACAGTCGCGGAGGGAAGGAGGGAGAAGCCAACAAATTGACGGATCGAGCGCAAAGAAAGAGAGAGAGAAGAGCATAGATTCAATTTTAGCGGTTTGCGTACTTTGTTTATGTTGGAAGAGCAAGATCACTTTTTAGGTTGAAAGGGGGTAGTGATGAGTAATTTAGCAAAATAGAAAGGGGTAAAATAGTCATTACTCATTACATTTTGTTAAACTAATTATAATTTATAAATCATTTTTAAATAAGTTATAAATTTTTACTTATTTATTTTGACTTAAAAATTAACTTATAAATTAAAAAATAAGTTGTTGTCAGCTTATAATGACAAATGAGTTGGTTTTACAATTTGGGATCTTTTATCCAAACTTCCAAAGGGTAATTTTTCTCTTCTTCTTTTCTTTCCTTTTTCTTAAAAGAAAAACACAGTCAGCATTACAGATTTTACAATGCCACGTTATATTTCGTTCCCTCCAAATTGTAAACTAATTTTAACTTTTTTTTAAAATCTAAAATTATCATAATTCATTTAAATTTTAAATAATTTTAACTTTTTAAATTTAAAATTATCACAATTCATTTAAATGTTAAAATATTTTTTTAAAAAAATTAGTAATACTTTTTAAATATTTACAATTATATTGATATAAATTAAATGAATTCATTTTAGTTTGAAAATATTTTATTTTAATTTAAAAAAATTAATATCGATCATATAATTTATAAAGAAGGGAGTACTTTCAAAAAATTAGAAAAGATTTTCATATTACGACAAAAACATGTTGATTTTTATTGTGAATATATACATCAATTAACTGTCCACGTATTTATATTAATTTATAGTTATATATTTCATTATATCAATTCATAACAAAAAATAGGTATATATATATATGTATATATATTTTTTTCGTAGTATATAGGACTCAAAAATAATAAGAAATTAATATTTTCATATAATTTTTTGATATTTTTATATGAAAATCGTCGCTATAGATCCTATAGCGACATTTTTTATCGACGCTATACATCTATAGCAATACTTTTTATGTAAAAATATCAAAAAAATCATATAATTAATTTTCAAATAATATTATGTAAATCTTATATATTAATTTAGTCATAGACAAAAAAATATTCAGGAGAGCTGTGACAATATCGTACGCTCATGAATAATTTAGTGGGGTTCAGGACACTGCACTAATTCACATTTTGTGAATAATTTTATGCTTTCTGGTTGAGATAAGATTTATTTGTATTGCAGTTTATATGAGCCCTTTTATAGTACAGAAAGTAGAGTAAAGAGATTATCAAATCTTATATTGGTAGTAATATAGGACAATATGACTATACACAGCTGTATATGATTCATTGGCGATGACCAGTTCGTCGCTATTAAGTTTGCTAGTCGGCAATGAGTAATTTTAAAATTTTAATTGGAATGGTCATTACCGACGACATGTCCGTCGACTGTGAGTTTGTCTGTCGAGAATAACATTTTAAAAAATAATTTTTTTTAAAATTTTGTAAAACCCTATGTTTTTTTAAATAAACATAATTATACATGTTATAAACCAAAAGCAACAAATAATTCATTAACACATATCAATAACCATCAAATATATATAATCAACTATCAATATGTACACAACGTAATCATATAAACCATAAAAATATACAAAATGTAAAAGTTGTACAACCCAAAAACTAGTCAGATATATAAAAGTAAATATCTAAACATAAATTTTATCCCCCTGTCATCATCGCTATCGGCAGACAAACGAACATCATCCATCACGCCATTGTCATTATAACTGTCAGTGCCACTGCCACTTCCATCATCAGTCCCACCCTTCGTACTACCATCACATCACCATTAACTTGACCCTCACCATCTCCTCTGCTGTTCTCGCCATCGACACCCCCTCCACAATCCTCACCATCGCCGTTGACTCCACCTCTTCCATGAGACTCCTCAACAATACCCTACACAATTAAAATATTAATTAGATATAAACAAATTCAACCATAATTAAATAACTTTCAAGTCTTTTCAACCCAGCCACCGAAACTCCGAATCGAGTCCCGTAAGTTATCACGTGTTTAAAATATATAAAAATGATTAACAGTTTATGTAATCAATATAATATATAATTACAAAATATATAATTAAAGACATACATTAATATTTTTTATTTACCTGTCGAATATGTGGGAGAAAAAGAGGTTTGCAAATATAATTGTGCATACTTGAACGACCTATTACGATACCAGACTCAAGAGCTCGTCTCGCGAGCCTGGATCTATGGAACTGTGAACTACTTTGTGAGACCCCGAATTTTATGAAATGAAAGTATTCAATTTTTTTATAATTATTCTATTTAGTAAATGGTTAAATTGATAAAAGATTAAAGTTAAGAGTGATATGTGAAATTTTTTCAAAGTAAGCAAGTTGTCATAAAATAATCGGTGGTAAAAGTATGGTAATACGCGTGATTGCATAGTAGCACACGGTATTGTAGAGTATCTTTGATTATTGATGCTTACGTGAGAAGTCACTTAGTTTTATTCAATTATTGTCACAATATTTTATATTATTAAATCAATAATTGAGACGATAAAGCTATTCATATTATTATTTGCAATATTAACAATGTCTAGAAGTTCTGTCAATGAGAGGTTAGATAATCTAATTGCACGCCAATAGGGAGAAATCCTTATCGGAAAGCCCCTTCTTTCCTAGGAACGACCTGGTTGTTAAATATTGTGAATTATAATATTAATGATGAATAAGTTCGTGTTGATTAAAGATGAAATTGATAGTTCCATTGTGTTGGAATTATTATTGTTAGTGAAAATTGACATTTATTTCGATAATAATTGATGTTTGGATGTTATATTGACCAATCGGGTAATTAACCGGATAAATAAGCAATTAATTGCTATTGATTCACATGATTATAACTATTTGTTCACATGTGTGTACTATTGATTCACATGATTTACTATTAGGGGAGTTGATGCAAGATTGATAATACTTGCATGCTAAATTAAAAATAGAGGTATAGTTGAAGGTACTATACTATAATTAATTTTTTCACATGTTTAAAACTATTGAGTTACATGATTTACTATTAGTTCACATGATTTACTATTAGGGGAGGTGGTGCAAATTTGGTAATACTTGCAGGACTAAATTAAAAATAAAAGAAAAGTTGAAGGTATTGTACTGTAATATTTTAAGCCCCAAAATGTGCAATTATTGAAACTACATTTTCCTATAAATAGAAGCTCATTCTTCCTTCATTTCTCACCAATTCACTTAGTCTCACAAGAACAATTATAGAGAGAAGTTATAGAGAGAAAGAAGAAGAGTAGTCTGCTACTTCACTACTCCAGTATCCAGTCTTCTTCTGAGGTAAGAGATATTATTTATTTCATGTTCTGAAGAGATATTATTTTTCGTATTCGTATGAATATTATTTTCGTTCAATATTCGTAAGGAATATTCAATGGTTTGGTTGCTTGAGTTCGCATAACAGGTTGGTTAAGAATATGAAAACTAACAACCTTAAAAAAACAATCAATTTTGGCAAGATGAGTGGTTAACCAATCAATTCTTAAAATCACATTAAATGCAAGTATCTTTAAAGAGATAAGATCAACAGGTAATGTCATTGTGCCAACTTGGATTAAGGAAGATTTATAAACAGTGGATGTGATAAAGGTTTCTCCTAACGGAGTCTCCACAGATAAGTCAAAGTCTAATTTCTCCGAAGTCAAGTTTAAACGTTGAGCACAAGCAGGAGAGATAACAGAATGGGTAAAACCGGTATCTAGTGAGGTATAAACTTCGTAAAAATTTATAATTAACTAACCCGTGATAACTTTATTTGGGTTCCTCACTTGTTGGGAAGTCATGACAACCACTCTTTCTTTAATTACCCGACTTTGACTTGTCTGGGGCAGCATTTGGTGTCATCACTATCGTTGAAATTGAATTTTCTATAGGGCATATTCCACCCTCAACTGCTTCATCGTACTCCTGTTTTATGATCTGAATCATTAATCTTTGATCCATATCGAATTGGGGTTGACCGCAATGTACAGGATAATTCAAAACTCGATGCTAGGTTCTCTCAATTGCTGTCCAAAAAGAGAAATGCATATCATCTATTTTAGCCTTCTTAGATCAGACATTTCTTTCCACAATATCAACGCGTCGTGTGGCTTTTACCCATGCACCACTCATCCTCACTCGTTCAGTTGTTTCTTCTTTCAGCTCAGATTCCAGCTTTATCGTATTATACTCTGCCAAAGAGTGATTCTGTTTAAGCATCACATATCGGGTAACACAAGCTTGAATTATTGCATCCTTTTGCTCCACGACTGCCTGCCGTTCTTCAACCTGCTCTTCTAACTCATGAATTTTATTTAGCAATTCTAAATTTTGATCATAAAATTCTTCTAACAAATTATCCTCAGGTACCTCTTTTTCCTCACTATAAGCTGCTACCTCTGTGACTATCTCGGGTGCAACTATCAATTCTTCACTCACAATATGGATATCTGTAATTCCTTCTTCGCCTGACATCACATTATACTGGTTGGTGATTAGAGGTGTCTCCACGATCTCATTCACTCAATTGTTAACGTTCTCAGCTGCCATTCTTAAAAACTGGTATAAAACAAGGGTTAAATAAACAAATTAACATATCACATAATATCCCTATATTATGACCGACAAAAAATTAAGCTTAGGTAGGACACACTAGCGAAGGATTTACTCATCTCTCCCCTCCTAGTTCTATTCTCACATCTCAGCCAGGGATTATATCCCTAAGCTCTGATACCAACTGTGACGCCCCCAAAATAGGTATTCAACAACCATTCTGAGTCGCCAAATACATGGTACAGAAAGCAAACTACAATTTCAATAATACAATTGTCGTGCAAAATACGGCAACACATACTGTGAGTTTAAATACAAATATTGTCTTCTAGACAATATCCACACCCAAATAAATCCTCATTACAATTATTCATCCTGAGAATAAAAATGGAACAAAAAGGAAAAGGGTGAGCTCAACTAGCCCAGTAATGAACATTATAACTATGATAATATACAAAAAATTATCATTAGTCTTCAACAGGGAAAAATCTGATAGAATATAATAGACAACAAGTTTTAGATCAACAACTGTAGCGGAAACAACAATCCATTAGAAGAGTCACGTAGAGAATGAATTCTACTATCTTCTAAGATTTAAAAGTTCATCATCAATATTTTATCCCTGTAACATCAATCAATATACATCTTTAATCAATATTCATCTTTGCACTACAGGCCAAAGATATTCATTTGTATCACCAGTTGGTCATGTTCATCTCATCGCCTGTTCATCTTTGCATTACGGGCCAAAGATATTCATCAGTTAATCATTCATCTTTGCACTACAGGCCAAAGATATTCAATAATATCATCATTTAAGACTGAGAATGATGAAAAATATTTTAAAGAAACCGAATCCAGTGAGACAGAAGGACAAATATTTGGGATTCGTATAACAGTTTATCCAAGATCAATAATACTTCATAATAACCAATTGTGAAGCAGAATTCAAAATAAAGATCAAAACATGGATACAATCAAAGATATTAACCACAGTAGACATCTTGGACAAAAAAGAAAATTTTCATTTTTCGATGATTAGTGCCGTATTCGTGAATAGTGCTGTATACGTGAATAGTGCCGTATACGTGAATAGTAACCCCTAACACAAAAAGGTAGAAATTCCATAATAAAATTCATATCAATAATTTGGCATAATGATATTGAAGAAAATAATATCATTTACAAAGAAAATAACATCCATTACCTCAAATAACAGTAATTCTGATCGGACTGTCGGATATAAAGCCGAAGAAAACTTGTACTGAATAACAACTCTCAAAGTATCAAAATACTCACAAAAATACGCTCGACAATATAGAGAGAAAGAAAACTTGTTTCTTGTGTGATTTTCAATTCTAACCCTAAGCGCCTATTTATAGGAAAATGGTAGAACGTCATAGGAGACTAAAATAATAAAATAATATTATTTATCTCCTTTCTTTCTATGCCATCCATCTTGAATTAACTAGCATGCCAATTCTGAAATTTCCCAGCAGCCCACATGTTTATAACAAAAGTGGGCTCCCACCCATAATTTTAATAAAAATCATTTTATTTTTTAAAACTTCAGTAATTCATAGAAAATAGCCCGTTTATCAGAAAAATATGAATTTTATGTCCATTTCCACACGAAATTGAATTCTCTACAACATTTGTAGCTTTGAGTTTTTCCAAATTCCAGACAGAAAATATCTGAAATCCACAAAAGGATGATTTTCAACACCTCTTAAAATTCATAACAAATCATGCGTTAATTTTTAACGGTTCAAAATTTGTGGACATATACTCAACTTATATATGTATAACATATCCAAAAATCACAACGATCCAACGATCGGATTAAAATTATAACTCACGCAACAGAGCTTTAAGAACACCGACTTGATCTTTTAATACCTCCAATCCAACAAAATATGATAAAACACCTCAACATTAATTCCTTCATTTATAACCACATAAATAAATCCATCATTTATATCCACATCAAATAAATATTTTCTTATCATATAAATCAATAATTAATTATTCACAAATAATATTACAGAATCACAATTATGACAACCAGGTCGTTCCCAGGAAAGAGGGGGCTTTCCAATAAGGATTTCTCCTTACTGGCGCGCAATTAGGTGACCAAACCTCTCCTTGACAGAACTTTCTAGACATTGCCAATAATGTTATCTAATAATATTATTCAATAATATGAATTATTGATCTGATAATAGAAAATACTGTGCAGTGACAATTACTGAAACAATAATAATATAAATTATCAACGCAGCAATTATTGAAACAATAAAATAAATTAATGAACAGTAATTATTGTAACAATTATTGAGTAGTGCCTTCTTACGTACGAATCAATAATTCAACAATACTTTGCAATACCGTGTGCTACTGTGCAACCACGCGTATTACTGTATTTTAACCACCGGGTATTCCAACAGTGTTAACGGTAACAACTACGCTGTTATTTATAAAAACTCAAACTTGTCATTTTCTTCATCTGACAGTTATTCCGTTATGGGGCCCACAAATGACTGTGCCATCGTACGGATATTCCCGACAAAAAGAATATTCCACGACCAAACGAATATTCCCAGATAGAAATGAATATTTTATAACCACTTACTTATTTTGTAAAATTTGCACATTTCACCCATAACCAAAACATTATATCAACTTAACTACTTATTATTTCAAGATAATGAATAGAGAAAATTCAATTTTTATTTATAAAAAGCTAGGGTCTTACAAGTTGAGCTCACCCTTTTCTTTCACTGTTCTCTTCAGGAAATGAGAATATAGTTGGGACAAGTCGGGGAATGGAGTGATGGTCCGAGATGGTGGCTATAGTAGTCCTCACTATTTTTATAAAATAGTGTGATAATAATTATATTGAGGACTCCATTAAGTGTGTAATATTGTTTAGAAGGCAATATTCGTGTTTAAACTATCAGCTATGTTCTGTCGTATTTTACACGACAATTGTATAATTAAGTTCATAGTTGAATTTATGTATCATGTATTTGACGACTCAAGATGGGTGATGTATACCTATTTTGGGGGCGTCACATACTTCCTGAGCCTACCTGATAGATACACTGACTTGATGTTACGCCTAATTGGATTGCAGTGCTTTCCATGCATGCCTCTATTATCCTCCGAACTGAAAAAAGTCATCGGATAATGATGGGTGTGACGCCCCCAAATTCGGGTTACCTTTACCTCGAGTTTGGTGCTCACGATAATATCATATTCATACATCCCAATATATTACTAATTTAAACCATGTCTTAGATTACATACTATCTTGCTTAAATCCCAGGTTCTATAGACCTTTACATAACTTAAAAACCAAATAATATTACAAAACATAATACTAAAGGTATTTATTACAATAACTACTTAAGTTCATTTAAGCACAAATGCTTAATAACAAATTACTCTGCAACTTTGTCTTTTCTCTTATCCTTTTCGGACGTACCAACGGGCTCGATTTTAACTGAAAATATTATATTCAATGCAAGGGTGAGCAAAAGCTTGCTCAATAAAGAAATAAATAGTTGAATATAATGGAACAAAAATATACATAATAAAGAAATTAATTAATGAAATACTGACCAAAACAGTCCTTTCAAAAGTTTTGAGTTTAAGAATTAGGCTTTAACATGCTGTATGATAGTACAAAATTGCAATCCATGGATACAAACAGTTATTAAAACCATATCCTAGACTTTTACTTTAGGGGATCAACCAAAGTACCATATATTGTGCACATCATAACAGTCTAATGACACATTATATGTCATTCAGAATCATATGTCTGATATCTTATTGTAAGACCCCAACTTTTAGGAATAAAGATTTAATTTTCTCTAAATGTTATTTTGAATAATAAGGTGTGGATTTGATATAAAGTTATAGTTGTGGGTAATATTATAAATTTTGTAAAGTAAGCAAGTTGTCATAAAATATTCGTTTGGTCGAGAAATATTAGTTTTATCAGGGAATATTCGTACGACGGCACAATCAATGGTGGACCCCATAAAGAATTACTGTCGGATATAGAAAATGACAGAAATAACTTTTTTATAAAAATAATGACAAGGCTTTTACCGTTAAACTGTTGAAATAGCCGGTGATAAAAATAAAGTAATACGCGTGGTTGCACAGTAGCATACGGTATTGCACAGTATCTATGATTATTGATGCTTACGTAAGAAGCCACTCAATTTTATTCAATTATTGCAACAGTAGTTGCTGCATAGTATCTCATATTATTGATACAATTATTATCACAGTATCATTTGCATAATATTTTATATTATTAAATCAATAAATGAGACGACATAATTATTCATATTATTATTTGCATTATTGATAATTTCTAGAAAGTTCTGTCGAGAAAAGGGGTTAGGTCATTTAATTGCGCGCCAATAAGGAGAAGACCTTATCGGAAAGCCCCCTCTTTCTTGGGAATAATCTTGTTGTTAATATTGTGAGTTATATTATTAATGATGAATAAATGTTAAAAGACTAAAAATGCGATTAGTCAAATGAATTGTGATAAATAAAAGGAGTTTGTCATGAAGTACTTATTATAAATTTGGCTTATTACATGAACCCCCACTTACTCATTTTTCCAAATCGTCGATAGAAAGTTATCTCAGGTTTTGTTTTATATTGCATAGTGTTTGCATAGTATTGTATAGTGTTTGCATTGTACTACATAGTGTTGCATAGTACTGCATAGTATTGTATAGTGTTTGTATAGTGCTGTATAGTAAAAATTGAATTATCAGCCGAATTCGTCTATGAATTCGGCGTTGTTCACCCGTGATTTTCTTTTTAAATAGTACCCTGTCATTCTCCTATAAATAGGATGCTTAGTTTAGAAATAAAAATCACACCAGAATCAGAGAATTCTTCTTCTATAATATTGAGCGTATTTCTTTTGAGTTTAAGGAAACTTTGAGTGTAGAAAAATATCATTATGAAACTATACTAGATGCAGCACAAATTTCAAGGATATTCTACTGATTTCAAGGAGTATAGTAGCATTAAATATCAACATAAGTGTAGAATTCAGGAATCTGAAACGAAATAATATTACTTACATATTACAGAGTATGAAAGAAAATATTATTTCATACGAATATTGAACAAAAATAATCTCTTACTTTAAAAGGAGAATACTTCTGAATGGTATGGCAGAGATATTCTTGAAGAAAACTTGTACAGTTTTTACACTCAAAGCTTCCTTAACTCATAAGAAATGCGCTTAATATTATTGAAGAAGAAATCTCTGATTCTGGTGTGATTTTCATATCTAAACTAAGTATCCTATTTATAGGAGAATGACAGGATACTGTTTAAGAAAATAATCACGGACTTCACAAGGAAAAAAATAATTTCAGGGCGCTATTTATCAGCACACCATTTGATCAACCAATGAGAGAATTCCCTATTCTGAATGTAACTAGAAATTGGGAGAGATAGACCAATGGGATGGCACCCTTATTATCAATGTTAGTTGTGACGCCCCCAAAATAGGTATACATCACCCATCTTGGGTCGCTAAATTCATGGTACAAAAATACAAATACAACTTAATAATACAACTGTCATGTAAAATACGACAAAACATAAACTGAGAGTTTTAATAAGAATATTGTCATCTAAACAATATTCACACTCAATGGAGTCCTCATTACATTTATTGTCACACTATTTAACAAAATAGTGAGGACTACTAATGCTATCATCTGGACCATCACTCCGTTTCCCGACTCGTCCCAGCTATATTCTCATTTCCTGAAGAGAACAGTGAAAGAAAGAGTGAGCTCAACTAGCCCAATAAGAAATATTATGACTAAGATAATGCAGAATAAATTATCATTAGCCTTCAACAATGTTAAACTGATAAAATACAAAAGACATCAAGTTTAACTGCAGCGGAATAAACAATACATTAGAAGAGTCAAGTAAAGCATGATATCTACTATCTTCTATGATTTAAAATATTCTCATCAATTTTTATCGTTGAGACTCACTTAATAAATAAACCACATCATCGAGTCATCCATGCACTACGGACCAAGGATATTCATTAAATCATTAATAGTCATGACTATACCGAATAATCTCTGTTCATAATCATACCAAAAACTGTCCATCAATGCACTACAGGCCACTGAGAACTTTTACCACATCATTTATAACATTACAGGTCATGATTATACCGAATAATCCCTGGTCATAATCATACCAAGTCCATCTCTGCACGTAAGCCAAAGACGACTTTCATCACAATATAAGCATGAGGATGATGACAATAATATAAACATTAATCAAACGAAAATAAGGATAAATATTAAAGAATTTAAATTTATTAAAATATTATCCATCACTTAAATATCTCATAATCTAATGTTGTTAATATTATAACAATATTTTAATCACTTTTTAAACTTATAAACAATTTAATTTAATTGTTTATACCTTACCAAATAATGCATTTAATCATTCAAAAATGCCATACTCATAAGATTTCATCACCAATGATCAAATCACTCATCAAAAATCTGCATATACCTTATATAGGATTTTCAAGCCCTAAAATCCTATTTGTCAATTCTTCAACTTCACATAACATATTTAACTCATATGTTTGTAACTAAACCATTTACATGAAAAATTACCAAATCAAGTTATTATTTTTCTATCCTTTGTCCAAACATATATACATATATTTCATACACAACAAATATTTTTTTATAATTTTTCAACTCCCTTAAGTATTTTTCAAAAATCAATTTCTAATTAATTCATTAAGAAATTAGCTACCTCAAGTTTAACTCCAGAAATTCCCAAATCTTGGTAGGATCTTACACATGTTAACGTGAGCTTCCAGTTTAAATTTCATGGTCATTGGAGTTACAGAACTCCGGTTATAGCGTTTTTCATCGAAAAAACCTAAATATTGAAATAGTCATATCTTGCTCATTTTAAGTCAGAATGAGCTCATTTTTGGACAGGAGGTACTTTATACAATATACTTCCATGTCCCAAAAGGCCGGAATTTTTCTCAAAAATTAAGTGGCCGAAAATACCTTTTTAAATTTATGGGCAGCAGTTTTTTGGTATTTTGCAGTTTTTGACTCTTTTGCTAAAATCAGTCCACACGAAAATCTACAACACCTTTTCCAGTGATTCCACTTGGATAAGTTAGAAAACTCATAGATCTAACTCTAGAACTTGACCACACTCAAAAATTCGAAATATAATAGGAGATATGGTCAATTGAATTTCATGTTCCATTTTCACCAAAAATCTGATTTTCAACTCTTTGTGATTTCTAAGAAACTTTAATGTTTTCGCATAATAACCAACATAACTCATCATAACACTTAATAATACTACATATACCCATGATTTTCATCAGTCCAATGCTTTTATTATGACTTTCATCATAATCAACAGTCCAATGCTTATATTATGACTTTCCGGAATTTTTGAGGGTTAGAAAAATTATGAAACTGCAAATGGATTTTCACCCGCCATGCGGTAATTCACGTAGACAGATCATTTCCACAATTTAATAAGGAATGAAATACAAAGAATCATTCACCATGCATGTGATAATCTACATATACAGGTTATTCCAACAGAATAATAAAGAATAAATAACAGAAGAATTCACCATGCATGCGTTAGACCGCACAGACATGTTATTCTCAACAGAATAATAAAGAATGGAACCAGGTCATGCGTAAACGCACAAACAGGATATTCTGATAGAATAATAAATAATGGAACCAGGTCATGCAAAGTTGCACAGACAGGATATTCAGACAGAATAATAAAGAATGGAATAATAGAAGAATTTCACCATGTATGCGGTACTTCGCATAGACAGGTTATTCGAACATAATAATAAAGAATGGAATAACAGAAAAATTTTACCATGTATGCGGTACTTCGCATATATAGGTTATTCTAACAGAATAATAAGTATGGAATAACAGAAGTTCTCTTCTTGAATACGAAAGAAATAATACTCATTACGAGTACAACAAATAATATTCCTTACCTTATAAAGAAGAGTATTCCGATGGGTACGGCGGGGATATACTTGAAGAAAACTTGCACTACGCTCAAAACTTCTTAAAACTCTAAAGAAATACACTCAAAATTATAGAAGAGAATTCTCTGAATTTCTGGTGTGATTTCAATTCTAACTAAGTATCCTATTTATAGGAAAATAGAAAGGATACTATGCAATAAAATAATATATATATATATATTATTTAAATTCTAATAAAATAATTAACTTTATAAAAGTATTCTGTTTTATATAAAAAGATTTTACTATGCAAAACACTGTGCATAATAAAATATATTATATTCTAATTATTTTCTAATAAAACAAATAACTTTATAAAGTATTCTGTTTTATATAAAAAGTTTTTCTGTTTTATTATATTAATAATACTAATAAAACAAAATTTATATATGGTATATATATATATATATATATATATATAAACTTCCATGACTTCATAAAAAGACACCTCAATATATTTAACAATATCTATCATCATTATTATAATTCACAATATTAATCGACCAGGTCGTTCCCAGGAAAGATGAGGATTTCCAATAAGGATTTTTTCAGATTGACGCGCAATTAGGTGATCAAACCTCTCCTTGACAGAACTTCTAGACATCATTAATATTACAATTAATAATATTAATAACTTTGTCGTCGCAATTATTGATTTAATAATATATAAAATATCGGCAATAATTGAATCAAATAACGTGAGATACTGTACAATAATTACTGTAACAATAATTGAACAAAACTGAGTGACTTCTCACGTAAGCATCAATCCGACAATAATTCCGTTATGGAGTCCACCAATGATTGTGCCGTCGTACGGATATTCTGTGACAACCCGATATTTTCTATATAAATAAGTCATAAATTTTCCGTATACTTTTTTTTTTTTAGGATGAGGATTTGTACAAGATTATGTGTAGGGGTGTAAACGGTATTAAACGGATACGGATACAGGTATATCCGTATCCGTATCCGGAAAATTAATTCGCTATTCGTATCCGTATCCGGTATCCGGCGGATTTTAAAAATATTATCCGTATCCGGTATTCGGAAAAATATTCGAATACGGATAATATCCGTTACCTCTTATTTTATCCGAATAGACAAATTATTCGGATATCCGAATATCCGAATTCGTTTATCAGTAACCTAATATAAAATTCATTCAAAATATTTACGAAAAAAAATTAAAGTTTAAATCATACATATTAATTAAACACAATTTAATATTTAAACCATACATATTAATTAAACATCCTAATCATAAAGGGAGGAATATGCTAATTGACGTTTTGGGTGAAAATAAAAAGATTCAATAATGTAACCGATACTTTGTTTGATGGATCAAATTGAAATTAAAATCTCAATATTATTCTTTCAAATTTTATTAAATAATAAAAAAGAGAAATAAATTAATATTTAATAAATGAATAGTAATATTTATGGGAGATTTATTTATTATTTATCCTCAATAAATAAATTACATGGTTATAAGAAATTATTTGATTTCATTATATTTATGGAGAGTACGAGTTATAATGTATGTGTGACAACTAGTTAATCTAATTTGATTCAAAATTGACATTGAACTTATTTTACATATTGGGACTTCTAGTTTTTAAATAATTAGGCAAATGAAAGTGATAAATACTCTCTCCACCCAAAAATTCATAAATGTAAATTAATTTATTTAACTCTCCCTTCTAGATTAATTTTAAATTAATTCAGACTTAGCACATTTTAACAATAAAATTATATTGTCCATTACTCCCGCCTCTCGACCGTTGTCCTTAAACGTGTGTGTATATATATATATATATAAATATATATTAATAGCTTATATAAATGAATGTAAGTGATTAATTAATGAATGAAAGTGATTAATATATATGTGTGTGTATATTGTATATATATATATAATAACTTATATATATATATATATATATATATATATATATATATGTAAGTTATTAATTAATTAATGAAAGTTATTAATATATATGTGTGTATATATATAATAACTTATATATATAAATGTATATGTAAGTTAGTAATTAATGAATATAAGTTAAAGTGATTAATTAATGAATCTAAGTTATGATTTATTAATATATATATATATACACACACACACGTATATATTAATAACTTATATAAATGAATGTAAGTAATTAATCTAAGTTATTAATAAATACATATATATTATATTATATATATGTATATATTAAATTATTAACAACTTATATAGGTAAGTTATTAATTAATAATTTATATTAATTAATAACTTAATTAATGTAAATATTAAGTGTGTGTGTGTGTATAAATATATATATATATATAAGTTATTCAGATACGGATTCCAGATATCGGAATCCGGATATTCGTATCCGCCGGATATATTTACGGACGGATGTTAATCGAATACGAATACGCCTATATCCGTATTCGTATCCGTTTATTTACGGATACCTTTAAACCGAATACGGATATATTCGTTTTTTTCCGAATACGAATAATATCCGTTTTTTTTCGAATACGGATGCGGACGAATACGAATTTTCCGGTTACCATTTACAGCCCTAATTATGTGTATATGTATTTATGTGGTAAATAAAAATATATTTATTACATGAATATTTACAAGTAAATTTATTTTAGAATTATTGATTATTATAAAGTATATTTTTATAATAATTAATTTTAAGATAGAAATGTTTTATTAATTATTTTCCATAAATATATAATCATATATTATTTAAATAATATATGAAGTGATTTTTGAATAAATATAATAATTATTTTATTATATGAATTTTTGTACAGATTATTAAGTTAATTGTTTTACCTTAATTATTAAGGTTAAATATGAAAGAATAATCAGATATAAAATCCAAACTCTAATTTTGGATTATTGTCAAGGTATTAGAATAATAATATTATATTAATTATATTTTGATTTTTCAGTGCTATGAATATGTACGATATGTCCGTATTGATAATAGTTGGTTAATTATGGTGTATTTTGACCAAACCCTAGAATGATGTTAAACCCTAATTTGAGATTTAAATTAGAGTATAAGGTTATTTTATAAGTGTATAATATTAATTATATCATGTATTTAATGTATTAATTAGGTAAACCCTAATTAAAATTCTGAAAACCCTAATTGCTATAATTAGTAACCCTAATTTAAAATTAGAGTTTGAGATTGTTGGTTATTGTATTAATGTGATTAATTCACAAGTACTACGATTATAATTATTAATTTTAGCAACCTTAAATTATTAAACCCAAATTTAGTAATTTAAAAACCCTAATAGTAATTTGGTAACCCTAATTATCGAAAGAATAAACCCTAATTGCTTTATTAGCAAAGTCAATTATGATTATGATTAATAAACCCTAATGTCCACTTGTTAGATAACTACAAACTTATTTTAATTAACAAATTTATTATTTTAAAAATTTTAGAAACTAAAATTTAGTTATTTTATTTATTATTTTTGTAATAATCCCTAATTGCTAAATCCTAAATTTGGAAATTTTTGAAATCCTAGTTGCTAAATCTTTAAGGGTTAAATATTAAACCCTAAATACTAAAATGTCTAAACCCTAAACCCTAAGGCAATTTTTTAGAAATTTAAGGAAATGACCATTATGCCCCTAAGTGTATAATTGAGGCTAAATTGTAGGTTTTGAAAATAGGTGAAGTTGTTGGCCAACTCCTAACCACTCCATTGACAGAAAATTGACAGCAACAAGCCTCTAACTCAGCCATTCATGAATCTAGCATGTCTATATAAAGGATTGAGAGAGAGAAAAAGTGATTTTGCTAGCCAATTTTATTCAATACTCAACCAACTCTCATTTTCTCTCAAACCAACGAAATTTGTTGCTAAATCAGTCCCTTTATCAAGCCCCACGTTCACCATAATCCAATCACAAACAACTTGGAAGCTAAGAAATCAAAATCAAGGCATAAAGGTATAAAAACCCTAATTTTAGAAATCCTTTGATTTGATGTTAATTGATGCAATTGATTTGTTAAATATGTGTAATAAGGAGTGTATTAATATTCTGGGTTGTTAGATTCATGACCCATAACATCAAAGTGCTCAAAATCAAAGTTTTTCCAACTTTTAAAAAACCAAAATCTGTTATTTTTAGGCAAATGTCAGGCCTTATATCTCTATTATTATTTAGTTTTTTTGGGTGTTTGTAAGTTGTTATATGTAGTATGTAATGTGATCTTTAAGGTGAAAAAAGAATCAAGTTCATATCTGTTATAGATCGGGAGTTATTCATGGTCAAAACCCGTTGACTGAAACTGCTCAAGAACACGAACCCAGAATTTTTTTTAGCAACTTCCGTGTTCATGTTTGACCGGAAATATCTTGCTCATGTTTTGATGTTAATATGTTATGAAGCTTTATAGTTGTAGTCCTACATGATGTATACACACTGAAATTGATATATCACATAAACGTTACACGATCATCAAGTTATAGGGGTCCAAAGTAGGCACCTCGAACTGTTCTTCGTGAAGAACAGCTCTGACAGCTACTTTGATGGCCAATATCTCCCAGATCTGTTGTTGTTAAGCCATGAGGTTTGTTGGTAATTGTAGTGTTACATGAGTACTACAAGATGTATGTGTTAGATCGCCTAGAAACATTTTGTACAGAAAGTTATTCATGGTCAAACCACCCCCTAGCACACTGGTTTATGTTTCTGGAAATCCTCAAGAACACCTATAGCGACAGAAAGTGTCGCTATAGCCCTTTAGCGACAGTTTTATTAATAATTTTCGGAAATTAATTAATAAATAGAAAAAAATAGTTTTTAATTATTAAAAATACAAAATAAATTATTAAAAATTATTTTAAATTCTAAAAATTAGTTTTTAATTATTTTAAATATATTTCATAAATATTTAATATTTTTGGGAATATTAAAAGTAATTAATTTATTTAATTATAATATTAATTAAATTATTTAAAAATGATTTTAATATTTAAAAAATCATTTAAAATTATATTATGGTATAAGAAAATAATTTAAGTTATTTTTGATAACTTTTAATATTATGTGATAATTTTCATTAATAAATTAAATATTAATGATAATTAAGTTATTTATTAAATGAATTAAATAAATGAATTAAAAATGATTTTATTATATTAAAAATCATTTTAAATAATAATAAGGTATTTAAAAATATTTTAAGTTATAAAATATAACTTTTAATATTTAAAGGTAAATTTCATTAATTAATTATGATTAATGATAATAAAGTTATTTAATAATTATATTAAATAATTTAGTTTAAAATGATTTTATTATTATAATAATCATTTTAAATAAAAATAAAGTGTTTAATGATATTTTAAGTTATAAAATATAACTTTTAATATTTAAAGGATAATTTCTTTAATAATTTAATATTAATGATTATTAAATTATTATTAATGATATTAAATTTATTTAATAATTATATTAAATAAATAGTTTAAAAATGGTTTTATTTATTTAAAAAGGATATTAATGATTTAAAAATATTTTAAATTATAATTAATGACTTTTAATATTTGGATAAATAGTTCATTAATATTTACATATTAATGGTAATTATTTAATGATGATTTTAAATATTTTAAAAATCATTTAAGGGTATTATAAATACTTTAAAAATATTTTGAGTTAATATACATAACTTTAATATTTTGGCAATGGTTTCATTAATAGTTTAATATTAATTAAATATTAATGATAATAGAATTGTTTAATATTTAAATCATTTAATAATGATTCTGATATTTCAAAAATTATAATAGATGATAATAATTATTTAATAATTATTATAAGGTCATGAAAAATAGTGCGACTGATGTTTAAGTTATCCAAATGGATATTGAACTACGGATTAGAGTCTTAGACTCGATATTTAACCGATAAAGCTGTCGGTAGACCGATATAGATCAGAAAGTGATCTGGATTTAGATAAATTGGTTAGTTAACTGTTTATTTGTGATTCAATGGTTATTAAGGTTGTATGACAATGTGATTAGGAAGGTGTTGATGTTTGATTATGAGTCAACGATTGTTGAACATGTGTGATAATGTGGATAGGGAATGTGCTGACTGCAATAGGCAGTGTCGTATGTACGATATGTGGTACTAATCAGTAAAATAATCTGATTAATGTTAGGTGATTTCATAAAAGATAAAACTAAGTTGCAAAGTGTAAGCAGCGTATCAGGCAAGTATCCTAACTTTGCATTTTTATTGATATTATTGTACAGATTGTTAAACTTATATTATGTACGCCCTTTGATTATAAACATGCTAGTATATGATAATTCAGTTATATATATTCTGTTCGTTAATTTCTATAAATGATTATACAAGTGTCCCCACTTGGATAATCATTGTATTTAATAACATGTTGATATACCTTTGATATACATATATGTTGAATAAGATAAGACCTTTGTTATGAAAACCCGACAGGTATGAACATCCCGATAATGGGAAAAATTTTATGCGCCCAAAGCGGACAGAGTGAACGATAACATCGTTCTTATACATGTAGTATTGATCAATACAGGGTACAATGGGGCTGATCACCCTCCGTGCCCGTAAGTCATGACGGTTTACAGATGAATTTCTGTTCAAACCTTTTCGAAAATAAAAATAATGTTCATAGTATGTCACAGAAACCCATGTATAGTCAATACGTAGTTTCAAATTTTTGAAAGAGGGTTGTTATGTTAATATTATTGGTACAGATTACTTCATAACTACTGACTAGTTGTAGAAGAATATTATAAAGAAAACATTTAAATTCTTTCAGCCTATATATATAATACTTGCTGGGCACTCAAATGCTCATCCTTGCTTAATTTAAATGTTTTCAGCTAAGTGTGAAGGACCAGAAGGATCTGTCAAGAATAAAGGAAAAGGAAAAGTTGATGAATGACTTTATATGCTACTGTTTGTAATAGTTTTAGATTATGAAGACTATGATATATATATTTATATATGTTATGACATGTAATGAATGTTTAAAGGTTACGTACCTGGGAGAAAGACTCTGATGTATTTATAAATTTAAGTTTAAGTTTTATATTATTGTTATTATTATTAGTAGTATTTCGCTCATAGAAATGGTATCGTGAAGTACCGAGTTCGGGTTTCAAGTATCCGGGTTCGGGGACTTTACAGGATGGTATCAGAGCTATAAGGTTAGAAACCTTAAGTGGGTTAGACCTTAGGATATAACCTTAGAACAGAGGGAAACGTTGAAAATATAAATAACTCATATAGAGTTTAAAGAAAGATGGATTGGATAAATTCATCATCAAACAAACTAAAAGATAACTTATATGAAATCTTTATGTGTTATGTGTATATATTATATGCTAATCAGGATAATTGCTGTGTGTAGATGTCAGGTAAAAAAGAACTAGGATACCCACGGGTCGTAAAGAAGGAGCTAATATTGAAGCCAATAGCGGAAATAGAAGCTCACAATGAAACCAACTCGGACGAGGTGGTTATCGTGGAAAACATAGTACCAGATCCGAAAATAGTAGATCTGACAGATAATGATTCAGACTCTAAAGCTGAAGCTGGTGAAGCATCAATGGAGATGCAGTAATTGAGGAGCAAGGTTTCTTCTCTAGAAGGGTTGTGGAAGACAGAAAAATTGCTTAACAGTCAATTGCGTCAATCATTAATAGAAACAATGGAAGAGCATGATAAGCTTCAAATCCAAATCAATCAGATGGGAGCCTCAAGCAACACTTCGTTTGCAGCTCCAAAAGATAAGGGAAAAAGAAAGATGAATGATCGTGATCCTGATAACAACCAAGGGAACTTTAAACACATAGAAAAGTGTACAAATTGTGACAAGAAGCATGAAGGCGTATGCAGAAAGAGGGAATATATTTGCTATAATTGCGGACAGAAGGGACATTTCTCTCCTCATTGTCCCAATCCAACTCAATGTGTCTGTTTTAATTGTGGAATAGGAGATCATCAGGCGAGAAGCTGTCCAAGAAAGAAGACTTAGTAAATAGGTAGTATAGTGTTGTGTAAGCGTGTTTAATATTATATGTGTGCTTAGTATGTCTGTGTAATGCATTATGCTAAAACTTTTGGTACAAGTGGTGATGTAAATCCCGACTTTTGTAGTCACAATGGGATAACTGATGTTTAAAGCACTATGTGCTATGATATGTAAAATATTTTGGAAATCAATGAATGAATATCAATCAAAGTTTGAGTTATGAAACAAGTTTAATAAGTTTAAACTTATATGATAAGGTTTAGAATGTAAGTTAATTTATGGTTTTTACTTAACCAGATAATGCCGCCAAGACGTCAAACTCGAAATTAGAGGGCAGAAGAGTCTGTCAACAATGTTGAAGGACAACAACAAGTGGACCCCATGCAGCAGTTCGCAAATATGGTGGCTCAGGCTATGCAGCAGGGAAACCAGCCGGATAATCACTTGGCGCATTTTAAAGATTTTAAGGCTGTAGGACCGCCAGAATTCAAAGGTATGACTTACCCTGTAGAAGCCCAAACATGGGTTAAGGAAATTGAGAAGGCGTTTATAATAGCTAGGGTAGCTGAGGGGCAAAAGACCTCTTTTGCCACCTACATGATGAAGGGTGAGGCCAATTTCTGGTGGGAAGCGAATCAGGTGAGGGCAGGAGTAGGTGTGGTAGTGTGGGATAGATTTAAGACTTTATTTTTTGAAAACTATTTTTCAGCCAGTATGCAGTCTAGAATGGAGGTAAAATTTCTGGAGTTGAAGCAAGGGGATATGTCAGTGGCAGAATATGCCGCGAAATTCAATGAGTTAGCTAGGTTTGCTCCGCATCAAGTCGATACGGAGGCTAGGAAGGCGAGACATACTTGGCGGTAACGCGAGTCTATAGGCTACCGTCCCTACTCGATCGAGGATTAAAAATGGGCCAATGAATCGAGGATTGAGCTTTCCTCTCTTTCCAAATCTCGTAACTCCTTTCCATGGAGTAACACGTAACAACACATGATCTCTAATATTGAATTCCATGTCCTTTCGATGAAGATCAGCATAACTCTTTTGTCGGTCTTGTGAGGTTTTTATACGTTGTCGGATCGTTTGAATCTTTTTCGTAGTCATACGTACCAACTCCGGTCCCAACAACGTTGATTCACCCACCTCATCCCAACATACTGGAGAATTACACTTTCTTCCATACAATGCCTCGAATGGAGCCATGCTTATACTTGTTTGATAACTGTTGTTGTAAGAAAACTCCACCAATGGTAAGAACTTGTCCCAACTTCCCTTGAAGTCAAGGACACAGAGTCTTAATAAATCTTCTAGAGTTTAAATAGTCCTCTCTGATTGTCCGTCCGTCTGAGGATGATATTCTGAACTAAATTGTACATCCGTGCCCATAGCTTTTTGTAAACTAACCCAAAATCGTGAAGTGAATCTTGGGTCTCGATCAAAAACTATGGATACGGGCATACCATGCAGTCTTACAATCTCGTTTATGTACATACAAGCAAGACGTTCAAGTGTATAAGTTTCTCGTATTGGTAAGAAATGAGCAGACTTCGTCAATCTATCAACAATGACCCAAATTGCATCTATGCCTTGAGAAACCTTGGGAAGACCAGTAACGAAATCCATGGTAATGTACTCCTACTTCCATTCTAGAATTTCAAGTGGTTGCAATGGACCTTTTGGTACTTGATGCTCTACCTTGACTCGTTGACAAGTTAAACACCTTGAGATAAATAGCGCTATCTCTCTCTTCATATTGCCCCACCAAAATGTATGTCGAAGATCATGATACATTTTGGTACTCCCAAGATGGATTGCAAAAGGTGTGTTGTGCGCCTCCATCATGATTTTATATTTTAACTCAGGATCGTTAGGAACACAAAGTATGGAGTTGACTCAAAGTATACCTTCTTCATCGATTCTTGCTTTCGGCATAGCACCTTCTTGCACTTTCTTCCTCATACGCATCAACTCCAGATCTGTAACTTGAGCAGCTTTAAATTTATCAATTAAAGTCGGTTCTACTTGTATATTCGCCATCATCACGTGGGTCCCTGGAGCCTTTATCTCTATCTACATCCTTTGCAAGTCATACAAAATGGGCCTCTGCGTTAACAATATCGCACTCGTACCCGCATATGATCTTCTACTCAATGCGTCAGCTACCACGTTTGCTTTTTCAGGATGGTATTGGATGGTATGATCATAATCTTTCAATAGTTCAAGCCAACGTCGTTGTCGCATGTTGAGTTCCTTTTGAGTGAAGAAATATTTGAGGCTTTTATGATCCGTAAAGATCTCCACTTTCTCCCCATAAAAGTAATGTCTCCAAATTTTAAGTGCGAAGATAACAACTGCCAACTCTAGATCATGAGTATGATAATTCCTCTCATATTCTTTGAGTTGTCGAGAGGCATAGGCTTTGACTTTCCCATGTTGCATGAGAACACATCCTAACCCTTTGCCCGAAGCATCACTGTAGATGACAAATTCCTCCGAGCCAGATGGTATTGTTAGAACAGGTGCTGAAATGAGTCTCCTCTTGAGTTCTTGAAAACTCTTCTCACATTCCTCGTTCTAACCGAATTTTGTATCTTTTCGAGTCAGCTGAGTTAATGGAGTAGCGATTCGAGAAAACCTTTCTACAAATCTCCGATAATAACCAGCTATGCCGAGAAAGCTACGTACTTCGGTCACTGATTTAGGTTGCTCCCAACTTTGAATAGCTTCAATCTTTGCTAGGTCAACAGATATTCCATAACTTGATACCACATGCCCAAGGAATGCTACTTCCTCAAGCCAGAACTCGCATTTCTTCAACTTGGCATAAAGCTTATATTCACGAAGCTTTTGAAGTATCAGCCTCAAGTGTTGCTCATGATCTTCATGACTTTTGGAATAAATAAGGATTTCATCAATAAAGACGACCACAAAGTGATCCAAATATTCCTTGAATACTCGGTTCATCATATTCATGAAGGCAGCATGAGCATTAGTTAATCCAAAAGACATGACTAGGAATTCATAATGCCCGTACCGAGTTCTGAAAGCCGTCTTCGGAATATCATCGGTTCTAATCTTCAATTGGTGATATCCAGAACGAAGATTAATTTTTGAAAAAAATTTAGCACCTTGCAACTGGTCAAACAGGTCATCAATGTGAGGCAATGGATATCTATTTTTGATAGTGACATGGTTCAGCTCCTGATAATTAATACAAAGTCGCATACTCCCATCTTTTTTCTTCACGAATAGAACAGGAGCACCCCATGGAGACGTACTAGAACGAATGAAACCAATGTCTAACAATTCCTGCAGTTGGGTCTTTAACTCCTGAAGATCAATAGGAGCCATTCGATATGGGGCTTTGGAAATGGGTTTTGTACTGGGTTCAAGGTTGATACAAAATTCAATTTCACGTTCTGGGGGTAGGCCAAGAAGTTCTTCAGGGAATATGTTAGGAAATTCATTAACAATAGAAATATCATTCAAAACTGACGTATTTTTGTTTAGATCAGTGACATGAGCTAAAAAAGCTTGACATCCATTTTTCAATAAACGAATAGCTTTATGGCTTGAGATGACAGTGATTGATTTTAATGGTTTGGTTGCTTGAATTCGCATAATTGGTTGGTTAGGAATATGAAAGCTAACAACCTTACGAAAATAATCAATTTTTCATGATGAGTAGTTAACCAATCAATCCCTAGAATTACGTCAAATGCAAGTATTTTTAATGAAATAAGATCAACAGGTAATGTGAGGGTACCGATTTGAACCAAACAAGACTTATAAACAGTGGATGTAATGAAGGTTTCTCCCAATGGAGTTTCAACAGATAAGTAAAAGTCTAATTTCTCCGGAGTCAAATTTAAACGTTGAGCGCAAGTAGGAGAAATAAAGGAATGGGTAGAACCGGTATCAAATAAGATATAAACTTCGCTAAATTTTATGATAAGCTTACCTATAATGACCTCGTTTGGGTTCCTTGCTTTCTGGGAGGTCACGAAAAACGCTCTCCCTTGCACTACTAGCTTTGACTTTTCTGGGATGTCCTTTGGTGCCTCCATCCTAGCTGAACTTGTCTTCGATGAACGACAAAATCGGGCTAGGTGACATTCTCTTCCACAATTATAACATGCTTTGGACGGCATCGCGCATTTTGGACTGATGTGTCCCTCCCCTCCGCATTTGAAGCATATGATAGGTGGTCGTTCTCCTTCCTTAACAACGGGTGCTAGTGTTGATGTCTTTCCATCATTGTTGAATCTCCTCTTCTTGAAATATCCATTCTTATTGTTTTGGCCATGATTACCATCGAAGTGGTTACTATTTTTGGCATGTTTATTCCCTTCATGCTTATTGTCACTGCTTCGATGACTGCTATCACTAGTATTATCATTTTGCCGGCTGCTCTCTTTTGGTTGGGTTGACTCATTATCGTTCTCCAATAACTGAGCCCTATTAACAACATCTGAATACAAACACAGTATATGAGAGATAAGATATTGACGTATCTCAGGTTTCAAACCTCTTAGAAACATTCGCGTCATTCTCTCCTCATTATCAACCAAATAGGACGCAAACCGGGACAACTCGGCAAACTTGGCTTCGTACTGCGATACGGTCATGTTGTTTTGCTCCAGCTTGATGAACTCTACCTCTTTCATGTGACGAATACTTTCGGGAAAGTACTTGTCGTTGAACAATTCTTGGAACTTCTCCCAAGTCATCTTAAGTGCGGCAGGTTGAGTACGTTTTACAGATTCCCACTAGTAATCTGCCTCTGCACCCAACATGAAGGTGGCAAAGGGAACCTTTTGCTCTTTGAAGCATCCCAAGACATCAAATATCTTGTAGATCTGCTTTATCCACGTCTCTGCCTTAAGTGGTTTTGGCTCTCCAAAAAACTCCGGTGGTCCCAGTTCCTTGAACTGCTTAGTGGTGACCGTCTGAGAGTTGCCAGTGTTTCCACCTGCATTTTGTACAGGAGCCGCTCTTGCCTGATGTTGTATGAATTGCATAAAGACTCTGAACATTCCATCGTTTATCATCTAGTTAGTGTTGTTGTTTGCCTGAGGATTGTCGCCTTCCTGATGCACATTTTCCTGATTATTGATCTATGGATACTCAACGGTCTCCTGTGCTCCATCTATGTTCTCAACGTTCTCGGTGTCATTTTCAAATACTGTCACAAAAAAGGGTTAATTAACATATCACATATTATTCCTATAATCTGACCGACCGATTAAATACCAAATAAACTTAGGTAGGTCATACTAGCGAAGGAATTTCCCGTCTCTCCCCTCCTAGTTCTTGTCTCACATCTTAGCCAGGGATCATATCCCTAAGCTTTGATACCAACTGTGACGCCCCCAAAATAGGTATACATCACCCATCTTGAGTCGCCAAATACATGGTACTGAATGTTCAGAGGCTTTATGCAATTCATGCAACATCAGGCAAGAGCGGCTCCTGTACAAAATGCAAGTGGAAACACTGGCAACTCTCGGACGGTCACCGCTAAGCAGTTCAAGGAACTGGGACCACCGGAGTTTTTTGGAGAGCTAAAACAACTTAAGGCGGAGACGTGGATAAAGCAGATCTGCAAGATATTTGATGTCTTGGGATGCTCGAGGAGCAAAAGATTCCCTTTGCCACCTTCATGTTGCGTGCAGAGGAAGATTACTAGTGGGAATCTGTAAAACGTACTCAACCTGCTGCACTGAAGATGACTTGGGAGAAGTTCCAAGAATTGTTCAATGACAAGTACTTTCCCGAAAGTATTCGTCACATGATAGAGGTAGAGTTCATCAAGTTGGAGCAAAACAACATGACCGTGTCGCAGTACAAAGCCAAGTTTGCCGAGTTGTCCCGGTTTGCGTCCTATTTGGTTGATAATGAGGAGAGAATGACGCGAATGTTTCTAAGAGGTTTGAAACCCAAGATACGTCAATATCTTATCTCTCATAAACTACGTTTGTATTCAGATGTTGTTAATAGGGCTCAGTTATTGGAGAGCGATAATGAGTCAACCCAACCAAAAGAGAGCAGCCGGCAAAACGATAATACTAGTGATAGCAGTCACCGAAGCGGTGACAATAAGCGTGGAGGGAATCAACATGCCAGAAATGGTAACCACTTCGGTGGTAATCATGGACAAAATAATAAGAATGGACATTTCAAGAATAGGAGATTCAACAATGATGAAAAGACGTCAGCACCAGCACCCGTTGTTAAGGAAGGAGAACGACCACCTATCATATGCTTCAAATGCGGAGGGGAGGGACACATCAGTCCAAACTGCGCGATGCTGTCCAAAGCATGTTATAATTGTGGAAGAGAAGGTCACCTAGCCCGATTATGTCGTTCACCGAAGACAAGTTCAGCTAGGATGGAGGCACCAAAGGACATCCCAGAAAATTCAAAGACAGTAGTGCAAGGGAGAGCGTTTGTCGTGACCTCCCAGAAAGCAAGGAACCTGAACGAGGTCATCACAGGTAAGCTTATCATAAACTCTAGCGAAGTTTATATCTTATTTGATACCGGTTCTACCCATTCTTTTATTTCTCCTACTTGCGCTCAACGTTTAAATTTGACTACGGAGAAATTAGACTTTGACTTATTTGTTGAAACTCCATTGGGAGAAACCTTTATTACATCCACTGTTTATAAGTCTTGTTTGGTTCAAATTGGTACCCTCACATTACCTGTCGATCTTATTTCATTGAAAATACTTGCATTTGACGTAATTCTAGGGATTGATTGGTTAACTACTCATCATGCAAAAATTAATTATTTTCGTAAGGTTGTTAGCTTTCATATTCCTAACCAACCTATTATGCGAATTCAAGCAACCAAACCATTAAAATCAATCACTATCATCTCAAGCCATAAAGCTATTCGTTTATTGAAAAATGGATGTTAAACGTTTTTAGCTCATGTCATGGATCTAAATAAAAATACGTCAGTTTTGAATGATATTTCTATTGTTAATGAATTTCCTGACGTATTCTCTGAAGAACTTCCTGGCCTACCCCCAGAACGTGAAATTGAATTTTGTATTGACCTTGAACCCGGTATAAAACCCATTTCCAAAGCCCCATATCGAATGGCTCCTATTAAACTTCAGGAGTTAAAGACCCAACTGCAGGAATTATTAGACATCGGTTTCATTCATCCTAGTACGTCTCCTTGGGGTTCACCTGTTTTATTCGTGAAGAAGAAAGATGGGAGTATGTGACTTTGTATTGATTATCGGGAGTTGAACCATGTCTCTATCAAAAATAGATATCCATTGCCTCGCATTGATGACCTGTTTGACCAGTTGCAAGGCGCCAATTTTTTTTCAAAGATTGATCTTCATTCCAGATATCACCAATTGAAGATTAGAACCGATGACATTCCAAAGACGACTTTCAGAACTCGGTACGGGCATTATGAATTCCTAATCATGTTTTTTGGATTAACTAATGCTCTTGCTGCCTTTATGGATATGATGAACCAAGTATTCAAGGAATATTTGGATCACTTTGTGGTCGTCTATATTGATGACATCCTTATTTATTCCAAAAGCCATGAAGATCATGAACAACACTTGAGGCTGATACTTCAAAAGATTCGTGAATATAAGCTTTATGCCAAGTTAAAGAAATGCGAGTTCTGGTTTGAGGAAGTAGCATTCCTTGGGCACGTGGTATCAAGTCATGCAATATCTGTTGACCCAACAAAGATTCAAGCTATTCAAAGTTGGGAGCAACCTAAATCAGTGACCGAAGTATGTAGCTTTCTCGACTTAGCTGGTTATTATCGGAGATTCGTAGAAGGGTTTTCTCGAATCGCTACTCCATTAACTCAGCTGACTCGAAAAGATACAAAATTCGGTTGGAACGAGGAATGTGAGAAGAGTTTTCAAGAACTGAAGAGGAGACTCATTTTAGCACCTGTTCTGACAATACCATCTGGCTCGGAGGGATTTGTCATCTACAGTGATGCTTCGGGCAAAGGGTAAGGATGTGTTCTCATGCAACATGGGAAAGTCATAGCCTATGCTTCTCGACAACTCAAAGAATATGAGAGGAATTATCCTACTCATGATCTAGAGTTGGCAGTTGTTGTCTTCGTACTTAAAATTTGGAGGCATTACTTGTATGGGGAGAAAGTGGAGATCTTTACGGATCGTAAAAGCCTTAAATATTTCTTCACTCAAAAGGAACTAAACATGCGAAAGCGACGTTGGCTTGAACTGTTGAAATATTATGATCATAACATCCAATACCATCCTGGAAAAGCAAACGTGGTAGCTGACGCATTGAGTAGAAGATCATATACGGGTACGAGTGCGATATTGTCAACGCAAAGGCCCATTTTGTATGACTTGCAAAGGATGTAAATAGACATAAAGACTCCAGGGACCCACGTGATGTTGACGTATATACGAGTAGAACCGACTTTAATTGATAAAGTTAAAGCTGCTCAAGTTACAGATTTGGAGCTGATGCGTATGAGGAAGAAAGTGTAAGAAGGTGCTATGTCGAAAGCAAGAATCGATGAAGAAGGTATACTTTGAGTCAACTCCAGACTTTATGTTCTTAATGATCCTGAGTTAAAGTATAAAATCATGATGGAGGCGCATAACACACTGTTTGCAATCCATCCTGGGAGTACCAAAATGTATCATGATCTTCGACATATATTTTGGTGGGGCAATATGGAGAGAGAGATAACACTACTTATCTCAAGGTGTTTAACTTGTCAACGAGTCAAGGCAGAACATCAAGTATCAAAAGGTCCATTGCAACCACTTGAAATTCTAGAATGGAAGTGGGAGCACATTACTATGGATTTCGTTACTGGTCTTCCCAAGGTTTCTCAAGGCATAGATGTAAGACCCCAACTTATTATGAATAATATTAAATTTTCTCTATTTATTATCTTGAAATAATTAGGAGTTAATTTGATATAATACTTTGGTTATGGGTGAAATGTGCAAATTTTACAAAATAAGCAAGTGGTTATAAAATATTCATTTTTGTCAGGGAATATTCGTTTGGTCGTGTAATATTCTTGCTGCCGAGAAATATTCGTACGACGGCGCAACTATTTGTAACAGAATAACTGTCGGATGAAGAAAACGACAAGTTTGAGTTTTTATAAATAACAGCGTAGTTGTTACTATGAATACTGTTGGATTACCCGGTGGTTAAAATACAGTAATACACGTGGTTGCACAGTAGCACACGATATTGCATAGTATTTTTGAATTATTGATTCTTACGTAAGAAGGCACTACTCAATAATTGTTACAGTAATTACTTTTTAATATTCTATTTTATTGATTCAATAATTGCTGCATTGATATTTTATATTATTGTTATTTTAATAATTGTCACTGCACAATATTTCCCATTATCAGATCAATAATTCATATTATTTGAATAATATTATTAGATAGCATTATTGAAAATGTCTAGAAAGTTCTATCTAAGGAGAGGTTTGGTCACCTAATTGCGCACCAGTAAGAAAAAATCCTTATCGGAAAGCCCCCTCTTTCTTGGGAACAGCCTGGTTGTCATAATTGTGATTCTGTAATATTATTTGTGAATAATTAATTATTGATTTATATGATAAGGAAATATTTATTTTATAATTGATGATTATATTTATTTTATGTGGATATAATTGAAGGAATTAATGTTGAGGTATTTTTGTCGGAATGGAAGTATTAAAAATTAAATCATCGTTCTTGAGATATATTGCGTGAGTTATAATTTTTAATTTGACCGTTGGATCGTTGTGATTTTTGGATATGTTATACATATATAAGTTGAGTATATGTCCACAAATTTTGAACCGTTAAAAATGAACGAATGATTTGTTATGTATTTTAAGAGGTGACTGATTCGAAAATTAGGGTTATAATTGATTTTGGTGGAAAATTCTAGAATTGAGTGGGCCCCACTTGTGGTTGGTGAAGAAATGTGCTGAATTTTATTTCAAATGTGGTGGGTGGCAATAGTAGCAGGTAAAGCCATCAAGTAGCAGGTCAAGTCTGCTTCGGCGGGCTAACATTTTCCTATAAATAGAGGACTAAGTTAGAATTGAAAATCACACCAGAAACATAAGCTTTCTCTCTTTCTCTCTCTATATTATCGAGCGTATTTTCTATATTATCGAGCGTATTTTGTGAGTATTTAGATACTTTGATAGTTGCTGTTCAGTACAAGTTTCATTTAGCATCACTTCCGACCTTTCATTCCGAAGTACTGTTTCTTTAAGGTAAGGGATGTTATTTTCTTCTTAAATGATATTATTTTCTTCAATATCATTATGCCGAAATGTTGGTTTGAACTTTTTAATCAAATTTGGAACTTTTGTGTCGGGATTACTATTCACGTATAGGACACTATTCACGTATATAGCACTATTCACAAATACGACACTATTCATTAAAAAATGAAATTTTCTCTTTTTCGTCCCAGATGTCTTTTATGGTTACTATCCTTGATTGTATCCATGTTTTGATCTTTATTCTACTTTACACTTGGTTATTATGGAGATTTATTGAATTTGGATAAACCGAAATACGAATCCCTAATATTTGTCCCTCTGTCTCACTAGATTCGTTCTCTTAAATGTTTTTCATCATCCTCAGTCCTTAATGGCGATACTTGATGAATATCTTTGGCCTGTAATGCAAAGATGAATGATTACCTGATGAATATCTTTGGCCCGTAGTGCAAAGATGAACAGGTGTTGAGATGAACATGACTAACTGGTGATACAAATGCATATCTTTGGCCGTAGTGCAAAGATGAATATTTGATACAAGATGTATATTGATTGATGTTACAGGGATAAAATATTGATGATGGACTTTTAAATTCATAGATGATAGTAGATTGCATTCTCTACTTAACTCTTCTAATGAATTGTTGTTCCCGCTGCAGTTGTTAATCTAAAACTTGTTGTCAATTGTATTTTATTAGATTTTTACCTGTTGAAGATGAAGGATAATTTGTTGTATATTGTCTTAGTCATAATATTCCTTACTGGGCTAGTTGAGCTCACCCTTTTTCTTTTTGTTCCATTTTTCTTCTCAGGAAGCGAGAACATAGCGGGAAGTAGTCGGGGTATGGAATGATGGTTCTAGACAGTTGTTTAGCAGTCCTCACTATTTTGTAAAATGGTGTGTCAATAATTTTAATGAGGACTTTATCTGGGTGTGGATATTGTCTAGAAGATAATATTTATATTTAAACTCATAGTATATGTTGTTGTATTTTGCACGACAATTGTAATAGTAAAGTTGTAGTTATTTTCTGTACCATGTATTTGGCGACTCAGAATGGGTTATGTGTACCTATTTTGGGGGCGTCATAGTTGGTATCAGAGATTAGGGATATGGCCTCTGGCAGAGATCGGGGAATAGAAATAGGAGGGGAGAGATAAGTAAATCCTTCGCTAGTGTGTCCTACCTAAGCTTACTTGTTGGTCGGTCATAATATAGGGATATTATGTGATATGTTAATTTGTTTAATTAACCCCTGTTTTATGGCAGTTTTAAGAATGGCAGCTAAGAACGTTAACAATGGAGTCTATGAGACTGTGGAACAACATTTGATTACCAACCAAGGGTACGTGCAACAGGAAGGCAATATTCCTCCTATAAACAACACTACCGAGCAAACGATGAATAATGCGATGTTTAGAAGCTTTTTGCAGTTCATGCAAAATCAGACTAGGGAGACTCGTGTACAAAATACGGGTAGAAATGATAGCAACGCGCGGTCTGTCACAGCCAAGCAGTTTAAGGAGTTGGGACCACCAGATTTCTGGGGAAAGTCCGATCCGATTAAGGCAAAAATGTGGGTTAAACAAATGACCAAGATATTCGATGTCTTGGGCTGCATGGAGGAACAGAAGGTTCCATTCGCAACCTTTATGTTCCGTGGTGAGGCAAATTACTAGTGAGAATCTGTGAAGCGTACCCAGCCAGCCGCATTCGACATGTCTTGGGAAAAATTTCAAAAACTGTTCAATGACAAGTACTTTCCTGAATCACCCCTGCACTACAACCAAAGATATTCTTTAGTATCATGACCATAAATTATCCATGCACTACGGGCCAAGGATATTCGTGTATTCATCAATGGTCATGATCATGCCAACAACTATCCATCAATGCACTACGGGCCAATGAGGACTTTTACCACATCATTTGTAACATTACGGTCATGATTATAGCGAATAATCCCTAGTCATAATCATACCAAGTCCATCTATGCACTACAGGCCACATATGACTTTCAACATAATATAAACATGAGGATGATGACAATGATATAAGAATTCAATAAAACAAGTTCAAGGATAAATTTTTAAATATTTATAATTTAATTTATCTAGACATCAATAACGTCCAAATTGTCAACGTGATACTGCTTTGTGGAGTAAAATTCAAGAATAATATTGTACCAAAAATAATTTATACCGAAAACGAATCAATTTTTATCATGAATAGTACCTCGGGTGAATAGTACTCGAGTGAATAGTACCCTATGAATAGTAATTCAGGAATAGTATCCTGTGAATAGTACTCCGGCATGAAAAAGTTAAAACTTATCAAAAATACTCAGAATAATATTTCCATGAAAAAAATACTGGATGAAGCGCAAATATCAAGGATATTCTACTAATTTCATGGAGTTTAGAAGCCAAAACTTTAACAAAACGAGTATAGAGTTCAAAATCTGAAACGAAATAATATTACTTATATACTATAGAGTATGGAAGAAAATTTTATTTCAAGCGAATATTGAACAAAAATAATATCCCTTACCTTGAAAAGAAGAGTATTCCAACTGGTATAGAAGGGATATTCTTGAAGAAAACTTTCACTATTTTCTACTCTCAAAGCTTTCTAAAACTCGAAAGAAATGCGTTCAATATTATAAAAGAAGATTTCTCTGATTCTGGTGTGATTTTCAATTCTATCTAAGTATCCTATTTGTAGGAGAATGGAAGGGGTAATGTGTAAGGAAATTCACGGACGAAACATTTACAATTCACGGGCAACGCTTTGAAAAAATTTTCGACGTCCGTTTTATAAATATAATATTATAATATTCAAGTAAAACAAATAACTTTATATATAGTATAATATATTCTATTTTTTCATAAGAAAACAAAATTTATTATTATAATATTTTATAATAATAATAATAATAATAATAATCCTAACTCCCTCCATTCCCGTGTAACCATCCCCCCCCCCCCCATTTTCTTTCTTCTGACATTTTTTCCAAACCTTTATATATATATATATATATATATATATATATAACTTCCCTACCTTTCATGCAACCAAAACCCGTGAACCATCCCACTTATTCCACTCGTGGGCCCCACATGTGGTCCCCACATGTTGCCCCACCTTTATTATATTAAATAATTTTATACCGATTATTTTGAAAAATGAATAAATGGGGATCCATAAATTAAGCAAAATTTACATCAATTACTTCATAAAAATCCTCTCAATATTTTTAACAACATTTGTCATCATTATTATAATTCGCAATATTTAACAACCAGATCGTTTCCAAGAAAAAGGGGGCTTTCCAATAAAGATTTCTCCCTATTGGCGCGCAATTAGGTGACCATACCTCTCCTTGACAGAACTTCTAGACATTGTCAATATTGCAAATAATAATATTAATAACTTTGTCGTCTCAATTATTGATTTACTAATATATAAAATATCGACAATAATTAAATCAAATAACGTGAGATATTATGCCGCAATTACTGTAGCAATAATTGAACAAAACTAAATGACTTCTCATGTAAGCATCAATAATCAATACCGTGTGCTACTAAGCAACCACGCGTATTACTGTACTTTTAACACCCGGTGTTTCAACAGTTAACGATAAAACTTTCACCGTAATTTTTATAAAAAGATATTTTTGTCGTTTTCTCAATCCGACAATAATTTCGTTGTGGGCTCCACCAATGATTGTGCCGTTGCACGAATATTTCCTATTAAAATGAATATTCCCTGACCAATCGAATATAATATAACAGCTTGCGTACTTTGCAAAATTTATAAATATTACCCACAACTATAACATTATATTAAATTCACTTCATAATATTCAAAAATGATATTTATAGAAAATTTATTTTTATTCATAAAAGTTGGGGTCTTACACTATATATATTATTATTATATAGGGATTATATATATGTATATAATGTTGATTGCATGATTGTCTACAAGTGATGATTTTCATTTTATTATTATTATTATTATTATTATTATTATTATTATTATTATTATTATTATTATTATATGTTAATAAACTTTTGGCCATAAAACTTATAACGGAATTAGTAAATCAATTGAAGTTATGTATATTAATTTAAATTAATTAATTTTGTCGACATAGTTATAAAAATTCTAAATAATAAATTTAATTGTAGTATGTTATTAATGATTGGATTGTAATAAAATCTTATTAAATTATTTAAATTGAACAGAGAGTCTAAACCAGTCAAATTTGGAGTATAAATTTTGGGTATTACATTGCTTAATCCAGGTACGGATTCCGTACTCATTCAGCGATACTCTTTAATTTTAGTTTGTTCGTTTTGTTTCTCGTTTTGATTTCGAATATTATCTCGATACCTTGATCTTAGTGAAGTTCATATGATAATTTATTTTGATCTTTAGAACATCATAGCTTGTACTCTTTGAACTTAGTTATCATGTTTAATATTTATTTTAATATTCATAGTGATGTACATGTTACTATATTTTTGGAGACTTGTGTTGATGATTCGTTTGATTTAACATGTACACGTTAGAACTCTTTGTGTTGATATTGTGTCGCTTGTGTTGTGACATGATATTTTTGTTAAAATACTGTAGGTTATACCTGAGCTATAACCACTTGTGGGGGTACCACAGACATGTCGTCTTGGCAGCGAGACATGACACCTTCCGTGGCGGTGTGATCAGTCCATGACGTCTCAATTTTGTGCTCCGGTGGCAATTGGCTATTTGGTGTTTTGTTGTGGGAGGCGTATGGGTCGACCCTAGTTTTTTGTTATGTTATGTTCTACGGATTGGTGATGTTTGTGCCAAACACACCTTTCGATTTTATATGCATTGGATTCGCGGACCAATGTGTGTGACTTTCCTGTGTGGCATTATTTGATTTTCCTGTGTGGCATTATTTGACTTGCCTGTGTGGCAAGGTATATTCTATTTTTTCTGAGCTCGTTATGAAATAACACCCAGCCATTTGATTCAGCCTATTATTTCGTTGAGTTAGTTTTGTTCGTTTCGTTTTAGTTCGTTTCGTCTCATTTCATTTAATTAATTTAGTTATTTCGGTTCATTATTTGTATTCTATATCCGTACTGGGCATTTAGCTCATGCTGTGTTTTTCTTCCGGCAGGTAATCAGGGGGATCAAGGGCAAGTGTGATACGAGCTTCCTTTTATCCAAATGGTTTAGATATTTTGTTTAAGTTGTGACCTAATAGTTTGTTTGGAGTTATAATAATGATTTTAGATTATGATTTGAGTCATTTGGTTATTTATTATGGTTGACTTGTGGTATTAATCAGATATTAAGACTATTCTTTTATGGCTTTGAGCCTTGCTATTGAATTCATTAATTTTGTTGAGTTTGGAGTAACCTCTCTTTCTATTTCGGAAATGGGGTGTTACAGAGTTGGTATCAGAGCTTAGGTTCTTTCTTGTAGAAAACCTTTTTAGGTTTAATCTGTGAGTTATGGGTAGACTTCTTGGTTAGGTTTTGTTCTATTTGATTTTCTGTTAAGCTATCATATCAGTTATATTTCAATTTGTCTCTAATCTGCTTTGTTTATATTTGTGATCTCTTTCTTTGATGCCTCGTAGAACCGCTAAAGTTACTGGGAGGCGAGGTAACAATATAGGAAGAGGTGAGGGTCAGCTCAATGAGCAACCTAATGATCAGATTAATGCTCAGTTGGCTACCTTGGTGAATCAGGCTTTTCCTCAGTTGGTGGCACAGGTTGTACAGGCAATGCAGCAGCCACCACCAGAAATTCCTGAACAAAAGAATCCGGGAAATAATGGTCAGCATGCAAATGTTGAGGAAGAGAATACAGATGGTCTTGATCAGCAGGTGGTTTCGATTTATGTATGGTTGGAAAGGTTTCAGAAGCAGAAACCACAGTCATTCAGTTTCGCTCCGACTCCAATTGATGCAGAGAATTGGACTGCTCACCTAGAGAAGATCTTTGATGTGTTGGGGTGCTCAGATAATCAGAGAGTATTGCTTGCAGTTTACAAGCTAGAAGGGGATGCACAGAGGTGGTGGAAAGCGATAAAAACAACAAAGGGTGATGGTTATATTAAGACACTTGGTTGGGCAAAGTTTTGTGAGGTCTTTTATCATGAGTACTTCCCAGCTACTGATAAAGAGGCCTATGCTAGAGACTATCTATCCATTCGACAAAAAGATGATGAATCCATCACGGACTTCATGACGAGGTTCACTAGGTTGGAAGGCTTTGCAGGAACCTCAGCAGAACAGGTAGAGAAGTTTAAGTGGAGGATTCATTATAGGTATCAGCAGCATCTCATTAACACTAAGTTTGCCGATGTGTCAGCAATGGCCAATGCAGCCAAGAATATTGAGATGGAGCGACAGGACTTTTGGTCTTCTAAACTGGAGGGGACTCGAAAGAGGGGCATAGATGACCAGCAAGGTCAAACTTTAGGTTAGCATGGGAAAAATCAAGGTGGTCATGGAATAGGAACCGTGGTGGCCAGTAGGGGCAATGGTGTGGATAGAATCAGAACAGAGTTTATCAGCAGATGCCTCAGCATAGGCAAAATCGTCAGCTTCATCTACCTTGGCATGGTCAGAATCATCAGTAGGGGCAGAATCAAGGTCGTTATCCGGGACCAGCTGGTGGGGGTAACCCAAATCTTATTCCTATAGCTCCTTATACTACTTGTGGGGCTAATCATCCAGGGAGGCAGTGCCACAGACTCACCGATGCATGCTTTTTGTGTGGACAGATGTGTCATATGGCTAGTGATTGTACCGGGCCACATAGTAATGGTGGAGGTGGTGATAATAGTGGCAATGGAGGTTAGCGTCGGGGTGGTTGAGTGTTTGCTTTGACATATAACCAGGCGGCAGGTGTGCCAGGTACTGTTTCTAGCACTCTTTTAGTTGGCAATCGTGAGGCGTCTATTTTGTTTGATACGGGTTCTAATTATTCCGTTGTTGCTCAGTCTTTTGTTCGGCACCTAGGTGTGCCATCTCAGTCTTTAGATTCTATTATGTCTATTGCTACCCCGATGGGGACTTCTGTCGTTATTTCTGATTTATATCGAGGGTGTGCGATCAGTTTTGGAGATAAGATTCGTAGGGCTAATCTTTTTCCGATGAGTATGCACGATTTTGATGTCATTCTTGGGATGGACTGGTTGGATAAGCACCAGGCCACTATCGATTATCAAGAAAAGAAGGTTATATTTGGAGATGTGAAGTCTCCAGAGTTCGTGTTTCAGGGTTCACAGCCGAGTAAAGTGGTGAATTTAATTTCAGCTTTGAAGGATGGGAAGTTGGTGGCAAAGGGTTATGAGGGGTATTTAACGTTTGTAAGGATACCTCTAAGGGTGAGTCTCGTATTGAAGATGTTCCAATTATTCGTGATTTTCCCGATGTGTTTCCTGAAGAGTTGTCAGGGTTACCACCGCAGCGGGAAGTGGAGTTTGCTATTGAGCTTGTTCCTGGTGCGGAGCCTATCTTTAAGGCGCCGTATCAGATGGCACCGTTAGAGTTGCAAGAGTTAAAGGAGCAGTTGCAGGAATTGTTAGATCGTGGCATGATTCAGCCGAGTGTTTCGCTGTGGGGTGCTCCAGTTTTGTTTGTGAAGAAGAAGGATGGGTCTATGAGGCTGTGTATAGACTACAGGGAGTTGAACAAGATCACCATCAGGAATCGGTATCCATTGTCGAGGATTGATGACTTGTTTGAGCAACTTCAGGGGGCAAAATATTTTTCAAAGATAGATTTGAGGTTGGGCTATGATCAGTTGAGGGTGAGGGATGAGGATATCCCAAAGAAGGCTTTTCGTACTCGATATGAGCATTACGAGTTTATGGCGATGCCATTCGGGTTGACTAAAGCTCCAGCGGTGTTTATGAATTTAATGAATCGGATGTTCAGGGAGTACTTGGACTAATTTTTATTGTCTTTATTGATGATATTTTCGTTTACTTCAAGTCTAAGGAAGAACATGAGGAGTATCTTCGCACAGTGTTGGGGATTTTGCAGAAAGAGAAATTGTATGCTAAATTCTCTAAATGCGAGTTTTGGTTGGAGCAGGTTGCATTTTTGGGCCACGTTGTTTCTACTGAAGGCATTAAGGTGGATCCTGCGAAGGTTAAGGCTATCACTAAATGGCCAAGACCTACTAAGGTGATAAAGATTAGGAGTTTCTTGGGTTTGGCAGGGTATTATAGGCGGTTTATGGAAGGGTTTTCCTTGCTTGCCTTACCATTGACCTAGTTGATGAGAAAGGGCATGAAGTTTGTGTGGAATGAGGAGCGCAAGAAAAGTTTTGAGGAGTTGAGGAAACGACTTGTGACAACTCCAATATTTGCATTGTCGTCGGGGACAGGAGACTACCAGATTTATAGTGATGCTTCTAAGAAGGATTTGGGGTGTGTTTTAATGCAACACAATAAGGTGATTGCTTATGCTTCTAGACAGCTTAAACCTTACGAGGTGAATTACCCCACACATGATTTGGAGTTGGCAGCGATGATCTTTGCCCTAAAGATTTGGAGGCATTATTTTTATGGAGAGACTTGTGATATCTTCGCCGATCACAAAAGTCTTAAATACATTTTCAATCAGAAAACGCTTAACATGAGGCAGAGGCGTTGATTGGAGCTTCTAAAAGATTATGATACGAGTATTCAGTATCACCCAGGAAAGGCAAATATGGTTGAAGAGGCTCTTAGCCGAAAGAGTTCAAGGAGTGTAGCAGCCCTTATTACACAACCTCAACTTATTTCAGATATGGAACGGCTCGAGATGGAATTGTATGTACGAGGTTCAGATGGGCATTTGGCGGGTATGAGAGTGGAGCCCTCTCTTATCTCGCGGGTTAAAGAAGCTCAAAAAGAAGATGGGGAGTTATGGAGTATGACGCAGAATTTAGAGGAGGGAAAGCAACCCGATTTTCGTATTGATGACCATGGTGTGATGTGGTTGGGTGAATGGTTGTGTGTACCGTCGGATCCAATTATTTGGGAGGCTGTGTTGGCTGAGGCTCATAGTTCTCCATTTTCTATTCATCTAGGTTCTACGAAGATGTATAGGGATTTGAAGAAGAATTTTTGATGGAATGGGATGAAACGATATGTGGCTGAATATGTTGGAAAGTGCCTCACTGGTCAACAAGTGAAGATAGAACATCAACGAGCTAGTGGTTTGCTGCAACAGTTAGACATTCCAGTGTGGAAGTGGGAGGATATCACGATGGATTTTGTGACTGGTTTGCCAAAGACTTTTAAGAATAATGATGTCATTTGGGTATTGGTGGACCGGTTAACCAAATCGGCACATTTTTTGGCTATCCATGAGGGTTACTCGGTGGATAGGTTGGCACATATCTTTCGGCAGGAGATTGTTAAACTTCATGGTACTCCGGTGTCTATTATTTCAGATCGGGATCCGTGTTTCACTTCACGATTTTGGAAAGGGTTTCAACGAGCTTGGGGTACTCAGATCAACTTTAGTACTTCTTTCCATCCGCAAACTGATGGGCAATCCGAACGGACTATTCAGACATTAGAGGACATGTTGAGGTCTTGTGCACTTGAGTGGTCGGGTAATTGAGATGATTACTTGAGCCTAGTTGAGTTTGTTTATAACAACAGCTGGCATGCAAGTATTGGAATGGCTCCATTTGAGGCATTGTATGGTAGGAAATGTCGGGCACCAACTTGTTGGGATGAGGTTGGCGAAAGGGGCATAGAAGGGCCTGAGTTAGTTCAAATCACTACGGAGAAAGTAGCGGTGGCTAAGGAAAAATTGAAGTCGGATCGATCACGGAAGAAGTGTTATGCTGATAAGCATAGGAGGACTTTAGAATTTGAACCTAATGAGCATGTGTTTCTAAAAGTTTCTCCATGGAAGGGCATTCGGCGATTTAGGTTAAAAGGGAAACTTAGTCCGCGTTATATTTGACCATTTGAGATTCTGGAGAGGGTTGGTGAGGTTGCATATCGGTGAGCTTTGCCTTCACAGCTAACTCATGTGCACAATGTGTTCCATGTGTCGGTGTTGAGGAGTTATCATTATCATCCGTTGCATGTGGTGCAATATCCGTTCGATGAGATTCGGGAGGATTTTAGACTACATGGGAGATGGAGGAGTCTATTCGAGCGGAGTATCCGCATCTCTTTGAAAATTGGGCGTGTTCCATTCTTTTGATTTCGGGGACGGAATCCTTTTTAAGGGATAGGTGATGTAATACCCAGAAAAAATAAATAAATATTAAATAATAAAAAAATTATTTTGTTTTAAAACATATTAATTGGACTTTGTCGTTTATTTGGGTCAAACTAGCTATTTAATTTATGCGGGCTAATAAATATTAGTAACTGATGGATGAATTAAATTGGGCTTTAAATTAAGTGGTTCAAATTTATAATTGTGTAATTTTAAAATTCTATTAAAATTAGGAGAGTTAGTAAAAAAACCTAATTTAACTCACATACTCTTTATACGAATTGGGGAAAAGAGAAGTAATAGCAAGAGTCGGCTGTAGCTTTCACTGTAATTGATATCGGAGGAAAAGAAAAAGGGGACAGAGCAATTAACCAAGGTAATTCTTTGTTCATATAGTATGTATATATAGTGATTAAAAAAATGAATTGCCATATAGTGATTTAAAAGTGATTCTAGCTTCAAATGATGGCATGTATGTATATATATATATATAGTAGGATACGTAAGATTTCAACTTTGGCAGACTTTTATTATTACTATATATATATTATTATATAGGGATTATATATATATATATATATATATATATATATTATATTTAAATAAACTTTTGGCCATAAAACTTATAACAGAATTAGTAAATCAATTGAAGTTATGTATATTAATTTTAATTAATTATTTTTGTCGACATAGTTATAAAAATTCTTAATAATAAAATTTAATTGTATTATGTTATTAATGATTGGATTGTAATAAAATCTTATTAAATTATTTAGATTAAACAGAGAGAGTCTAAACGAGTCAAATTTGGAGTATAAATTTTGGGTATTACATTGCTTAATTCAGGTACGGATTCCGTACTCATTCAGCGATACTCTTTAATTTTAGTTTGTTCATTTTGTTTCTCGTTTTGATTTCGAATATTGTCTCGATACCTTGATCTTAGTGAAGTTCATATGATAGTTTATTTTGATCTTTAGAACATCATAACTTGTACTCTTTGAACTTAGTTATCATGTTTAATATTTATTTCAATTTTCGTAGTGATGTACATGTTACTATATTTTTGGAGACTTGTGTTGATGATTCGTTCGATTTAACATGTACACGTTAGAACCCTTTGTGTTGATACTGTGTCGCATGTGTTGTGACATGATATTTTTGTTAGAATACCGTAGGGTATACCTGAGCTATAACCACCTGTGGGGGTACCACAGGCATGTCCTCTTGGCACCGAGACATGACACCTTCTTTTGTGGTGTGATCAGTCCAGTACCGGCCCTGGGCTAAAGCCCAAGGTGCCCGGGCTTTAGGCCCAAAAATTTTTAGGGCCCCCTTAAATATTCTCTTCCTTTTATTACTTAAATAGAATACTTAAATATTAAAACAAATAATCAATCTGTAATATTCTACATATACTGATTATTGTAATATTCTACATATTTAAAGCATATAATTTGTACAAAACAATTTAATTATTATGTACCTGGGGGTTCATCATCAGATTCAATTTTTTGGGTTTTTTTAATTATTTGGGAGTAGTGTTAGACTCTTAATGGCCCTATTTGGTAATTATTTTTTTGACTTAGTGATAATGTGATATCTAACTGATGCTTTGAAAATATTGAAATAGTCGGTTATTATATTTGATATTCTTTCGTATTGATGCTCTTTTGTTCAGGAAAAGTTCTTCCTTTTTTGTTGTCCACTTTAGACCCTTCAAAACTCAGGGTCGGCCCTGGATCAGTCCACGGCGTCTCCGTTTTGTGCTCCAGTGGGAGTTGGCTATTTGGTGTTTTGTTGTGGGAGGCATACGGGTCGACCCTAGTTTTCTGTTCTATTTTGCGGATTGGTGATGTTTGTGTCAAACACACCTTTCGATTTTACATGCATTGGATTCGCGGTCCAATATGTGTGACTTGCTTGTGTGGCATTATTTGATTTGCCTGTGTGGCATTATTTGACTTGCCTGTGTGGCAAGGTATATTCTGTTTTGTTCTGAGCTCGGTATGAAATAACACCCAGTCATTTAATTCAGCCTATTATTTCGTTGTGTTAGTTTTGTTCGTTTCGTTTCAGTTCGTTTCATTTTAGTTCGTTTCGTCTCATTTCATTTAATCGAGTTAGTTATTTCGGTTTATTATTTGTATTCTATATCCGTACTGGACATTTGGCTCATGCTGTGTTTTTCTTCCGACAGGTAATCAGGGGGATCAAGGGTAAGTGTGACGAGAGCTTCCTTTTATCCAAATGGTTTAGATATTTTGTTTAAGTTATAACCCAATAGTTTGTTTGGAGTTGTAATAATGATTTTAGATTGTGGTTTGAGTCATTTTGTTATTTATTATGGTTGACTTGTGGTATTAATCAGATATTAAGACTATTTTTTGTGGCTTTGAGTCTTGCTATTGAATTCATTAGTTTTGTTGAGTTTTGAGTAACCTCTCTTTTCGGAAATAGGGTGTTACAGCTTTTCCATATACCTTTTCTACAATGTTGACTTGTTGAGACTGGAGATGTCATTGATTTCATCTGGCACGTGTCTGTTCTCTGAGGATCTGTTTGATTACTATTCCATATACCTATTGATTACAAGTCATCGACCTTTTCCACAATTTCGGAGACCATTATCAAGGATATATATATATATATATATAGCTCAGCTTTCTCCAGCGAACTGGAAGGAGCGAACTAAGAACGAACCGACTATAGCGACGGTTTTTCCGTCGCTATAACATAGAAAACCGATTTTCTATGCTATAACGGTGGAAAAACTGTCGTTATAGCCGGTTCGTTCTTAGTTCGCTGGAGAAGCGGGCTATATATAAATATATATATATAATATAATAGTCCGATCTTAAGCTCACCCCTTATCCAACTCACCCGAGCTCACCCCCCTTTAGCGACGGACCCGGAGACAGTTCGGTCATACAACTGTCGTCTATACTTTTAGCAACGTTATATGTTATCCGTCGCTAAAAGTATAGACGACGGTTGTATGACCGAACCGTCGTCGGGTCCGTCGCTAAAGGGGGGTGAGTTCGGGTGAGTTCGATAAGGGGTGAGCTTAAAATCCGAACCGATATAATATAATACACATGTTCATAAAATTTCACAAATATTGTCATTTTATTTTCACTTGTGTCATTTTATACTAATAAAAAAGAGATAACTGATATTTTTGTTGTGTGTAAAACAGAATATAAAAAATATTAATTGAACGAGGGAAATAAAATAGTAATATCAGTAAAAAGAGGGATTTTTTTGGACTAGAAATGATGTGAAATTCTTAATTTGACATTACAAACATCACTACTCAAGTGTTATGGACTAATACTATAACTAAACATACACATACTAAAGTTGTCATAAAACAAGCAAGGATCAATATCAACATTGTACAAAAAAGAACAAATCTTGAAATTTAAAAAGTATTAGCCCTCCAAAAGCCTACATTAGCTAAACTTCCCCATCAGAACTTGCTGCTGCAACACCAATACTGAAACTGGTTTCTGAATATCTGAAGAAGCCAGTATATCTCCTAGCGGACCTAGCTCCGGCAAGTCACTCCACTCAGTTAATCCGGTCAACATCGGTGACTCCTCAGTCGGCCGCCGCCCCACCATGATCAAGTCAAAATCACCAGTCTCCATCATTGAATTAATCAACAACGCCGTGTCCGGCCCATCCTTAGATTTCTCCTCCCTATACACAATATTATTCTGATGTGAAGCCTGCAGTTTTATGTCCCTCAAAGTTTCTGTATCAAGAATTGTGTCCCATTGATTCTCATGCCCTGCATTGGCTGCAACAATCCTTATAACCGTCAGGCGAACGCCTAATGCTTTCATCATCATACGCTTGGCATACGCCAACACCTCGCGATCATCAGACCCACCCAAGAAAAGGACACACACATGATACTCATTAGTGTCGGGCTCAAACGAAGTGTCTTCACTTTCTTGGTGGCGGATTTTTCTACGGTCAATTAGAATGCCTACAGAACATGGAGCCATTTCAAGTACTTGTTGGTTTATTGCCCTTTGGATGCTACTATCAAATATTACTTTTCCCAGGTGGCTCCATTTTCGATGAAATGGGAGTATAATTAATGATGTTAGCTTGTCAAACCCCAACGAACAAATGTCATGGTGCATGAATTTTGGAAGGGACATTGCTGTGAAAGTCTGAGTGTTTACAGATCCTTGATAATGGTCTCCGAAATTGTGGAAAAGGTCGATGACTTGTTGGGAGCGAGAGTTGGTGCCTGTGGTGTTCTTTTGGCCTAGCCCGTGGTTGATTAGGAGGGGCGTGGCTCGACCTACGAGTTCCACAAGGTGTAGTCCGTAGATTGCTAGGGGGCTCTCTTTGGTTGGATTGGTAATTTCTAGAAGTTTTATGGCAGCCATGGCATCGTCGTGTCGGTTGGCGCAAGCCAGGACTCGAAGCTCTGCGTTGAGTGGAGTGTGGAGAATGTTTCTTTTCTGGTAGCCTGTGTATGTTCTTGAGGTGTCGTAGAGGAATCCCACGAGCAGGTGGACGAGTAATGCCATTATGAATATCGACATAATCAGCAAAGAGAATGTTTCGTTGTCTATGTTCTGAATTAGTTTATTCCAATGGAAGACAACCCAAGGTTGTTAGTGAATGTAGGATATATGAGTAATTATAATACATACACTATGCCTGATTTGTACATCGATACTCAAAAACGGATATGGTTACAATGAAGTTAACTTTATGGTACAGTGCTGACACGCAGAGAGAGATCACCTCTCGACCTGCGTGTCGATATTGTATTGGTCAATTGACCAAAGTTAACTTCATTCTAACCACTCCCTCAAAAACATGTCACATACTCATATCCCATCCGTCTTTTGTTTCGTGAAATAATGTGATGATAGGTGACATCAATAGGTGTACAAATCAGCTGTATGTCTTTGAACTATGAAATAATGTGATGTACTATATCAGGATAGGATCTTGATTGCAGATTGTTCAAAATAAACAGCTTATAGAAACAAGTTGCATTTTGTATAACTGAGAGTAGCAATTGTATAATACTTGTTTCTATAGACTGTCCATTTTGAACGGTCTTACTAGTTATAAGGATATGTTGCATTAGCATTTGCAGAAATCAGATGGTGCTCAAGTATTGTTACAAGTACCTGAACTTTGTAGGTGGCTTCATAGAGTGCGCCTTGAACTGTGCCTTGCGCACCCATGATTATGCCAAGAGTAACAGCATCTCTTATAGGCACTTTGTTCGCAACCGCCAGTACTAAAACAATCAAAAACTTGGCTCCAATAACCGCCAAGAGATAAAGAGTTACTACCTTTAGAAAGAAAAAGTCATAAAACACAGTCAAATCGATCTTAATTGCACAATATGTCAAAATCAACGGCGCTAGCAATCCTGAAATGAATGTGTCCATCTTATCAGCAAGTGTTGACCCTAAAGGCGGTCCAGCAGGCAAAACCAATCCCATCAAAAAGGGGCCAAAATGGTAGGGTAGCCCCACGCTGTCACCTGCTACAGCCGAAGCAAGAACTCCACAACAAATCAGAGCAACGTAGGAGTTTTTCACAGGCTTCCCTTCGGGTGTCAATTTGATAATTCTTAAGAACAGGGGCCGCGTACACACTACTGCCAGAGCAACAAACATATTTTGTATTAGCGTGATCAAACTAATAGGAACTCCAAAACCTGCCATATAAATTCCGAAACTGCCTGCAACAGCATTTACACCAACATTGATCATGTCACTTATTAGTGCAGATGCCAAAGAAAGGCGGCCGAGCTCAGAATTCATGATCTTGAGGTCAATGAGGAGGCCAGCAATAACTGGAAATGGGGTTAACGAAATTACTCTAACAATAGATCTGACTGCTGGCCTTCTATAAATTGCTAAAATTGTTGATAAAATACTGTCATTCGAAATGAAGCTGGCTACAAGTAGGGGGCCCAAGGCTGTGCAAATGCCAATAGACATGCCCTTTCTTCCCGCTTTCCATACCATGCTAGGATCCATCTTCACTCCAACCAAGAACATGAAGAACATGAAACCGAGTTTGGTCAATATGTCTAGAAGAGCATCTTCATCTGGGAATAAAATTGCGTGGCTATCTCCGATAATTTGTCCCAATATCGTGTTTCCTAGTATAATGCCAGTCTGCAAGTGCATAAATAGTTTGAGAAATTAAAAATCATCACATCCTTTCTTTCTCATGCATGTTTATTATATAAATAGTTTTGCTCATATATCCCCCTCCTGGTTAATATCCCATCCCATTTATTGGTATTAGTACCAGTAGTTAATTCTTATCCATTTCCAAAGTTATCTGTACATGAATAAATAAATTGCACCCGACAACAATATAGGGAGTCGTTAGCATAAAATTAACTTTGGTCAATTGATCAATACAGTGTCGACACGCAGGCCGGGGGTGATATTTCTCTATGCATGTCAGCACTATACGGGTCAATTGACTAACTTACCATGAAGTTAACTTCATGGTAACCGGATCCAAGAATATATGATATGAAACAATAGATGAGTTAGGGAATGTGACACACGTTTTCAATTTCTTTTTACATATTATTTTGGACGTTTTTTAATTAAATAAACTTCACGCACCAACATGACGAAAGAAAATATACCATACCAGGATTTCGGAGAAACTTCGAGGAAAATTGAAGCGCTTGAACAATAGATGAAGGGATTGAGTAAGGATGAAAATTAGAGAAATTTGTAACTGAAGGCGTGGTAACGAATAACTAAGAAAATCTTGTAATCCATTTTCAAAAAAACCTTGTGAATGAACTTTTAGATCAATGCTGCAAACTTCACCATACCGGAGATTTGTTTGGTCCATCTGAAGGTCGATTTTTCCAATAACTCTACCAGGCTAGCCTCATTACCATAATTAACTTAATGTTGTATTAAGGAGAAATGCATGCATGATCATAACACATTGAGAAAATTAAGTTATTAAAATTAGATAAAATTAAGTGGAAGAACAAGAAAAGACGAATTAAGAATGAATGGAGTTGGTTGACCATGTCAAGATTTCAGGAACAGGAGTATGTATGATAAGTTGGAGGGATGGATGGTGTAGGGAATTTAGGAATGTGGAACCACAAAATATAAATAGATCATAGAGAAATGCTAAATATGCTTAAATAGGAAAAAGCTAGAAATATCTCATTAAGAAGGCACCTCATGTATAAAAAAGAGGATGGTCAAAAGTGATAATCCTGTTCGGGGAGTTCTTATTTTAAAATGATTTATAAGTTAAAATTTAAAATAATTTATTAGTGATTTTAAGTTCTTATTTATAAATAAAAATTATTTAGCATTTTGACTTATAAATTAAAAATTAAGTTAGAATACGCTGTGAAAGTGTTTGACTAAAATAACCTATAAGTTAAAATAAGTTACGAAGATTACTAAAATAGGAACAAAAGGATCTTCACACTCGGTTAAACTTGCTTAGTTTAAAATGACTTATAAGTCATTTTTGAGAAGTAAAAAATTATTACTTTTCAAAACCTACTTATAAGTCAATTTATAAATTAAAAAATAAGTCACAAACAAACGCTCTAATAGTAAAAATTATAAATTGATTTAACCAACTTAGAAGTCGCTCACGAACAATGACTAAGTGATAAAACTTTTTATTTTACCTGTATATACTTTTTTAAAAAAATTTAATACCCAGAACAATGGTAAGGTATTGTGTCATAAATAGTTAATGAAATTATAATAAATCTTTACATTTAATTTTATTTTTCGAGTTTTCTAAGTTCCAAACATTTTAATAAAGAAAATTTGTTATCCCAACCCTGATTTAAAGGGAGCCAAGGGTTCATATTTAACAGACTACATAAAGAGAAGCTAGTGGAGTATATGCTTATATCAATCATTTCCTCCATGTTTCTAATTAAACTAATCTGACCCTTATGTCGCCTAAATTAAATCAATCCTTTCCCCCACTTTTTTAACTATACAAAATCACATGTTTAAGTCTATCCCTCAACAAAAATCATAATCAACCACAACATTGGTAGTTGTTAACGTCAAGATTCGTTCACGCGTTCAATTACCAAATTACGCGCCCAAACCTGCAAAAAAATGAAATAACACGTCGGAAACTTGACGGCCTGAGCCGCCGGGGGATAACTCCGGTGTGAGAATAAATACAGGTTGGAGTCAGGTTAACAATAGAGGCTTATAACTTTAGTGCTCAATAGAACATTACCTGTAAATAATAGTGTAACCTTGTATTTATAGTGATTACACCTCCCATAAGTCGTCTCCGAATAGGAATAGAATTCCTTAGCATGGTAGTTGCCATACTAGGATTAAATTCAATTTCCTTAAAAGATCGGAAATCAGATTCAATCCTGACTGTTCCCATAAAAATAGGAAATAAAATAGAATTAAGACTGAGATTCCTTAATAACTACAATTAAAATATAAGGTTCTTTACACTCTTATACAACAATTAGAAACTAATTACAAGATTAGTGCATTCACAAAATAATTAAAAAAAGAGTGCAACATAATAACCAAACATATTAAACCCTACATTTATCATCTGCCATTCTCTCACCGCCTCCTCTCTCCTCCCCTTCATCCTCCTCCTATGGCGCCTCCTCTCTCCTCCCCTTCATCCTCTTCCTCTGCAGCCTCCTCTCTCCTCCCCTGCATTTGTTGGTTCATTCTGATTAGTTGCAAACAATCCTTGTAGTGACAATGATGTTTTGGTTCAGGGTCGAGGTCTATGGTTAGCTTTGAAGATGTTAATGGGAGAAATCGTTCTGCCAGATTATTCTTTCGGTCTTTTGATCAAGATGAGTATGGGGGGTGAGGATTTTGATGAGTACTTTCATCAACCTGAGAAGAAGAGACGACTTAAGGCTGATTAAATCCAATTTCTGGAGAAGAGTTTTGAAGCAAAGAACAAGCTTGAACCAGAAAGGAAAATTCAGCTTGCGAAAGACCTTGGTTTGCAGCCTCGACAGGTTGCAATATGGTTTCAGAACCGCCGAACACATTGGAAGACTAGCTGAATTTTTTTCATGACTATTTGGTTACCCACAAAAACTAAAATGGTTACATTTGTATGAGTGTTTAGGTAACCGAGATTGTGTTACATAATATTGAATAATATTTTGCATTTTTTTTCTTACATTAAGTAAGATGAAGACCACACGACTACTCTCTGATTCCATCATGGTTTAACAAGATAAAGAAAACAAATACATGTAACACTTGTAATTGTTCTGATTTTTTTTATGACTATTTGGTTACCCACAAAAACTAAAATGGTTACCTTTGTATGAAGGTTTGGCTACCAACTGCACCTTTTTGTTGATGTAAGGTAGCCGAGATTGTGTTACACAATATTGAATAATATTTTGCATCTTTTTCTTCTTACATTAAGCAAGAGGAAAACCACGCGACTACTCTCTGATTTCATCATGGTTTAACAAGATAAAGAAAACAAATACATGTAACACTTGGTAACTGTTCTAAATTTTTTTGACTATTTGGTTACCCACATAAACTAAAATGGTTACCTTTGTATGAAGGTTTGGTTAACAACTGCACCATATACATAATGAACGACTACTCGGGTTTGGCATGCAATTCAAATTGTCAAAGCGGAGAGAAACAACCGGGAACAGATACATAATTACAAAATTGATTTGTCACATCAGCAACCTATTAAAACACCCAACTAAATTAAAGGGATACTAAATGCACTAATTTTGTAAATAAAATATTTAAAATGTATTAATTCTGTAAATATTTTTTGGATGCACTTTTATTGTAATTTTTATTAAAAATGTACTAAAAATGTAAATGTTCTTAAAATGTACTCTACGTGAGAAACACTCTACGTAGATTGGGCCCCAACGCATCGACTGGGCCCAAAAATCAGGCCCCAACATTGCCCCCACTTTCTTGTTATAATAAACATTTAACAAGAAAGTATAAAAACACTTAATTCAAGTAAGAATACCAAAGGTCACATCTTCGCCCCACGTGCTGGCCCCCACACTTATCATCACTGCGTCGTAACTCGGTAGACGTGCAAAACTGTTAGTCACTTCAAAAGTCTCAAATCAAAATCGACCGCCACACTTTCATACCCAGATTTCAAACTTCTCTCCCAAGCTAGCCATTTCCTCCTGCTACAAACTCCTTTGATCTCTAACAACTCCGGTCACTTGGCAGATAACGTTCTAACCCATAATTTAAAAATGGGTTGTTTAAGATTTTCAACTATAAAGGACTTTCGAAAAGCTGTTGTGCACTCTGAGTAAACTATTTAAGCTCAAGCTTTCATATACTGCAATCTAATTGGTGATATCTTTTATACTTTGATCATTGTATTCTTGTTGAGCTTTGATTTATTATATATTTACTACTTTGATCATAGTTTATATTGTAATCTTATTTTCTCAAGGTTGTTTAATAGACTATGATTTTCAGTCTATTGGATTTTAATCCGAGTTGGATTAGAATTACAAATAAGTTTAAACTAAGCATAAGGGCTTGGGGTTCATAGGTGCACTACGGGCAACAAAAGTGTTCAAGTGAGTATAAGTACTCAAGGGGTGCAAAATTGCACAAGGTGAACAAAAGTGTTTGGATAATTTGTGAACTTATTGTGTAACAGTCACATTAATTAATAAAGTGAGTCTCCAATACTAGTTGGTATTGGACGTGGATTAGGCCACTAGAATAGATGATAGGTCTTGAAAGTCTTGGGCTGGATCATTGGATCGACCCATTGGATGACTAATATCTATATTTTGGGCTTTGACCGGTGATGATGAAAAAGATAACAGTGGACTGTTATCTCTGTCATGCATTAATGTGGATGAGATCTAGTCGGCCGGCGGTGGAAAACAGTGATGAGATGGAGCAGGTGGGCTGCATGCAGTCAGCTAAGGTCACCGAAGGTGGGGGGGCTGTGTCAGAGGAGAGTAGGTGGTACGAGAAACCGAACGTGAGAATATATGTTGGCAAGGATATCACACAAGAAAAGGTAACTGATATTTCTCTCTCTCTCTCAAGATACTAAATAGTTTTATTCCTCCATTGTTAACCTTGTGATCGCCTGTACTGACTCTCACGCCGGAGTTATCCCCCGACGGTCCAAGCCATCAAGCTTCTGTTATTGTCATGCTTACTGTGCAGGATTGAACGTGCTTTACGTGATTGAGGTGCGTGAAAAGATCTTGGCGTTAACAGCATGCATAAATTTGAATTGTAAAACCCAATCTTGATACTTGAACATATATATTATATCAGGAAATTATTTGTTTCAATTCTGGTCACTAATTGGTAAAAATAAATTAATTTATAAAAGTGTCAGTAGACTATTTTTAATAATTTGATATTCTAGCAAGCTGAATTGATTAATACAGTAGACTGCATTCTTAACACAACCTTATATTACAAAAATTAAATATCACTTATTCCACACTTATTCAATCCACTTCTAAGTGTGTCAATATGAATTTCACAAACTTCAGCTATTATGTGCACATTTGGGACAACTAATAGCTGTTGAACACTAATAAGAAACATCACGAATGTTGACTACTTAAATGGGCCTGCTAATAGCTGATGACTTTTGTGCACAAACCTAGGACTGTTTAAGCCACTACTTATGTAGTTATGTATACCTGTTCTGGATAGATTCAAAAGGAGTGGCCTCATCAGTGGCACAACAGGTACTTAGGTCAATTTTTTCCATGTGAAAACATACTCAACAATCTCCAAGTCAAGTTTTAGCACAATAGGTACTAGGTCTCACAATGGAAAAATGCACATCACTGACAAATTTTCACTTACGAAGTGATCTAACAATAGTATAAAATGACACAATATCCTCAGTTCTGTCATTAAAATTTAATTATCACGTCATGTCAACCTATTACTTAAACATAAAAGTACTCGCCCCGTCCAAAAAATTCCGAGTTGATTCAACTTTTGACATTTTATACACTTTAAAGTTTGTCAACTATTTCTGGATAATTTCTTATGCAGTAGGAAACTTTAGCCTTAATGTTAAGCATTTGGAAAAATTCATCCAGAAAATAGTTGAATTAGTGGGCTTCCACAACCAATAATAATGGTAAGCCAATACGTAATGGTCAGACAGTTGAGAAATACTCATTAGTCACAAACTCACAATTTACTCCACCCAACCCTTCCCACTTAAGGAGTGACTCATTATTGGCAGAATTTTCCATGTGAAAACATGACCAGAGAGTATCAAAGTCAATTTTTTTGTACTAGGAATTAGGTAGCACGAGGCATATAAATACTCATCATTGACTTGCTGGACCCAAACAAGCCCACTTAAGGACGGGTTGGGGGGCGGTCCGGTGTCCTTAATGACCGGTACCGTCCGGTACCTTTGTTAATTTTTTTTTTTTTTTTTTTTTTTGGCTTTTTTTTTCTACAATTATGAGAAAAAAAAATAAAAAATAATAGAGCAAGTTTGAACAAAAAACTGTAAAAGGAAGTACGTTTTTTATTGAAAAAACACTGTAAACAGTTTACAGTGTTTTTTCAATAAAAAATGTACTTCCTTTTACAGTTTTTTGTTCAAACTTGCTCTATTATTTTTTATTTTTTTTTCTCATAATTGTAGAAAAAAAAAGCCAAAAAAAAAAAAAAAAAATTGGGAGCACCGGACGGTACCGGTCATTAAGACCACCGGACAGCCCCCCAATTACTTAAGGACTGATCTCACTAGTGGCAGAGCTTTTCCGTAAAAACATGACCCTCTCTGAGGTACGTACATACAAACAAACAAACAAACAAACAAACAAAAGAAATAATTGAAGTCCACCCAAATCAAACTCCACCTAGGCAATTTAATTGAAGTCCCTCTCAGATTTCCTGCATCTTTCTTTCCTTACCAAACAGAGTTATTAGCAGCAAATATGTTCTGCAGGCTACTAAATCCTTACCATTTCTTCCATATTATCCTCTTTTGTTTGGTCTCCAAGGCCAGCTATAATATCACATTTGGATTAACAACAAATGAGACAGACCAACATGCTTTACTTTCTGTCAAGAATTTGATAACAGGGGATCCTTTCAATTCACTCGGTTCATGGAACAATTCTCTTCATTTCTGCCAATGGAAAGGAATTACTTGCAGTTCTCGACGTCAAAGAGTAACCAAACTACACCTCGGATCTCTAAAACTAGTTGGTTCCTTGTCTCCTCTAATCGGAAATCTTACCTTTCTCAAGTCGATCAACCTCGAAAACAACAGCTTTCATGGCGCAATTCCACAAGAAATTGGTCGGCTTTTTCGTCTACAGAATCTTTCCCTTCAAGAAAACTCATTCCAAGGTGAAATTCCCACCAACATTACTCATTGTTCAGATATTAGAATCCTTGATTTTACTGAAAATAATCTTGGTGGAAAAATTCCTTCTCAACTTGCTTCTTTTACCCATGTCTTAGGGTTGCTTCTTGAAAATAATAATTTCCTTGGACTAATCCCGTCTTCAATTGGGAATCTGTCATCACTTCGCACACTTAATCTAGGCACCAACAATCTAGTGGGAAACATTCCTTCAAAGCTTTCTCGGCTTTCAAACCTAGAATTTCTTCAGCTGGGCTCAAACAATCTGTCGGGTACGGTTCCATTGTCACTCTTCAACATCTCAACCATTGATTCAATTGGGTTGGTTGGTAACCAGTTACAAGGAAATCTCCCAGCAGATTTAGGCCTAACCCTTCCAAATCTTAGAGGATTTTATATCGGTGGCAACAAATTCTCAGGACCTTTTCCATTATCAATAGCCAATGCTTCGAAACTTTCTGGGTTTGACATTTCTGAAAACAGAATTACCGGGCCGTTACCACGGAATATGGGAACCCTTGGTAATCTAGAGTGGCTGAACCTTCTTGCTAATCAACTCGGAACAAATCATCCAGATGATTACGATGTCCTGATAAAATCTTTGGCCAACTGTACTAATCTCTCATTTTTGAGGCTGTCAGAGAATGGATTCAGGGGTGAATTCCCAAAGTCTGTGGTGAATCTTTCCACTACATTGACTGAATTGGCGTTGGATTCAAACTATATATTTGGAAGCATACCACAAGAAATTGGGAATCTCGAGAACTTGAATATTTTAGCATTGGGTGGGATGATGTTAAATGGGAGCATCCCAAAGTCAATTGGGAAGTTATCCAATTTGGAAGGATTGTACATTGATACAAATAATATATCTGGAGAAATTCCGGCTTCTATCGGCAACATTAGTCGATTGAATGTTCTGGCTTTGGAAAGTAATATGCTTGAGGGAAGCATACCTGTCACATTTGGTAATATCACAAGCTTGCAACAGTTGGATCTTCACAGAAATCGATTGACAGGTGTGATAGCTCGACAAATTTTTGGGGTTTCTTCCTCCTTTGTTATTATTTTCTTGAATGAAAATCAATTGACAGGAGCACTACCATCAGAAATGGGTAGCAGGAAAAGTCTTGGGCAGCTAGATGTTTCGGGAAACAAATTGACAGGAGAAATCCCGGACACTCTTGGTAATTGTCTAATGTTGGATATTTTAAATATGCAGGACAACCGTTTTGAAGGTACCATTCCATCTTCGTTCAAACAGTTGAAAAGTATTGGAGTTCTAGATGTTTCGCGTAATAATTTGTCTGGCAATATTCCAAGTTTTCTTGGGGAGCTTCGTCTTTTACAAAACCTCAACCTTTCGCGTAACATATTTGAAGGTGAAGTTCCGAAAGGAGGAGTTTTCAGGAACATTAGTGCTTTTTCCGTCATGGGAAATTTGCAGCTTTGTGGAGGAATTCAGGCATTGCAATTGCCTGCATGTCCTAACAATAGCCTAAAGAAGGAAAAAGAGCATTTCTCCCATAGAATAATATATCTTCTAGTTGTTCTCCCTGTTGTTTTGTTGTTAGCATTTCTTGCTGTAATTTTGGTTAGACTAGTTAGGAGATCTAAACAACAAAACTCCTCAGCCTCAGTATTGCAGGACCAATATCCTAAACTCTCATACGGAGACCTTCTTCAAGCAACAAATGGATTTTCCTCTGGGAATTTGATAGGTGAAGGAAGATATGGTTCTGTTTATAAAGGAATTCTCAATTGTAGTGAACAAATTGTTGCTGTGAAAGTACTAAACGTAGAGCTACGTGGAGCCAACAAGAGTTTCTTGGCCGAGTGTGAAGCATTGAGGAATATCCGCCACAGAAATCTCATCAAGATCATCACATCTTGCCTTGGTTCTCGAGTTCAAGCCAAAAGGGTGTCTAGACAGCTGGTTACATCCAAGTCCATCGGAGCATCCTCACGACAAAAACCTTAAAGGCTGACCATTGCCATTGACGTTGCTTCTGCAGTGGATTATCTTCATAATCAGTGCCCCACAAGAATCATTCATTGCGACTTAAAGCCAAGTAACATTCTTCTCAACGATGAACTTTGTGCCTGATTAGGTGATTTTGGCCTTGCAAGATTTCTTTTAGCTACAAGAAGTGAAATCAGTCATTCACACGCAAGTTCAATCGGGATTAGAGGAACCATTGGATATGTTCCCCCAGGTAACTTTTGTATATGATATTAAGAACTTGTGAAATTTATGTTAAATATTTCAATGAATTTAGAGCATATGAAAATATGTATATATGTATATATAACATAAAATTTCATAACTTCAGCATTGTTTTAACTTTTTGATTGTGCATAGTATGGTATGGGTGAGGAAGTATCAACAAAAGGTGATATGTATAGCTACGGCATACTTCTTTTGGAAATGTTCACTGGAAAAAGACCTACCAGTACTGTGTTGGAGGATAATGTTAGCTTCCATAACTACGTTAGGAAAGCTCTTCCACATAAAGTGATGGAAATTGTTGATCCCCGTATTAAAATGGAAATTGAAGACGACTCGACTAAGGCCCAGTCCAAAAGTGCAAGGGAAAACATGGAGGTTTGCTTAGCATCAATTCTCCAGGTTGGAGTGTCATGTTCTGCTGAAGTTCCAAGAGAGCGTATGGACATTAAATATGTTCTCGTGGAGCTAGGGGTGCTCATCAGTAAAAAACCGAACCGGTACCGAAAAAACCGAACCGGTACCAATCCGAAAAAACCGAAATATCAAGAACCGAAACCGGTACCGAATTACCGGTTTCGGTACCGGTTCAGTACAAAGGCGGTACCGGTTTTTTCGGTTCGGTTTTCGGTTATACCACATGCATAGTAATATTTTAATTAAATAATTTTTTTTAATATATTAATAATTTTTTTTTAAAACTAATGAGTCATGCATTTCCATTAGTTTGTATACTGCAGTTGTGACTTGTTCGAGTTATGGCCTTATGCCAGTTGTATCAGTTCGGTACAAATTTTTTTATCCAGTTGTATCAGTTGTATACTTGTACAATATTAAAAGGATATTAATTCAAAAGCTTAAATGCTTCTTTTCTTTCTTCCACCGTAATTACGATTGGTGCATAGTACTTTTCCAGAAAAGAAAATTGTTTTTATCAAACAAATGGGTACAAACACTAAAGAATTGACGCAAAATAAATAATAATAAAACATGCATGCAGCTAGACTTGACAAAAAGTAATTATAGAGTTCCACACTTAGATATTGGGTCCATATTTCTATAAATTAAGCCATTAAGGGGTAAGCTAAAGTAGGCAACATCACAACAATGTACTGATTCACAACAATGTTCGGTTTTTCGGTTATGTACCGAATATAAAAAGTTAAGAACCGCTACCGGTATCGAAAAGTTTAAAAAAACCGAAAAACCGAAACCGAAAAAAACCGGTACCGCCGGTACCGGTTCGATAAAAAAACCGAAAAACCGAATTTTTTGAGCACCCCTACGTGAGCTACACGAGGCAAGAGATTTGTTTCTTGGGGTGGGTAAGGGGAGAGAAAGCAAGTATTTTTAGTTCAAGAGTTTGCAGCTCACTAATAGTAATAGGCATCTAATTACTATGTAACAAGAATCTCATAAATGAAACTCATTTGTATTTGTCAGATTTGTTCATAATATTTAGAGCATAGTTTCTTTTATGGTGACAAAAAGAGTTTTATTTGCATAATTTATTTTTTAAAAACGTATTTTTATTCCATATTTTCTCTTAAATGCATTAATGCCACACTTGGACAGTAGGAAACAAGTTGAGAATAGAATGACTCATTCCCATTGAATGAGAAAATTTGTATTTGATTGCTCTATTGGAATGGAATACACCATTTTTATTTTTATTAAATTTGTGAATTTTATTCATTGGGAGATGGTATAGAATGACTCATTCCAACTAATAATGGGATGAATTATTCCACTCATTATTTCATTCCATTCTCTATTTCATTCCTCCACCAATTTCATTACTACTATTCAAATGTAGCATAAGTTGTTAATTGGCGTAATAATGAATTTCATTACTTCTATTCGTACTCACACGATTAAAAATTCGATTCGAGCTCGACTCGAAATATAAATGAGTCAAAAACCATTTCAACAACTTCACAATAAGTAGTATCCAAATATATAAATACTAGTAACAAAAATACAATAAGCAGGTTTCCAAAACTAATTTAATCGACCTTCATATTGTCAAAAAGTACCTAGTAACCAAATCAGAATATAACAGTAACCAAATCTCCACTTAGAAGGTACATAACCATTTTAACAAATACACATTCATCAGTGACTAAATAGAACAGCACCAATTCCCAAAACACATTCACAAGTAGCCAGAAATAACTAAGGATTCTAAATTTTTAAAAACAATTAAAAAATCACACCTTAAGATGTTTGTGGTGAGGGATAATATTCAGGATATAAACAATTTTCGCATGGCGACAACCAGGAAAAAAGAAGATGGAGCAACGACGACCACAAACAAACCAAATGAAGTAGTGGCATTTGGAAACTTAGAAACAGAGTGGCGGCGCACCGAACTCAAAAATTGATGCGGCAAAAATAGGCAAAAGAATGTACCGACGACGAATGCAAACTGAGCGCCAGCAAAGACGGAGCAGACATCGATGGCAACGAGAGGTCAACGTCGACAGGAATGAAAAGAACGCCGATAGAAATCAAAAAAAAAGAGAAGAGAAATTTATTTTTCAAGTTCCCAAATTAGAAAATAAGGGTTTCCAACAAAAGAAGCCTTTAGTAAAAAAGAGAGAGAAACGACAAAGGGGAAAGGCATGCAATTCAAATTGTCACAAGATTAGGCAACTAACATGGAACAGTTACCATTGCAGAATTGATTAGCCATATCAGCAACTTATTAAAACACCAAACTAAATTAAAGGGATACCAAATACACTAATTTTGTAAATAAAATATTGAAAATGTATTAATTCTGTAAATATTTTCTGGATGCACTTTTGTTGTAATTTTTTCTAAAAATGTACTAGGAAGTGTAAATAAGCTTAAATTATTTTGGGCCATAACTTTTATAAAATTAAATTTTAACAAATAATATATTTCATCCATTCTAAAATTATATATATTTTTGAATTTTTAAATTTAATTTACAAAATCCTAAAATTCATAATTAATATGATGTTATATAGTTTTAATATAAATAAATATAACAATTGTAAACTAAATATAAAGTACTATTAATTATCATTTTTGTTGTTTCAAAATTTGAACAAAATTATATCAATTTTGAGTTTTAAGATTTCGTAAATTGAGGGGATGTTTACCTCTATATACTTTGTTAATATATTTTCTAGGCAATCCACATAGACAAGTCCAAAGTTTTCTTCTGTGAGTACACATAATTGAAGGCTTCACCGTTGAATCCTGGAGGGTGAACGCCGTGGAGCTCATCTGTACCAAAGGTTTATAGCTAGTGAGGGCGAAATCACTTTTTAGGACAGTAGCTTTGTTACGCCTCGGTTTCCAGATAAGTTGTTCGAATTTACTGTTCTGTTCGTCTTGTTAATTCTGCTCCATATTCAAACATGGGTTTAATATTGCACCAAATTTGCTTTGAATTTTAAGATTATACATAGATATAGGCCAATCTAAAGCAACAAGTAAGTTTTCCGGTGAGATTTAAGTTTTTTTGAAATTGAGAGAGAAAACGTGAGGGAAGGAGGAAGCTAGATGGAGGATATTAAATGTAATTGTCTATGTTGTGAAGGTATTTAAATAAAAGTTCATTTAGTTTTTCAACTTACCGATTCAGCCATAAATTTGAAGTTAATTCGTTCAGGCCATTTTCATTCAATTTAGACCTCTCTTTTTTATCCAAATCAAGCAGTTTAAATGAATTACGGAGTATTTGATAAAAACTGAATGAATCAGAATGAAAAAAGTTATTTGATAATTGACATTCTGAAATATCTGAATAACATATTTTTATTATTTTACCCCTCTAAAAAAATTTAAAATTATTATAAATTTATTTAATATTACTTAATATAATAGTTAATATTGTTAAAAAAACTTCATTCAGCCAAAAAATGACACTAAATCATTCAACTCAAATCGTCTAAATGGCTGACCGATTCATTCATTCAGTCCTAAATAAACAACCCCTTAATGATTTAGATTTGAAGTCATTCAAACCCATTAAGTTCTAATTAAACAGCCCCTTATAGTTGCCTATTTTTACTTTGATTTAACAAAAGCTTATAAATAATTCATTTGTGTTCATTAGTTTACATTTTGTTGATAGAGAACTATATAAAGAGATATACGAAGAATGCATTATTTATATAGTATTACCATATGTTATATTTTACATTAAAGCTTAATTTAAAATTTTAATTTGGCGAATAGAATTAGCGAAAGTTTAATAAGATTAAAACTTGAATTTCTTTCATTTTTTTGTCAAAATTTGATTTACTGAAATTCATTTGACTATTTGGCACACTACTTGTGTGTAAATGAACTTAGTCGATCCGAGTATTAAGTTGCTCAGATTTGGTTCACAAAATTTATCGAGTATAAATAAAGTTTGATTGAGGCTTATTTAGCTACCGATGTAAGACCCCGACTTTTATGAAATAAAAGTCTAATTTAATTTATTAATTATTATTTGAAAAACTGTAAATATTAAATTAATAAATGATTAAATGAACAATTGATCGGATAAATGAGCAAATAAAGAGAGTAAGTGAAAAAATTATTGGGCGGCTGAGTGAATGATTATTGCGGGGGGACAAGGGTGAGTGGGTGGAAGAAAAGAAAGAAAAAGAGAGAAGGAAGGGAGGAAGAAAAAGAAAAGGAAAAGAAAAGAGACAAAAACAATGAGTATTCTCCCACCTCTCGTAGCCAACTTCAGCAACAAAGAAAAAAATAGAGAGAGAGAGAGAAGAAGAAGAAGAAGAAGAAGAAGAAGAAGAAGAAGAAGAAAGAAATAAAGAAATAAAGAAATAAAGAAGAAATGAAAAAGAAATCAATAAAGGTAATTTCAAAATCTTGATAGTTTTAGTTTTATAGATTTTATGTAAAGAGTATATACTTATGTATATATTGGATGATTTAAACTTGCAAAAATATGAATCAAATGAGAGAAATCTAGAAATCAAAAAAGAATGAAAGATCTAAATTTTCAGAAAAATTAGTTTACTACTTGATTTTGTAAAATCCATAACTCTTTGTGTATAATGAGTTAGGAGATGAGACATATATCAAAAGAAAGTCCTGGAAGTAAGCTAAACGTAGAAATTAGTAACACCCAAAAATTCTTTGTGGATTTTTCGTGGTGATAGTTTGAGTGAAATTGGTACGAAGGATTTATTGTCCGAAAAATCAGTGTTCTTAAGCTCTATTGCTTGAGTTATAATTTTTAATCTAACCATTGGATCGTTGTCCATAAATTTTGAACCGCTAAAGGTTAACGTATGTTTTGTTATAAATTTTAAGAAGTGACTGATTCAGAAAGTTTGGTGGCAGAATTTTCGGTAAGCCTTTCTCTCTATGTTAGAGTCAAAATTTATAAAAAATTTCTTCTATAAAGTTGTAGAGAATTAAATTTTACATGGAAAGGGCATAAGATCCGTATTTTTCAGATAAAACGGCTAATTATTATGAATTATTAAATTTTTGAATATTGGATTTATAATTAATTTATCAGAAAAATTATTTGGGCTGAAATATTTTTACAAAAATACTTATAATATCATCTTAGACTTTCTGTAATTTTTTTATGAATTATTGAAAAGCATAAGTAATTATTGTATTTTAAACTATTTATAGTTAGCTTGAAAATAGAAGAAATTCATATAATATTCTATGAATGATGAAAATTATGAAACTTGGTGAAAAAAATCTTATAATATTATTTTATAATTTCTGGAAAGTTTTGAAAAATTATTGAATAACAGTAATATTTATTTATTTTTAAGCTATTTATGGTTAGTTTAAAATAGAAGAAATTCATAGAAAATTCTATGAATGATGGAAAATTATGAAATTTGCTAAAAATATATTATAATAATATAAGATTAATATTGATGATATTTTAAAGATATAAAAGTATGTGGAGTTAGTATTTCTATTTTGAAGCTATTAAATGATAGTTTTTTATAAATATAAATAATTATAGAAAATTATCGGATAATCCAAAAATATGAAAAATACAGTAATACGTGTGATTCTACAGGAGCATACTGTATTGTACAGTGATTCATATTATTGATTCTTAATTACGTAAAAAGTTACTCAGTATTTTATTCAATAATTAGTCACAGTAGTTATTGCACATTAACTCATATTATTTGATATGATATAATTAAACTAGTTGGCAGTATTGAGAGTCTATTTTTGTGACACCCCCAAATCCGGGCACCTCAATCCCACAGATTTGGTGTTTACTGTCCAATTAAATCATAACTAACTACCCATAAACAAAGAATATAATTAAACTCAAAAGTTTAAACAATCAATCTCCCATAATAGGGTTACATAATCTAAAATAAATCACAGGTCATCTAACATTTATTACAATCATCAGCGGAAAATTAAAACATGATCATAATTAAATCTATTAAAAAAGCTTCATAAATAAAAAAAATTAAACGTTGACGTCTAATCAAGCACTTTGTCATTGCCCTTGCTTGTAGAAAGCTCTTCAAACTTCTTAACTTCATCTGAAATTATTTTGGTGCAAGAGTGAGCAAACAATTGCCCACAAAGAAGGATAATATACAATAACGTTTTATGAATGACAATTAACTGAGCTTTCGATGGTAAAGTATTCTTACCGGAACAATAAACTTTAATTCAACAGCTATGAGTTCAAAGGAATAATGAACGTTTAAGTTAACAATAGATATCAACATCAAAGAATACACTGAGGGTCACAAGACCACGAACTATACTCTAGATTTTCAAGTATTTCTACTTTAACCTTTAACAGTCTAAAAGACTATACTCATCATCTATGTCCCTAGGTTAACAGGTGTTTTTACTGTAACCTATAATAGTCTAAACGACTATATAGACCATCATCCCGTACTCTAGGTGATCAGCCCTTTGTAATATGTATTACGCAAACATTTTAACGCTATTGCGTAGCTCTAAAATAATCCCCTAATATAGGGTTGTTCATCTCAGCTTAGATTATCAGGTTCCGAACCAAAGGAAGTTTGGTTGGGAATTAACTTCAAAGGAATTCTAGATCTTTAGAATGTTCATCAACAAAGTACTGGTTAAATCAGATAGAGACCAATAACTATTCAAGAGTTTGATTATAATATCTTCATGAACAATATTTAACGATGAATCATTAAGAGCTAGAGTATTAAAAATTTCTAAATTGAACAAATGTTATCATTGACAACATGCTTTCAAAATTGTGCGAGTACATAAGCAAACCAAAGGAATTCAAGGGTAATTTAGAGTTTAGAACATTCATCAACTAAGAATTAGTTGAATTGGTAAAGAATCGCTAGGCAACTTAGAGTTCGGTACAATAATGTAAGATAGTACAATGACATTGGAGAACGAAGATCAAACAACAGTTATTAGTAGCTGAATAAACACATTTCTTACAATAAAAGTACAGACTTTGAATAACCAAGGTATTCTCGTTTCGAATAAAGAAATAAAGATTAATTAACTTGTTCAACAGTAAATTGCTCAACAAGAGATTAGAGATAGTGAACTTGCATAAGTACAACATGACAGTGAAAAGTAACATTGCTGAATAATAAAGTAGCAAAGGTTAGGGAACTTGCCTCTTGCGTAAGCTATACAATTACAACTCACGTACTCCAATATCATACACATACCATTAGGATTATCACATCAGTTAGCTATGTACATTAACCTCATAGATTCAATTATCATCTTAGTTATGTTATAACCTTTAGTTTAAGGTCTAACCATATAAATAAACCACATAAGCCGAATCTGAAAACTCACTAACACATACATAAGACTTCTAGCATCCAAATCACATTTTCAACTTTTATTAATCAATACTATATTTCTCCTTAATCGAACTTGAAAAGTGTTTAAGTCTTCCCAAGACTCATTGGTTTTATATTAATCACCTTCCATATCTTAGTGTTCATTTCCGAAATCACAAGTGTTAGCATCACAAGACTTGGTTACACTTCAATGTGTACACTAAGTCCTAACATATCGCATTCATAACTTATGAAACCTTTTACAACTTTGAAATTATCAATGACATGACATGTGTAAAATCCCAAATTTTACGAAATAAAGATATAAATTTCTCGAATTTTTTTTTTGAATATTATGGTGTGGATTTAATAAAATGTTATAGTTGTGGGTAATATTTATAAATTTTGCAAAGTATGCAAGTTGTTATATTATATTCGATTGGTCAGGAAATATTCTTTGTGTCGAAGAATATTCGTACGACGGCACAATCATTGGTGGATCCCACAACGGAATTATTGTCAGATTGAGAAAACGACAAAAATATTTTTATAAAAATAACGGCGGAAGTTTATCGTTAATATTGTTGTACTCGGTAGTAAAAGTACAGTAATACGCGTGATTGCATAGTAACACACGGTATTGATTATTGATGCTTACATGATAAGTCACTCATTTTTATTTTATTGATATTATTAATGTAATAAAACAGAAAAGCTTTTTATATAAAACAGAATACTTTTATAAAGTTATTCTATAAATAGAATATACTATATTCTATTATGCATAGTGTTTTGTATAGTAAAATCTTTTTATATAAAACAGAATACTTTTATAAATTTATTCTATAAATAGAATATATTATATTTTATTACGCATAGTGTTGCATAGTGCCTGCATAATATTTTGCATCGTAAAATCTTTTTATATAAAACTAGAATACTTTTATAAAGTTATTCATTTTATTAGATTATAAATAGAATATATTATATTTTATTTAAAATATTTTGCTTTAAATCTGGACCGTCCGATTAAAAGTAAATCAATCTGGACCGTTCATGAATTAGTTACTATGCAGTACATTATTCTATAAATAGAAGCTCATTCCTTCATTATTTCTTACGAAGTTACTGAAACTCTAGAGAGAGAAACTATAGAGAGAATTCTTCTTCTATAATCTTGAGCGTATTTCTTTGGAGTTTAAGAAAGCTTTGAGAGTAGTGCAAGTTTTCTTCGAGTATATCCTCGCCCTACCAGTCGAAGTACTCTTCTTTCAAAGATAAGGGATATATTTGTTGTACCCGTAAGGGGTATTATCTTTTTTCCATATTCATGAAGAGAACTTCTGTTATTCCAGTCTTTATTATTCTGTTGGAATAACCTATATACGCAGGCTACCCTATACTTGGTGAAATTCTTTTGTTATTCCATTATTTATTATTCTACTGGAATAACCTGTCTATGCGAAGTACCGCATACATGGTGAAATTCTGTTATTATTCCATTCTTTATTATTCTGTTGGAATATCATGTCTGTGCGTTTTACGCCGGACCTGGTTCTATCTTTATTATTCTATTGGAATAACCTGTATACGCGGTCTACCCTATACTTGATGAAATTCTTCTGTTATTCCATTATTTATTATTCAGCTAGAATAACCTGTCTATGCGAAGTACCGCATACATGGTGAAATTCTGATGTTATTCTATTCTTTATTATTTTGTTGGAATATCCTGTCTGTGCGTTTTACGCCGGACCTGGTTCCGTCTTTATTATTCTGTTGGAATAACCTGTCTATGCGAAGTACCGCATGCATGGTGATTTTTGTTGTTATTCCATTCTTTATTATTCTATTGGAACATCCTGTCGGTGCGAATTTTGTCTGACCTGGTTCCGTTATTTATTATTCTGTTGGAATAACCTGTCTATGCGACGTACCGCATGCATGGTGATTTCTGTTGTTATTCCATTCTTTATTATTCTGTTGGAATATCCTTTTCGGTACGTATTACGCATGACCTGGTTCCGTTATTTATTATTCTGTTGGAATAACTTGTCTATGCGAAGTACCGCATGCATGGTGATTTCTTTTGTTATTCCATTCTTTATTATACTCAGTTGGTTAAAGTTTTGACTTCTATACTTCATGAAATTAGTGGAATATCCTTGATATTTGTGCTTCATCCAGTATCTTTTTATGGAAATATTCTTCTGAGTATTCTTGAATTTTACTCTACAAAGAAGTATCATGTTGACAATTTGGACGTTATTAGTTCTTGGATAATTTAATTCTTAAACTTGTTTTATTGAATTCTTATATCATTGTCATCATCCTCATGTTTATATTTTGTTAAAAGTAATCTGTGGCTTGTAGTGCATAGATGGACTTGGTATGATTATGACCAGGGATTATTCGGTATAATCATGACCGTAATGTTACAAATGATGTGGAAAAAGTCCGCATTGGCCCGTAGTGCATTGACGGACGGTTTTTGGTATGATTATGGCTATGGATTCTCTTCGGCCAAAGGTGCAAAGATGAATTATTTTATGGCATGATCAGGACCGTTGATGAAAACACAATTATCTTTGGCCCTGTAGTGTATAGGATAATTCGTGGTCGTGATACTAAATAATATCCTTGGCCTGTAGTGCAGGGATGATTTGATGATGTGGATTATTTATTAAGCTGAGTCTCAGCAATAAAAGTGATGAAAATTTTTAAATCATAAAAGATAGTAGATTTTATTCTCTATTTGACTCTTTTAATGGATTGCTTGTTCCACTGCAGTTAAACTTGATGTCTATTATATTTTATTAGTTTAACATTATTGAAGACTAATGATAATTTATTCTGCATTATCTTAGTCATAATATTTCTTACTGGGCTAGTTGAGCTCATCCTTTCTTTTCACTATTCTCTTCAGGAAATGAGAACGTAGCCGGGACTAGTCGGGGAACGAAGTGACGGTCCAGATGATACTAATTGTAGTCCTCACTATTCTGTTAAATAGTGTGACAATAAATGTAATGAAGACTTATTCTGAGAGTGGATATTGTCTAGAAGACAATATTTGTATTAAAACTCACAGCGTATGTTTTATCGTATTTACATGACTATTGTATAATTAAGTTGTATTTGAATTTTGTATCCATAGTATTTGGCGACTCAAGATGGGTGATGTATTCCTATTTTTGGGGGCATCACAGTTGGTATCAAAGCTTAGGGATATGATCCCTGGCTGAGATGTGAGACAAGAACTAGGAGGGGAGAGACGGGGAATTCCTTCGCTAGTATGACCTACCTAAGTTTATTTGGTGTTTAATTGGTCGGTCAGAGTATAGGGATAATATGTGATATGTTAATTAACCCTTGTTTTGTGGCATGTCAATTAACCTTTGTTTTGAAGATGTATTCTAGAATGATATTTGAAGTACAAGAGATGAGAAATGGGAAAATCATGATAGAGAGGAAATAATCGGGAAGGTATAATCGAAAAATAAAGAAAGGTATGTTTTAGTTGTGGGAAAGACGGTGATATAGTCCGATTTTATCGTGCACCAAAGTCAAGTTCAGCTGGGACGGTGGCACGAAAGGCGGATACGGACAAAACAAAGTCGGTGGTTTCAGGAAGAGCGTTTTTCGTGACTTCTCAAAAAGCGAGTGACCTGAACGATGTTAGCATGGGTTAGTTAATTATAAAGTATTGCGAAGTCTATACCTTATTAGATACCAGTTCTACCCATTCTTTTATCTCTCTTGCTTGCGTTCAACGTTTAAATTGACCCCAGAGAAGTTAGACTTTGACTTATTGGTTGAAACTTCGTTAGTAGAAACCTTCGTTACCTCCATTGTTTATAAATCTTGTTTGATTCAAATCAACACTTTCACGTTACCTGTCGATCTTATCTCTTTGAAAATACTTGCATTTGATGTAATTTTAGGAATCGATTGGTTAACTACTTATCATGCTTTTCGTAAGGTTGTTAGCTTTCATATTCCTAACCAACCTGTTATGTGAATTCAACCAACCAAACCACTAAAGTCAATCACTGTTATATCAAACCATAAGTAAAGAGCCCTGATCCTTTCGTTGTTGACTTCCTTGTGTGGAATGCACCGAAGCCAGACTATCCGTAGGGGACGTCGTGAATAACGGTGGCAAGTTGATAGGTATCAATGTGATGTGTTATCCAAGTCTTGGATGAGGGTCACAGTTTTAAATGATATTTCTATAGTTAATAAATTTCTTGACGTATTTCTGAAGACTTCTTGGCCTACCCTAGAGCGTGAAATCGAATTTTGTACTGACCCAAGTACAAAACCCCATTTTTAAAACCCTTAAATATTTCTTCAACTAAAAAGAACGTAACATGCGCCAAAGACGTTGACTCGAGCTGTTTAAGATTACGATTGTACCATTCAATACCATCGTGGAAAATAGAACGCTGTAGCTGAGGCAGTTGAGTATAAGATCGTATGCGTTTATAAGTGTGAATATATGAACCTACGTGAAGATAACGAATATACTAGTAGAATCGACTTTAATCGATAAAGTTAAAGTCGCTCAAACTACACACCCGAAGCTGATGAATGTGAAAAGAAGGTTCAAGAGACCGTTATTCTAGAAGCAAGAATTGATAAAGAGAGGAAAATGTCAACCCTCGATCTAATTGGTCCATTTGAAATCCTCGATTAAGTAGGAATTGTGGCTTATAGACTCATTTTACCTCCAAGTATGTCGTGTGTTCATAACATTTTTAACGTATTGATGTTACGTAAATATGTGGACGACCCGAACCACATTATTGATTTAGAATCGGACGAGATAGCGGATAAATTAACATATGAAGATGTATCTATTAAAATCCTGGAATGTATTTAACACTTAAAGGTTATACCTCAAGAGTTAGAATCGGACGAAGTGTCCTCATCTGTTCGGCATACCAAGTACGTATGTAAATTTCGAGGGCGAAATTTCATAAGGAGAGGAGATTGTAAAATCCCAAATTTTACAAATAAAGATTTAAATTTCTCAAATTTTTTTTTTGAATATTATGGTGTGGATTTAATATAATGTTATAGTTGTGGGTAATATTTATAAATTTTGCAAAGTATACAAGTTGTTATATTATATTTGATTGGTCGGGGAATATTCTTTATGTCGGGGAATATTCGTACTACGGCACAACCATTGGTGGACCCCACAACAGAATTATTGTCGGATTGAGAAAACGACAAACATATTTTTATGTAAATAACGGCGGAAGTTTACCGTTAATACTGTTGAACTACTCGGTAGTAAAAGTACAGTAATACGCGTGGTTGCATAGTAGCACAAGGTATTGATTATTGATGATTACGTGATAAGTCACTCAGTTTTATTTTATTGATATTATTAATGTAATAAAACTGAAAAGCTTTTTATATAAAACAGAATACTTTTATAAAGTTATTCTATAAATAGAATATATTATATTCTATTATGCATAGTGTTTTGCATAGTAAAATATTTTTATATAAAACAGAATACTTTTATAAAGTTATTCTATAAATAGAATATATTATATTTTATTATGCATAGTATTTTGCATCGTAAAATCTTTTTATATAAAACAGAATACTTTTATAAAGTTATTCGTTTTATTAGATTATAAATAGAATATATTATATTTTATTTAAAAGATTTTGCTTTAAATCTGGACCGTCCGATTAAAAGTAAATCAATCTGGACCGTTCATGAATTAGTTACTATGCAGTCCATTATTCTATAAATAGAAGCTCATTCCTTCATTATTTCTTACGAATTTACTGAAACTCTAGAGAGAGAAACTATAGAGAGAATTCTTCTTATATAATCTTAAGCGTATTTCTTTGGAGTTTAAGAAAGCTTTGAGCGTAGTGCAAGTTTCCTTCGAGTATATCTTCGCCCTACCAGTTGAAGTACTCTTCTTTCAAAGGTAAGGGATATTATTTATTGTACCCGTAAGGGGTATTTTTTTTTCATATTCATGAAGAGAACTTCTGTTATTCCATTCTTTATTATTCTGTTGGAATAACCTGTATACGCGGGCTACCCTATACTTGGTGAAATTCTTCTGTTATTCTATTATTTATTATTCTATTGGAATAACCTGTCTATACGAAATACCGCATACATGGTGAAATTCTATTGCTATTCCATTCTTTATTATTCTGTTAGAATATCCTGTCTGTGCATTTTATATCGGACCTGGTTCCGTCTTTGTTATTCTGTTGGAATAACCTGTATACGCGGTCTACCCTATACTTAGTGAAATTCTTCGATTATTTCATTATTATATTATTCTGTTGGATTAACCTGTCTATGCGAAGTACCGCATACATGGTAAAATTCTGTTGTTATTCCATTCTTTATTATTCTGTTGGAATATCCTGTCTGTGCGTTTTACGCCGGACCTGGTTCCGTCTTTATTATTCTGTTGGAATATCCTGTCTGTGCGTTTTACGCCGGACCTGGTTCCGTCTTTATTATTCAGTTAGAATATCCTGTCTGTGCGTTTTACGCCAGACCTGGTTCCGATATTTATTATTCTGTTGGAATAACCTGTCTATGGGAAGTACCGCATGCATGGTGATTTTTGTTGTTATTCCATTCTTTATTATTTTGTTGGAACATCCTGTCGGTGTGAATTTCGCATAACCTGGTTCCGTTATTTATTATTCTGTTAGAATAACCTGTCTATGCGACGTACCGCATGCATGGTGATTTCTGTTGTTATTCCATTCTTTATTATTCAGTTGGAATATCCTATCGGTGCGTATTACGCCTGACCTGGTTCCGTTATTTATTATTCTGTTGGAATAACCTGTCTATACGAAGTACCGCATACATGATGATTTCTTTTGTTATTCCATTCTTTATTATACTCAGTTGGTTAAAGTTTTGACTTCTATACTTCATGAAATTAGTGGAATATCCTTGATATTTGTGTTTCATCCAGTATCTTTTTATGGAAATATTCTTCTGAGTATTCTTGAATTTTACTCTACAAAGAAGTATCATATTGACAATTTGGACGTTATTAATTCTTGGATAATTTAATTCTTAAACTTGTTTTATTGAATTCTAATATCATTGTCACCATCCTCATGTTTATATTTTGTTAAAAGTAATCTGTGGCCTGTAGTGCATAGATGGACTTGGTATGATTATGACCAGGGATTATTCGGTATAATCATGACCGTAATGTTACAAATGATGTGGAAAAAGTCTTCATTGGCCCGTAGTGCATTGATGGAAGGTTTTTGGTATGATTATGGCTATGGATTCTCTTCGGCCAAGGGTGCAAAGATGAATTGTTTTATGGCATGATCAGGACTGTTGATGAAAACACAATTATCTTTGGCCCGTAGTGCATGGATAATTTATGGTCGTGATACTAAATAATATCATTGGCCTGTAGTGCAGGAATGATTTGATGATGTAGATTATTTATTAAGCTGAGTCTCAACAGTAAAAGTGATGAATTTTTTTTAAATCATAAAAGATAGTAGATTTTATTCTCTACTTGACTCTTTTAATGGATTGCATGTTCCGCTACAGTTAAACTTGATGTCTATTGTATTTTATCAGTTTAACATTGTTGAAGACTAATGATAATTTATTCTGCATTATCTTAGTCATAATATTTCTTACTAGGCTAGTTGAGCTCACCCTTTCCTTTACTGTTCTATTCAAGAAATGAGAATATAGCTGGGACGAGTCGGGGAACGGATTGACAGTCCAGACGATAGCATTAGTAGTCCTCACTATTCTATTAAATAGTGTGATAATAATTGTAATGAGGACTCAATTGAGTGTGGATATTGTCTAGATGACAATATTTGTATTAAAACTCACAGCGTATGTTTTATCGTATTTTACACGACTGTTGTATAATTAAGTTGTATTTGAATTTTGTACCATGTATTTGGCGACTCAAGATGGGTGATGTATACTTATTTTTGGGGGCGTCACAATATGGTTCTGTTTTAGCGTCCTTATTACATGCTTGTTACATTAGTACATAATTAAACTAAGTTATAGCGACATCACATGTCTGCAGCAGTAACAAAAGCTACTGTCCCAAATCACAAGCGTGGGACCGGCGCAGCTGCGCCGTTTTTGACCTTGGCACCGGCGCAGCTGCGTCGGTGCATAGACAGAAGCAAAAACAGATGAACAGTTGCTTTTTTAGCCCAACTAACAGCGAATTTCACCCACAAAACAGTGAAATTAACATGTACAATTGATATACAACTATCACAAACATGTTTCCTCACATATTCAACCACTTAGAACAATTTAACAACAACTTTAACTAATTTAAATCATTAAAATTCATGTTTTCAGATAAAAACACCATTTTTGACATTCTTTACAAAAATCATCACTGTGATTACAATTCTACATCGACTCACATTCATTATCTTTGTTTCTTAATGAACTAGCATAATCAAGCCTTCAATTCACAGATTAACATACAAATTAACCATCATAATTGGTACTTTCACAAGCAATATGTAAAATATATACACTGTAATTAGTTTTCTTCCTTTAAACACAATTAGCATAATAATTCTTAACTAAATACTAGTTCTAACACCACAAATACATATAGATACAATAATTCAGTTCATAACAACCATTTTAGACAAATTGGATTCACAGGACTTAGAAATTTTATGCCGTATAACATACACACACACACACACACATATATATATATATAATATCAAGGTTATGAAAAATACCTTCAATTGCTCGGTAATTCTTGTTAAAACACAACAAAATTCTTTGGAATTCTCAGAAATCTTCCTCTCAAACTCTCTATGTTCTCTCTCAAATTCTCTGCAGAACCTTTCTGTTTTCTTCTTAGGCTTAGGTAAAATCCTTTTACATAGAAATAAAAGGCACGCACCCAACGTCTAAAACCGACGTTGGAATAAATACAATATAAAGTTATCAGTTATATAATATAATATACATTATTTATATTTTTATTTATTTTATTTATATTATCTAAAAATTCAAAAATCAAAAATCCAAAAGCCTTAAGGCTTTGTTTGGAAAAAACTCTTTAAAATAAAGACTTAATATTTTAAGCCTTGTTTGGCTAAATCAATTTAAAAGTTACTTTAATTTATTTTAATAAACAATTTAGTTTATGATTTATAATCACATATTATTTATTTGGATTTCCATATCCCACATAAATCAAATAAATTAATTATATATACCATATTTTAAATAAATATTCCACTTAAACAATTATCACAAAATTATAATTTCATTATAATTTTATTTAATAATTTAACACACCAATTTAAATTTTAAATTAAAACAACAATATAACATCTCATGTTATATTACAACTTTCTAAATTGTAAATTAATTTAATTTAGAATATTATCTAATAAATTTAATTCATAAATATTTACTAATAATAACCACATCAATAAAATTTTATTGCATCAATTTCAACAATAAACACATCAAATAAATATTTATATAATTCAATAATTATATAATATTGTAATTTGAAATTCCGGATTGTTACAATGTTAATAATTGTGAATAGTTGTTCAAAGATTAAAAAGGGTTTTGATTAAAGATAAGTATTATATGCAGATGTTTGTTCAATTATTTTCTTTTTATAAAAGTAAATTTGGTAGGACTTGTCGAAACTCTACTTTAGGAAAAGTAGTCTGGACCACAACTAAATTATTTTTAAAGCGTGTACAAGTTGGTTTAAATTTTTCTGTGGGACCATAAATTCCACTACCAACATTATTATATACCTCATTTGGTTATTTTGTGAAAGCAGTTGTGCTAGTTGTTTACTAAATTTTCAATATAAATAAGGCTGCCTGGTTGAGCAACTAAAGACACACGATCACTACACTAAAAATATGAAAGTCTTTTACTACAATATTGTGAGTATAATATTATGAGTATTTCTATTGAGTGTAGTGTTACTCCAAATGTAGATAAGGAATGCAAGCATTGTTTAAATTGATCAATTTCACAGAAAGTAGAATCAAATCACATGCTAAAGTAAGGGATGTCATTATTATGGTAAGGGGGTATCATTTTAATGGTAAAAGGATGTCATTTTCTTTCATACTCCATATTAAGGTAAGATATTATTATTCGTTTCTACATCTTATCATTAAATGGTGAAAAGTCCTGAAATGATTACAAAATCCTTAATAGTTTGTGCTTCATCTAATATCATGTTGGCAATTTGGACTCTGGATAATTAAGTTGAAAATCACTAAGATCTATTTATCTTATTATTCTGATTATTTATGTTCATTCATTATATATATCATCATCATTATTCTCATGCTTATATTGTGTTGAAAGTCATCTTTGGCCCGTAGTTCAAAGATGGACTGTTGATTATTGGTTTTGCAGTTGTATATCTTTGGCTTACGTGCAAAGTTGGACTGTTCATTATTGGTTTTACAGTTGTATATCTTTGGTTTACATTCAAAGACGAACTTTTGATTGATAGCTTTGGCCCGTAGTGCAAAGATGGACAGGTGTATGACATGATCATAACCACTGGTGATACTAACGAATATCCTTGGCCTGTAGTGCATGGATAATTCGATGATGTGATTAGCAGGATCATGACCATTAGTTAACAGTTGAATGTCTTTGGTCGTAGTGCACTAACAGACAATTGATTGGTATGACCATAACCATTGGTTTTATAGTTGAATATCTTTGGCCTGTAGTGCAAAGATAGACAACTGATTGGTATGATCATTGTTATTACATTTGAATATATTTAGCCTTTGGGGTAAGGATATTGAGTAAACGTTCTACTAAGCCTTTGTGGCAGGGAGAAACTGTTGATTTACATGATTATAAATATGAATTGTGAATTTAACTATAATCTTTGGTTGTTCAGGTGAAAACAGGTGATTAAAGTTCTCTTTGTCTTGGGTACAACAAAGAATTATTGATGAGTATTACAGTAATGAAATATTAATGATGAACTTTTAATTTAGAGAAGATAGTATACCTTATGTTCTACTTGACGATTCTAATGGATTGATGATTCCGCTGCAATTATGGTTGAAAACATTTATCATCTATCATATGTTCTCAATCTCTGATTTATTATTGATAAGGTTATTGATAATGTAATTATCTTAAGTCATGATATTCTTTACTGGGCTATTTGTGCTCACCCCTTTTACTTCACCACTCTTTCAGGTAATAAAAGTGTAGCTGGGACTAGCAAAGAGAACATGAGTATAAAGTGATGTTACAAATTAGTCACAATCCTAATCAAATTATGAAACGGTGTAACATAATAATTGTATTGAGAACTTAAAATGTGTGACATATTTTATACATCATTTAATATTTAATTTTGGTGAACAATAATGGGCGAGGCGAACTCGAATTTGGAAGCGTAAAAAATGCACTCCTATTAAAATAAGGAGGGCATAAATCTTCTTGTTTTCCTTTGGGGACTTGAAATATTTGTTGTTGTACTTTATATGGCATTGTAATAATTTGAGTGTGAATATTGTCGTATTATATACGTTATAATATTTGTATTGAAACTCACAGTATATGTGTCATCATATTTTGCACAACAGTTGTATAAATGGAGTTGTCAATAGTGTTGTTTCTGGCGACCCAAGATGGGTGATGTATGCCTATTTTGGGGGAGTCACATTTTGTATCAAAGCTTATGGATATGGTCTTTGGCGGAGATCCGAGATTAGAACTAGGAAGGGAGAGATGAGTAATATCTTTCACTAGTGTGTGTCCTACCTAAGCTGATTTTTATTACTTAATTAATTGACAAATTGTGATATGTCAATTAACCTTTATTTTGAAGCTGTATTCTAGAATGATATCTTAAATACAGGATATGAGCAATGGATGAATCATGAAACAGAAGAATTGGCCTGGGAGCTAAAATCCTTATCTCTTCGGATTACCAGGTACGTACGTAAATTTCAGGGACGAAATTCCATAAGGTGGGGTGATTGTAAGACCCCAACTTTTATGAAATAAAAGTCTAATTTAATTTATAATTATTATTTTAAAAACTGTAAATGTTAAATTGATAAATGGTCAAATGAACAATTAATAGGATAAATGACCAAATAAAGAGAGTAAGTGGGAAAATTATTGGGCGGCTGAGTGAATGATTATTGCGGGGGGGGGGCAAGGGTGAGTGGGTGGAAGAAAAGAAAGAAAAAGAGGGAAGGAAGGAAGAAAAATAGGGGACATAATGAAAGGAAAGGAAAAGAAAAGAGAGAAAAACAATGAGTATTCTCCCACCTCCCGTAGCCAACTTCAGCAACAAAGAAAAAAAATAGAGAGAAAGAAGAAGAAGACAGAATTAAAGAAGAAATGAAAAAGAAATCAAGAAAGGTAATTTCAAAATCTTGATAATTTTAGTTTTTATAGATTTTATGTAAAGAGTATATACTTATGTATGTATTGGATGATTTAAACTTGCAAAAACATGAATCAAATTAGAGAAATCTAGAAATCAAAAGATGGATGAAAATTCTAAATTTTCAGAAAAATTAGTTTACTACTTGATTTTGTAAAATTCATAACTCTTTGTGTATAATGAGTTAGGAGATGAGATGTATATCAAAAGAAAGCCCTAGAAGTAAGCTAAACGTAAAAATTAAAATCACCCAAAAATTCGTTGTGAATTTTTCGTGGTAATAGTTTGAGTGAAACTGGTCCGAAGGACTTATTGTCCGAAAAATCAGTGTACTTAATCTCTATTGTGTGAATAATAATTTTTAATCCGACAGTTGGATCGTTGTAATTTTTGAATATGATATACATATATAAGTTGAGTAAATGTCCAAAAATTTTGAACCGTTAAAGATTAATGTATGAATTGTTATGAATTTTAAGATGTGACTGATTCAGAAAGTTTGGTAGCAGAATTTTCGGTAAGCCTTTCTCTCTATGTTAGAGTCTGAATTTGGAAAGATTTTCTTTTACAAAGTTGTAGAGAATTAAATTTTACATTAAAAGAACATAAGATCCGTATTTTTTTGATAAAAGGGCTAATTATTATGAATTATTGAAGTTTCTGAATATTGGATTTTATAATTAATTTATTAGAAAAATTATTTGGGCTGAAATATTTTTACAGAATGCTTATAATATCATCTTAGAATTTCTGTAAATTTTTGATGAATTATTGAAAAGCAGAAGTAATTATTGTATTTTAAAACTATTTATAGTTAGTTTGAAAATAGAAGAAATTAATAGAATATTCTATGAATGATGAAAATTATGAAACTTGGTGAAAAAAAATCCTTATAATATTATTTTATAATTTTTGGATAGTTTTGAAAAACTATTGAATAACAGAAATATTTATTTTATTTTAAGCTATTTATGGTTAGTTTAAAAATAGAGGAAATTCATAGGAAATTCTATGAATGATGAAAAATTATAAAATTTGCTGAAAAATATATAAGATTAATATTGATGATGTTTTAAAGATATAAAAGTATGTGGAGTTAGTATTTATATTTTGAAGCTATTAAATGATAGTTTTTTATAAATAGAAATAATTATAGAAAATTGTCGGATAATCTAAAAAATGTTAAAAATACAGTAATATATGTGATTCCACACTAGCACACGGTATTGCGCAATGATTCATATTATTGATTCTTAATTACGTAAGAAGTCACTCAATATTTTATTCAATAATTGTCATAGTAGTTATTGCACAGTAATTCATATTATTTGATATGATATAATTAGACCAGTTGGCAGTATTGAAAGTATATATTAATAATTGTGAATAGTGGTTCAAAGATTGAAAAGGGTATTGATTAAAGATAAGTATGATATGCAGATGTTTGTTCAATTATTATTATTTTACAAAAGTAAATTTGGCAGGACTTGCCGACACTCTACTTTAGGAAGAGTAGTTTGGACCATAACTCAATTATTTTTAAAGCGTGTGCAAGTTGGTTTAATTTTTTCTATGGGACCATAAATTCCACTACTAGCATTATTATATACCTCATTTGATTATTTTGTCAAACAAGGTGTGCTAGTTGTTTACTAAGTTTTCAGTATAAATAGGTTGCCCGGTTGAGCAACTAAAGACACATGATCACTACACTAAAAATATGAAAGTCTTTTACTATAATATTGTGAGTATTTCTATTGAGTGTAATGCTACTCCAAGTGTAGATAAGGAATGCAAGCATTGTTTAAAGTTGATCAATTTCACAGAAAGAATAATCAAATCACATGTTAAGGTAAGGAATGTCATTATTATGGTAAGGGGGTATCATTTTAATGGTAAAAGGATGTCATTTTCTTTCATACTCCATATTATGGTAAGATATTATTATTCGTTTCTTCATCTTATCATTAAATGGTGAAAAGTCCTGAAATGATTACAAAATCCTTAATAGTTTGTGCTTCATCTAATATCATGTTGGCAATTTGGACTCTGGATAATTAAGTTGAAAATCACTAAGATCTATTTATCTTATTGTTCTGATTATTTACGTTCACTCATTATATATATCATCGTCATCATTCTCATGCTTATATTGTGTTGAAAGTCATCTTTGGCCCGTAGTGCAAAGATGGACTGTTGATTATTGGTTTTAAAGTTGTATATCTCTGGCTTACGTGCAAAGTTAGACAATTGATTATTGGTTTTACAGTTGTATATCTTTGGCTTACGTGCAAAAATGAACTATTGATTAATAGCTTTGGCCCGTAGTGCAAAGATGGACAGATGTATGACATGATCATGATCACTGGTGATACTAATGAATATCCTTGGCCCGTAGTGCATGGATAATTCGATGATGTGATTGGCAGGATCATGACCATTAGTTAACAGTTGAATGTCTTTGGCCGTAGTGCACTGATAGAAAATTAATTGGTATGACCATGACCATTAGTTTTATAATTGAATATCTTTGGTCAGTAGTGCTATAGACAACTGATTGGTATGATCATTGTTATTACATTTGAATATATTTAGCCTTTGGGGTAAGGATATTGAGTAAACGTTCTATTAAGCCTTTTTGGCAAGGAGAAACTATTGATTTACATGATTATAAATATGAATTGTGAATTTAACTATAATCTTTAGTGGTTCAAGTGAAGACATGTGATTAAAGTTCTCTTTGTCTTGGGTACAACAAAGAATCGTTGATGGGTATTACAGTAATAAAATATTAATGATGGACTTTTAATTTACAGAAGATAGTAGACCTTACGTTCTACTTGACTCTTCTAATGGATTGCTGATTTCGCTGCAATTATGGTTGAAAATTTTATCATCTACCATATGTTCTCAATCTCTAATTTATTATTGATGAAGGCTATTGATAATGTAATTATCTTAAGTCATGATATTCTTTACTGGGCTATTTGTGCTAACCCTTTTACTTCACCACTCCTTTTAGGTAATAAAAGTGTAGTTGGGACTAGCAGAGAGAACATGGGTATAAAGTGGTGTTACAAATTAGTCACAATCCTAAACAAATTATGAAACGGTGTGACATAATAATTGTATTGAGAACTAAAAATGTGGGTGACATATTTTATACATCATTTAATATTTAATTTTGGTGAACAACAATAGGGTGAGGCAAACTCGAATTTGGAAGCGTAAAAACTGCACTCCATTAGAATGAGGAGGACAAAATTCTTCTCGTGTTCATTTGGGGACTTGAAATATTTGTTGCTGTACTTTATCTGGCATTATAATAATTTGAGTATGAATATTGTCGTATTATATACGTTATAATATTTGTATTGAAACTCACAGTATATGTGTCGTCGTATTTTGCACGACAGTTGTATAAATGGAGTTGTCAGTAGTGTTATTTTTGACAACCCAAGATGGGTGATATATACCTATTTTGGGGGCGTCACAACTGAGTTGAGCACGATTTCGAATCGAGCCCGAGCAGTTTGGACTTTTCCAACGAATATGATCCGAGTATCAATAAAAAATTATAATTTGAGGAGGTTCGAGTAATTTATCGAACTTTAAAATGTGCTCATATTTAACTCGTTTATATTTCGAGTCGATCTCGAATCGAACTTTTAGTCGAGCGAGTACGAATCGAGCCCGAACTATTTGTTCATTTTATAACTTTACTTGTGCACCATAAATGGTATTATTACAAAGATAAAAAAATGTGAGAGAAGTAATACTAGGGGTGTAAGTCGAGCCAAGTAGCTAGGTACTAGACTCGAGATCAGCTTGAAAATATGATCCAAAGCTCGAATTCGAAGTTGATCCGAGTCAAATCTGATCCATACTCATTTTTTGTTTAATGATACACGAGTCGAATTCGAGCATACCAGTGTTCACTCAGATTAGGGTTCGAGTATTTCATTTTTTTCCGAACCATACTCGATACCTGCTCAATTGATCATATTCGAATATTGTTCTGATCCATGCAAGTAAGCTAAATATGTGATATTTGTATCAATCTTTATAATTTATAAAGTGTAATATGAAATTGTGTAAACTTGTACTTGAATAAATTAATGAATTGAATGTCAATTTATATTACATTCTTTATAATTTCTATACATAAATAAAAGTAAAAAGGTTTTATATATAAATATTAGTTAAGTAATCTAATTTAGTATGTAGTTGTTCAATTTTAAGTGAAATGGTTCATCCTTTAAAAAAAAAGTGAAATGGTTCATATTCGAAACTCAATTTGAAAGCTCGTGAGTAACTCGCTTTGTAAATGAGTCGAGTACTTACGAGCCGAGTAGGTCCGAGTCGAATCTGGCGCAAAAATAGAAATCCCTTATGGAATTTGAGTCGAATTCGAGCTCAATTTTTTCGAGTCGAGCCGAATCTGAGAATTAAGGCGTTCGCTGAGTTTCAACTTGTTTACACCCCTAAGTAATACTTTGATAAATTGGTGGCAAACTTGAAGTAATTTCTCACATAAAAAATCGCACTACATCCGTCTTAATCATTAGGTTAAGGTGGTGTTTGTTTCTATTTGAATGACTCTAAATTCTCCTGCCTCTGATTCAGTCAAAGGCAAATTTTGTTTGGATTTCCCCCCCCCCCTCTTAATGCCACTTAATCGTTGAGACAAAAACTCAAATTTAAGTATTAAGAGTTGTCTTTTAATAGTTTATTTAAAATTTATAGACAAAAATAACCTCAATAAATATTGTATTCCTTCAATTTAAAATTTTAAGATATTCAAATAAAATTTTTAAATAACTCAGAGGGTTAAAATAGTAACATAATGTCATTCAGATTTTACACTTTTTAGTTATCAAATAATTTTTTAGATTCAAATATTATTTCATTCAAATAATCTAATTTATTAAGACATATTAACCATCTTAATTACTCAGTTTTATCAAATATCACCTAAGACATCATCCATCACGTACTTGAAAAGTTAAATATAAGACATCATCCATCACGTACTTGAAAAGTTAAATATATGCATGTGACTTAATTGATAAGTACATTTGGCTTAGAGTTTAAGTTTGAGAAATAAATTTGATAATTTCACAATATTTTCTCACAGGATGTGGACCCCACTTACTATTTATATTTATAGAGTATGATTTACTACACATTTAATTGTATTATAATTTATTTTAAAATAAAGATAATTTAGATTTTTTCTAAGATAGTTAACAATGTGCTATTATAAAAGTTTTTTTTTGTTGAAAGAGTCATGCTATACATTGCGAAAGTTTTTAGTCAAATTATGATTGCGACATATAAATTAACATGAGATATATAGAAAATAAGAAGAGTTACACTTTAATTTATTTTATCTCAATCGCATACATTTTTTATGTTGGTCGCAATAAAACTTCATCAAAATTATCGACATGTATATTATTTTTCTTAAATTATATAAATACTTTCACATCAATTTTAAAATTAATTTGAGATATTTTTTAAGTTAAAATTGATGTGAAAATAACATCAATAATCAATAATACTTTCTAAATGCTAGTTTATAGCTTTCGTAATTGTATTATGTATAATTAAATAAATTAATATCAATTTTATTTTTTTCAAATTCAAAAAATTAAATTAAATTTTATATTTCAAATAAAGAGAGTAATTAATACAAATAATTTAATATTTTTTTAATATTTGCAAAAATTCAACCAATACTGATCGGGAGGGAGTACCAAAACCTAAAATCAGGGCCTTATGATGTACAGTACAGTAGGACCATACATGAAATGCCATACGTACGAGCATATCAGCCGTTAAAATAGTTGATGATTCGATCATCTCAACCGTCCATTCGTCATGAATTGAAAATCAGGAGAGAGAAAGAGAGAAACAAGGCTACACTTACTCGCTCTGCAAATCCTCAAGACAGCGACGAACGATCTTACCACAAAACCCTAACTTTCTCTATATAAGCCCCTTGTTCATTATCCCACTAATTTGTTGCAATTCCGTCCACTTCCATTTATAAATCCCTCAATTTGGCTATAGAATCCACCAATTACTTGATTGATCTAATATTAGCCTCTGTACTTAATCGGGCTCCAGCTGTATTCGTGCTGAATTGAATCAGTAGCTGTAATTTGATTTGCTATGCTCGTGCTGTTTTGGCGGTAATTGAATTAATCAAATTCAAGTTTTTATTGATTTATATATACAAAGTTGTCTGTGTAGAGTTAAATTTCATCTTTTTAGGGTTTCGATTGTTTAATTGCTTTTTCTTTTAATTTAGTTCTGAAATAATCCTAGCATGTACTTTTTTTATGTGTTTGTATGTACTTATGAAAACTAGGGTTTGATTTTACATTTTAAAGAAGTGGAAGTTGGAATTGAGGATCATTGTTGACATTAAAGCAATTACTATACTTTGTGTATAGCATAATTATTTTCAAGAATGTTTGTGCATCTAGAGAAAGATAATTATGTATTCTACATTGTTGAATGGACGTATTTGGAAAAGCTGTTGGCGACAATCATTTAAGATAGGAAACCTTATATTAATCAAGGGATTATGGATAGAATACTGATGGTTCACTGATAATTAAGGCTGCAAACGAACCAAACTGTTCGGGAACCGGTTCAGTTCAAGTTCGACTTGCTCGCCTAGTCTAGTCGAGTTCGCACATAGTGTTTCAGTTCGTTTGCTCGATCGAATGGTTCGGTTCGTCTTTTGTTTGCGAACAGTTCGAGTTTGGCTTCGATAAGTTCGAGATCGGTTCGAGTAGTTCGATTTCTTAATTACATGTTTAAATTGTTTCTAAAATTTTAAATACAAATAATTGGTTATTTCATATAAATTTTAAAGTTTGTCTTATTAGTAATTGTTAAATTTGTAGTAATTTTTTTTATTACCTAAATATCTTTTTATTTTTTTTAATAATTGATTATAAGTAAACATTTTTTAAATAATTAATAAATAATAATGTGTACTTCTTCACCTCTAAATTCTAATTTAATTAAAATTATTTTAATATTTTCATAATTTTTTAACAATGATTGTTGGATTATTATAATTTACATCCCTAATAATTTAATAAATTATGACCCATGTCATAAAAGCACATAAATAAAGTCATTATCATCATGTAAAAATAATTTGACATTAATTAAAAAATGATATAATACAGTTGCTTACATTTACATGAGTTATTGAAATTGTCAAATCGAGATAGAGAATAAAGAAATCAAGTCATCAATGTACGTATCAAGACTTCAGTAATAGAGTAATAAGCATTAAATTATATATTGAATAATTTTGAAACTTAAAAAAACTATACATAAATTTGAAGATCGAAAATAAAAACTAGATATTAAGTTTAAAAATTGTAAAAAAAAACGAATATTAATTAAAAATGACAACAAAATAAATACATTACTAATATTAAATTGTTAGTTTTTGATAATCATTTGTTTTCAGATTCCGCTTGAAGTGATTGGACCTTGAAGAGTTGAAAGGCTTTTGGATATTAATATTTGATGGTTGATATTTGTAAATCAAGAATTTCTAAGTATTTGTTAACTTTTTAAGTTTTAAGTTCTAACTTCTAAGTAATCATTTTTGGTTTTTGTCTTTTTGGATGAATGATGATTATAATATTTGGTATAATTTTTGATTGAATAGACTCTTGGAGAAGACAGTTTTGATATTTATTCAACTGTTTTTTTGCTTCAGAGTTCTAAATTTGTGTTTGTGAACAAGTTTGTTTTCGTGAACAAGTTTGTGTTCGTGATCATAGTTTGTGTTCGTGAATGTTTGTGAACTGTTCATGTTCGCGAACAAGCTTATGTTCGACATGTTCGCAAACTCGATCATGTTTGCGAACACCAAACGATCCGAACTCGTACATAGTTATTTGTTCAATCAAGCTACTCGAACATGTTTGAGTTCGACTAAAAGGGTTCGAGTTCGACAAAGTTCGGTTCGTTTGCAGGTCTTCTTATAATGTTTAAGAGATTTCAGGAATAAAAAAAGGAATATCTGTAGAATTTTTTTAAGTCTATTCTTCCTTTGTAGTTTGTACACATGACATGCTTCTTTCATCTATGGATATGTTTGCTTCCTTTTCTAGCACATTAAGGATTTCTGAATTTTCACGGCCTGTTGAAATTAGATAAAATTGAGTGAAGTGCTTGATACAATGCAGTGCATATAATGCAGAATGTTTTTGAGAGGGTGGTCCAGTTGAATCATGGGCAGTAGTGAGATGGATAAACCCACTAAGGATGCGAAAGAGGCTAAGGAGCCAAAGAATCCTACTTCTCAGGTAAACTCACGTGCTTTGACTTTTTTCTTAGTTCTTGATAAATATCTCTGTTATTTGGTATGTAGTTCTGGTTAAATATATGCCTCTTGTTGCACTTTTCATATTTCATTGTTGCTTCTTGGTAATTTCAGGAGCAGGCATCATCCGCAGGTGCTGGTACAGTTACTCCAGACTGGTCTGGGTTTCAGGTTTCACCTCCCGAATCTTTCTTGTTCATTTTTTAAGATTTTTTATTATTTGTTGTCAGCTGATGTCATTGGCTTTGTACAGGCATATTCTCCGATGCCTCCACATGGGTATATGGCAGCAAGCCCTCAAGCTCCTCACCCCTACATGTGGGGAGTTCAGGTTTGATATATTTTCCATTTTATTTTTAATAGTATTCTTTGCTAAGTATAATTGTTTTGCACATTCTTATCTCCCCCATAAGAGGATTCAAACTCTGTAATATTGTATAAAGAAAAGGCTAGGAGTTGCATCTAGTTTTAGGCCTGCCACCTAAAACAAGATGCATCAGACATCTAAATTATTGTCCCATGTGATACTTTCAATTCGAAGGAAAGGAAATAAACAATTGTGCGGGAAAATTGACTTGGAGACGAGGACTTGATAGCTAAGTAAACTCAGTGGTGTATAGTAGTTTTGATTACAAATTTTGATGTAGGTTCTGTTAAAGTAGCACAAGCCTTACATGTATTCTTTTGGATTTTTAGGTTCCCAGTGCTGATAGGAATTTATCAGGCTCGTTATTAAGGGTAACAAAGGATTTTCAGTTCTATTGGTTGAAATGTACGTTTTCCAGGCTATTTGCTGCAGAACATTGAAGAGGGAAGAGCAATCTATAGGTTCACGTCTAAATCACATACAAATCACACCTAGGCAGCTAGGCTAGAATTTGTACTAGTCACTTTTATCTAGCTACTAGCTAGCAATCCCCACTGGGAACAAGCAATGAGTGTGCAAAAGCTTCAAATGAATTTAAGAAAAATGCTGCTTAGGTAGGTATCCACTCACTGCGTTCCACACAAAGTGTCCCATTTTTACTTTAAGAAGTCGATTCTTGTAATCCTAAACTGGAAAAAAAACAGAATTTGTAATTAGTAGTTATTTTGATAGTTTACAATATTCACAATTGTATGGACTAAAATCAAATTAATTGATATTCCATCTGTTCCAAAATATAGGATCATTATTGACATTTTAAGGTCAACTTAAGACATTTTCAAATTCAAAATTGACATGGATTCTTTAATTTTAGTCAATACAATGGTGAATATTATAAACCATCTAAAAAGTACTTCTCATTGTAAGATTTTTTTGTTTCACAATGTTTAATGAATCATCTCAATTTTGAATTTAAAACATAGTTATCACGGCGTCATGGCGAGGTCCGGTGGTAGACCATCAGGATGTAGCCTTCCATGACATCCATATGGTGTCAGTCACTCACAATGTGCAATTTTTACACCATTTATTTTACTTCAAAAGTACATTAAATAAGAAAACTTTGAATACCATTAAAAATACAATTATATTAACACTTGACAATCAAACATAAAATAGTTGTATTAAAAACTAGTAGAACAAGTTAACAAACACCACATAGTAAATTAAGTATCAACTACTAAATAAATATTAGTCTTGAACATGTAGTAGACTAATAGTACTTTAATAGTACAAGTACAATTAACATAAGTTGTCCAAAATAATGTTTGTTGCATGGAAGTAACAAAATAAAAAAATGCATTAATACAACACAAGGGATAGTGGGTCCATCAAATATATATATATATATATATATATATATATATATATATATATTTCTCTTATACTTAGCGTTAACCAAGCAACCTAATGTCCACTGTCCGCTTATTATGTACAAAAGAAGAGAAGAACTTAGAGAAGTAGCAAGCTCACAACAAAAGAAGTCGCAGTTGGTGGGCCTCGTGGGTCGCGGAAGGAGAAGTCGTCGCGTGAAGTCTCTTGGTCTCTCTCAGTCATTACCTCTTTTAATTAGTCGATGGGTCATGGTGACTTTGGCCAAGTTGCTAAGGCCTCGCCTTGACAGCTAGGTGTTGCAAGTCTTTGAAAATGTCATAGCTACTTTGGTTTGAAAATGTCTTAAAAATTAACCTTCAAAAGTCAACACCGATCCTAAAATTTGGAATGTAGGAAGTACTAATTTTGAATTCAAGTCGTCACAAATTGACTTCAAAAAGTCGAGGGACTGTGTGAAATGTAGGTAGCAAAATTCATAATCTCTTAAGGAAAAGATAAAGATAGTGACACCAAAAATGTGGGTGCTATTATTATCTAATTAAATATGGTCTAAAATAGTTTCCGATTTCTTGTTTTTGATAGAAAATCATTTTTGAATGCAAATACGCAAAAAAAGGTATTACCCCACTGTGGTTGTCAACTTTTAAGCATTACACTACTGAACTTTAAAAATATGTAATTAATCGATTGAATTTTTTTAAAAACTATTAATTAAATCATTTCGTGAAATTAATTGGACAAACGTCAAATGTAAGCTGAGATATAAGACATGGATTAAGAAAAAAAAGGCTACAGCCACATAATATTGATGTGGTTGCATCAGACGTGGATCGTGCAGAAGGAAGCCATCATTTATGTATCCCATCTTACCTTTGTAACGGCTAAAATAGATGAAGAATTAGGATTTGGAAAACATACAGAAATTGGGATCAATTAGCTTCAAAAAATTTGGGATTTTTGATGGGTAATTTCTTCTGCTTATAAACCACCAGTTGCAGCGGGTGAAGCAAAGGTTAGGGTTTTGAATTCATGCATAAATTGGGATCGATTGAACCTTTATTTGTCAAAAAAATTTAGGGTTTTTGTTGGGTGATTTATCCCTTTAATTTCACAAACCAACTGTACTTTGGCTTCATCAAATTCATCTTTGCAATTGCTGCAGATTGCAATATTCCGGTTTGAAATTGAAAACCCTAAAATTTTCTCCAAACCCCCAATTCTGCCGTTTGATTCCTCCATCTCTGGTGAAATTATGGTTTCTACTACACACCTAATTGCAAATCCATATCTTACCATCAAACACCCATCAATATATATGTATATTGTTTCTACATATAGAAAGAGATGAGAAGAAGAATAGCAGAACTTTTTATTCCCGTCACAACTTGGGCCCTCTTTGGATGATATTGAGCAGTGTTGGATTATTTTTGGAAGAAGAAAAGGAAGAAAAAGGAATCCAACTGAATAAGGTTTTTTTTGGATGATATTAAGTTGGATGATTTGTGGAAGAAGGAAAAAAGCAGATGAAGAAGAGAACGTAGGTAAGTAATGTGTTTTTTTGTTATTTTTATATTTTAATTTATTCAAGCCTTTTTTTAACCTTCTCCTTTCCACGTAAGCAATGTTTTAATTTTTTATTTTATTTGCACAGACACGTAGATAATAATTAGACTGATGTTCAATTAATTGGACGGAATGTCTAATTTTAAAATTTTAAATAGTTCAGTTGGTTAATTGCATATTTTAAAGTTAAGTGGTGTAATGCTTAAAATTGAACAACCACAATGGGGTAATACCCCCTTTTGCCAAACAAGTTAATTTATGTTATTATAGGCTAATTTATTACGACTCTTAGAAATAGAAAGACGCCTCATAGTAATTATGGAGATCATTGCAGTACTATTGCTGCCCTAGTTTAACCGCTGTTGGCTTGTTCCACTAATCCACTAGTAATATTTCAGTAATATTGCTGCCCTGGTTTAATACACTGCTTCTACTGTACACGGTACAGGAATGAAGTAAGCTACGTGGTAAGGAACGGGGTACAGTGAGGGTAATAGGCTTCTTCGGAATGCCTTGTCTGTAATAAGTTTATTCAAAACGTGAAGAGGTTATTATGGAACATTTTCATATAATAGACATATATGTATACATACATATAAATATATATACTCTTTCTGTATAATGAGGTATTGAAATTCCCCGTTATTGATATAATTGCATGCGGCCAGGGATTTTGAATGAGCATTTCAGTTTTCAGAGATACAATTGGTTTTAGAAATTTACAATATTTATATTAACTGATTGCCTTGTATTTCTGTAACTCATTATTCAGATTATTCAGTAACTTGAAAAAATTAAACACCCAGTAGTTTTCCATATGTTCTTTTGTATTGCTCTTATATTTTCTTTTTTATTATAGACTCCTTTTCCCCCAGGTAAGTGAGTGATTGATTAAATAGCCGAATACCCAAATATACATGTTTACAAGAAGCATACCAACATAATAAATACAAATATTCCTTACTGGAAAATAATAATTAAATGCAAATAACTAAAATAACATGGTTTACAGTACTTAATAAAGTAAAAGTTAATGTAACCATAATACAATCTAAGGTATACATGTCGTTGTCAAATTTCAAAAGTGGCGCTGAATTGGACAATTTGATATGCCCACCGAAATATAAAAGCAAGCATCATAGAGGATAGTTTTACATCATTGCCAAGAGAATACAAAATTGACCAGTCATTGAAAGACCTCAAAGCACCAAGACATGTAGTACACAGTTGTCATGGCGGCGACATTAGTTAAATGCCAGGACGCCGAGGCAGTAAGGCGCCCGCCATGACGTCCATATGGCGACAAGTCGTTAACAATATGATTTATACATTACTTGTTTTACTTTAAAAGTATATTGAATAATAAATTTTATATATTTTAAAACTCAATACATAACAACTAACACTATGGAATACAATTAAAAACACAATAATATGAATACTTCTCAATTAAAATTAAAAATAAAATACTTGACATGAAAAACTAATAGAACAAATCAATAAACACTATGTAGATAATAAAGAATCAACCAAGTCGACACTCATAACACCTTGTAAGTCTAATAAGTAATAAAATTATACCATATAGCAAGTTCATGGGTTATGATGAGTAAAAAATGATTTAATCACTTGGGCCAACTACTAAGGCATGAACCTTGGCGTCCAAGGCGTTTCCTTGTGTCCTTCTCTAGCGCCAGGACTCCTAGTCGTAGCCTAGGTGACACCATGACAACTATGGTAGTACAATGCAATCCACATGTGACATTATCTAAATTAGAATGCACTTTGGCCCATGCCATGTGATGGATCAAGATAGACAACTGTAATTGACAGCAACCCCAAAGAAGCCCAGTCACATCAACGACTTGTCTTCCCCAAGCAAAGTTCCACCACTTCAGACCTGAAAATTCACCTTTCCGGCGACACCGATAGTAGACACTTCTACAGCCCATCAAAATGCAACAAAATGACACTTTGGTTGATAATACACACACGACAGCAGTTACCAATTTAAAACCAATATTTGAGTAATCTGAAAATCCACCATTGCAGAACTGAAATTTACCTTTATGTGACACGGATTTTAAGGGATTCAAAAGACACATCTGGAAATAATATCTTGTAATATAATTTTTCTAAATTATGCTTTAACATCTAAAGTGCAATTTGAAACCCAAAATTATGAAAAGTACTGTATGTAATTGTGTCATTGATGTCTTAAAATCTGTATCTGTGCGACACACATGGTTTTGATTCATGACATTAAAACTGAGACAAAGGAGTAATATTTCTGTGTGTGTAAGAGAGAGCATCTCTACGATGGTAAGAATTCATGAAAGTTTGGGATCTACATGTGGCGGTTTCCTTTCCATGCGTCTAAAGCCCTTACTGTACATGCTGCCTAGAAGAGTAGAAGTGTCGCCATTAAAAGGTCACAGGTGGTTAGTAGGGTTGGGTAATATGGTTTCGTATTTATCCTCAATCTCTTTGCAGCGATTATCAAAAATTATCTTATGATGGTGCATCACTGGTGCAATTTTAACCGCTGGTTTGCAATTCCTTGCTATCTAATTTTCCTGTTCAATTTGCAGCATATGATGCCACCATATGGTACTCCACCACATCCATACGTTGCTATGTATCCGCATGGTGGAATATATGCACACCCATCTATTCATCCGGTAACAATTGGCTGATATTATTGCTTCTTATGTGCATGTTTCCCCCTTCTATTTGGTTGCTACTAACTTTCTTGTGCTTTTGAACTACCAGGGGTCTTACCCATTCAGTCCATTTGCTATGCCTTCTCCAAATGGTGTTGTTGAGGCTTCTGTGAGTTACTTATTATTATAATTTTTTTTTCCTTTTTCCATATGATTTACCATGGAATAAATGTCTTTGGTCAACTTGACTACTAGAAAAATGACATCCACATACAGGGTAATACTCCTGGCAGCATGGAAGTGGACGGTAAGGTGTCAGAGGGGAAGGAAAAATTGCCAATTAAAAGATCAAAGGGGAGTTTGGGCAGTTTAAATATGATCACAGGCAAAAACAATGAAGCTGGTAAATCATTAGGAGCATCTGCTAATGGAGGATACTCCAAAAGGTACTGTTGTTGTTTTTGGCTGATCAATTGCATATAAATGAGCTTGAGTAGTGCTTGAAAGGAAGAAAAGAGAGAAATATTATAATGAATATGTGAGATGTGGTATTACTTATATGGTGCTTGCTTCGGTATATCTACTATCTAGTTACTAAGGGACTTGTTTTACTGGAAATTAATGTATACTGACAAATCTGGATGATAATGAATTTGCAGTGGTGAGAGTGCAAGTGAAGGATCTAGTGATGAAGGAAGTGATGCAAATTCCGAAAATGTAGGTAAGCGTAACGTAGTTGGCTACTTGATTCAGCACTAAATTTATTCAGTGGATTTACTTTTGGTTGATTAATTTACAGCTGTGCTAATAAATCTAGTTTATAGCTAATAAATCTGATTTATTTTTGAAATACTATATAAAGTATAACTTGGAATATGGAACTAATAAATCTTTTGTCTTATTGAATTTTTGCAGGACTCACAAGTGAAGTCTGGAAGCAGGCAAGATTCTCTAGAAGGTGCTCTTAAAAAAATGTTTGAAACGTTTCGAGTTTCGACTGTTTCGGCAGTGTTCTGTGTTACTAATGAATCAGCATCATTTTTTTGGCTACAGCTGAAGCATCTCAGAATGGAAATGTACATGGTTCGCAGAATGGAGGCCAGAGTGCACATCACTCAATGGTCAGTCAGCCGCTTGCTGTCATACCAATATCAGCAGCTGGTGCTCCAGGAGGTGTTCCTGGTCCCACAATCAACTTAAATATTGGTATGGACTATTGGGGTGGTGCAACTTCGTCCGCTATTCCTGCAATGCATGGGAAGGTTCCTTCCACTCCAGTTGCAGGAGGAATGGTTAATAATACCGGATCTAGGGAGAGTATGCAATCACAGCTTTGGTTACAGGTTTTCTTTCTTGTCTTTTTCTCCTCGCACTTCTTACATTGTAGGTCAACTATTGTTCATTTTACTATCACACTAGTTCTTAGTGCACTAAATTTTGTCTTACAAATGTTTGCTTTCTGGTTAATAACCATATGGGTGAAGTGTGCAGTGTCTGAAACCTACAAAAAGGTTAACTTAGTCCTCCCTCTCTTCAAGTCTTCACTATTTTCTTGTAGATGTACTTTAAATTGCTGAAAACTTTCCGTTAAAATAACTGTTTTCTTTTGCCTCTTCAATCAAACTGCAAAAACGAGGGAAAGATGAGTTGATTAGCTGTTAATTCTTCTTTTTCCCCCTCTTATTTGAAATGGGGAAGGGGCAAGGTAAGTTATTTTATTTTGTTTGATATGTGAAGAGCTTTTACTTTAAGACGTGGCCCTCTAGATGTTTTTTTTTGTTTCCCCCGGCTAAGTCCTCTTGTTTGTTCACTAAGGGTGATGGTTATGTTTGTATATAACTAGAATTAGATCCCTGGTTAGTAGTTACTGTATGTAGTGGCAGTTTTGCACTTCTTTCTGTACATTTCTTTACTTATGCTGGGGCGATTCTCCTCATTAGATTAATTATTCAAGCCACATTAAATGAACGGATTTTTAATGAGAGGTTTTGTTGGTTTACTGCAATATTAGTCGCTAATATTGAACACTTGCTTTCAATTCATCAAGTAAAATTCCTGTGCACATGCTCTGTGTCAGTGTTACTAATCTTATCAATTTGAGTAGAGAACTTCTTAAAGCTGTTTCTTTTTCTTTTATTTGTTTTTTGGGTACTTTACTTTCCAATTTAGGTTTACTTGTTGCTTGAGCTGTTGTACACCTATTTGAGATGATTTTCTCATCAATGATCAACCAGTTAAGAGCTTGCAAGTTTTATTGGCTACATTAAAAAAATGAATGTTAAAAGAAGATGTTGCAAATTTTAACTTGGTGCTTTACAACTTGCATTACTTTTGGAGTAAATCACTTTTAGATATGTAAATTTAGTAGCAACTCATATTTATTTTATGTTTCATATATTTGTTGAAATATTCTTCTCATATGTAAAAGAATTGCGATGTTTTATTTGTGCTTTATTTTTTCAGACCGGGGGGGGGGGGGTGATATGTGCCGGTATAATAGGGGTGCAATTATGGGTGATTTCTGATTTGCGCAAGTGTTGGACAGTGGGTTCAACATACTTGCTGCTGTATTATTTTTTTTCACTATTGCTTGTTTGTTCTATATGTTTACTTTTCATTAAAAAAAGAAAAATAAACTAGGAATTTGACAAAATTGACAACTTGACTAGATACTCCATCTGTTCCAAAATAGGGTTAAATAATTTTTTCCCCTCATAAGAATGTTCAAAGTTAATGGCATACCCATGTGGCACCAGTTGACGCTCACGTGGATTATTCACTTGAATAAAACACGATGTGGCAGCGAATTTTGTGTAATAGAAAACTTAAAGAATAAATGTATAACATACTTAACATATAAAATAATTAAAATTAAAAAAATCTTTTAAAAAACAAAGAATTTACTAAAAAAATCAAAATCAAAATAAAACTACACGATCTATTAAAAAAACAAACAATTTACTGCAAAAAATCAAAATCAAAATAAACTAATTATACTACAATAAAAACTAAATATATGTTAAAAAACAAAAGCAAATAAATAAAGTAGTGTTCATCCATTCTGGTTAACCCACCCACAACCATCACTGCACTATATACCAATTTTTTCCGCTTCTTTTCTGACTGGACTATTAGGATAAGAATCAATTGAAGGTTATCTCAAGCGATCAGTAAGAGGAGTGAGAGTTGTTGTCGTCGATTTTCTATCTCTTCGTCCATTCTCTCTTAACACTTTCTCTCTATAGATTCCCAAATTTCTGGGTATACATGGAGCGAGGAAGTGGATCAGAGTTAATTGAGTTATATCAAAGTAGATTCTTTGTGAGAATGGCATGATTGTCACAGTTAGTGGCTAGATCTATCTTAATAATCTCAACTACTTCTTTGATTTTTGGGTTGAACATTTTTCCATTCTTGGGAGAAGCGGGTTGTGTTTTTGCTTTCTAATACACATCTTGGGAGACTTGCATCTCTTTGACATGATTCTTGGGAGAAGAACTGGGTTGTGTTTTTGCTTTTGAGAATTAGCAAGAGAGAGGAGACAGAATTTGATGGCAGTGGTAGTACGGTGGCCCCGACAATGGTGGTGGTGCATGAATGTAGGAGATGGTAGAAGATTAAAATTTTTGTTAAAAAAACTTAAACTCAAATTTAATAATTTTATTTTTCCCAACTCATCAGAACTAGGGGTGTAAATGAACCGAGTCGAGCCAAGTATTAAATTCAGATTTGATTCGTAGAATTTATTGAGTATAAAATCTAGTTTGGTTGAGGTTCGTTTAGGTACTGTGAGCAATTTAAACTTTTGGAGGGAATATGATCAGAGTGTTGATAGAAAATTGTAATTTAAAAAGGTTCGAGTAATTTATCGAACTTTAAAATCTACTCATATTTGAATCGTTTATATTTTGAGTCGAGATCGAATCGATCTTTTAGTCGAGCGAGTACAAATCAAGCTCAAACCGTTTAGTTCATTTTACGACCCTAATCACAACCACGTTATAAAAAGTTCACGTCATATTTCCAGGTCATCATTGCCATTAAAAGTCGATTCATTTAATGTTTTTTGTGACGTTTTGTAAAAACTAGGAGTTCAACGAGTCGGATGAAAAACAAAATTAGTTTGATGCAAATGTAAATCGGACTCTTGCATCATATTACATTTTCTTTTTGAACATTGGTGATGGATGCGTGATTTCTGATTCTCTCTAGTGTTGGACAATGGGTTGTCAACATACTTGCCTGCTAGATTTTTTTTTTCACTATTACTAGTTTGTTCTACAAGCTTAATAGCTGGTGCTAAGCACGGGTAAGCTTAAAAAGAACTTATCATGTAAATTTTATATATAACATTTTTGAACGACATTTTAATTGATCTCGAGTCAACTTAGCAGTCCAAATTTGGTGACTTGATAGCTCAAAAGTTTTTTATTTTTTTTATTTTTATCTTTACTCAATTCTTAGTGACAAATGGTACAATTGTATGTTTAATAATAAATGTGTACTAAAATTTTGTGAAAAGCACAACATTTAAGCTTTTGGGTTGACTTTTGGGAATATCAAAATTTATGACCAAGAAGACATGAAAATAAATAAATAATAATAATAATAAAATTTTGAACTACCTTGTCACCAAAGTTGGACTACTGAGTTGACTCAGTACCAATCAAAATGACTCAGTAATTGCCTTGTTATATATTGGTATAGATATGTTTGCTTTTTGTTAAAAATAGAAAAATCAAATTAGGAATTTGACAAAATTGATAACTTGACTAGATACTCATCCGTTTCAAAATATAAGATCTGATTTTTTGAAGTCAATTTAAGATATTTTAAAATTCAAAAAATTGATATGAATTGATTTAATATTATTAGACAATATAAGTAAGAAATTGTAAACTATCTAAATGATACTACTATTTAGATTCTTCAAGATTTAATATTAGACAATACAATTATAAAATTGTAAACTATTTAAATAGTAATACTACTTACTAGATTCTTCAAATGTTAAATGAATATCAATTTTTAATTCCAAAATATCTCATATTGATTTTGAAAAGTCAAACTTGATCCTATTTTGGAACGGAGGGAGTATTTCTTTGGCTCTTATGTTAAATTTAATTTCATTCGTGGTCTTGTGCTTTAAATTGAGTTTTGATTTAAGATCACTTCAATAAATTACAAACAAGTTATTATGTGGCTATGGTTGGAGTGTCAATTCGGCTTTAATTTTCTCTCTAAAGCTCTTTCAATCCTCGTTCATTTTCCTAAGTACAATTCTTTCTTAAAGATTTTATTTCCTTTTGTTCAGGATGAAAGGGAGCTTAAAAGACAGAGAAGAAAGCAATCCAACAGAGAATCTGCTCGCCGGTCAAGGTTACGCAAGCAGGTATGGATGTATCCCTCATTTTGTTAAATATTGTACTCGTATGGTGTGTACTTGATGATTTCATTATGTGCTCTGTATGGGAGTCAGGCGGAATGCGATGAGCTGGCACAACGTGCTGAAGCTTTAAAAGAAGAAAATGCCTCTCTTAGAGCAGAATTGAGTCGAGCCAGGAGCGAGTATGAGCAGATTGTTGCTCAGAATGCGTCTCTCAAGGTAAAATTATTTATGCAATCCGATGAAGATGCTGCTGCTGCTTGATGCAAAACAAGAATTAAATGCTTTTTTAGTATAATTTCTAACTGTTTCTTTAGGCTTATTGTTTTCACTGTAAAGCTGTCCTGTAATGGGGACGTGCCTTGTGCTGCGTTCTTTTGCTTTTGATAAAATTGCTCTTTTTTAAGGCAAATTAGGTTCCTGTGCAATTTAAAAGAAATAAGAAAAATCAGACATCATTCATTCAATTTGAATACTGCAGGAGAGACTCAGGGAAGTTCCTGGGCGAGAAGATCTACGGTCTGGAAAGAATGACCAACAAGTGGGCAACAAAACTAAACAAACTGGACCAACAGAACCTGTGCAAAGTGGTCATTGAATTCTAGCCACCCTACTGAAGAAAGATATTTGAGGGGCTTAATCTAACCATTTTAGTAAACAAGAAAACCATTTTAGTAAACAAGAAAGTCCTTATTTTGCACAGCGCGTGTAGCTCAAAATTAGTTAACGCTGACCACTTTCACGTTCTCATGTGGGCTATTCTTTTCAAGTCGAAGAACCAGGATGGTTTATAGTCTGTCGAGTGTGTGATATGTGTCGAACCCTTGAATCTGTTGTAGAAAGGGGTAGTGTTTTCACTTATTTTAAATTTGACTGTACTAAATATTTCTTGAGCTACTGCGGGATTATTAATTATTAGTAGGCGCAAATATTATGCACCTATTAAAGTATTCTATACCTCTGCTTGTTATGAACTTGTAGTCATGGAGTGCACTTTATTAGTTAGTTTTTGTTAGAAATTACTACCTCCATTCCATAATAACCGTCTTTTTAGAAGAAAAATTTTATTCCAATTTATTTGTCGTTTACAACTTTCTAGGAGAATAAATTATTTATTTTCCTATATCACCCATAACTTCTCTCATTGTCCCAAGAAATTGTTTTTTTTGTATTAGTAGTTTTTAACTTCACATAAAGGGGTAGTGATGAAATTTCATATAAATTTTAATTCTTAAATGATAGTATTAAATGATTTTTTTAATTCATGTGCATGAAGCTAAAAAGACTATTATTATGGAATGGAGGTAGTAATTAATTATAAGGTAACCACCACAATAAATGGTGGAGCTTTAAAAAGGTTTTAAGTTGATTTAATGCAACTTTAAGTTGCAAAATAATAAGACACTACATCCGAGAAATTTATTTGATATTAAAAGAATTGTGGATGATCACTTGAATGTAAGAGATTATTAATGTATATATTCTCTTCTTAATTTATTTTATTTATCATTTTACAATAGTTATCAACACGAGTTTCTAAAGAATTATGAAAAGAAAATTATCTCAACTCATTGTAAGTATTATTTTATTAAAATTAAATTTGATCATATATATATATATATATATATAGAGAGAGAGAGAGAGAGAGAGAGAGAATTCGGTTCTGGTTCGGACTCCCGCATTTTAGTACCGTTTGGATTTTATTTATTTATTTATTTTTTGTTTTTTATAAACAACTAAAAAAATTTAATATTTTATGAAACTAGATTTTTTCTATAATACAGTGTTTTGGGTGTGATTTGGATACATATAACAAAACATGTATGTACAGATTGTACATACATATTTTTTATATGTATCCAAATCACACCCAAAACACTGTATTATGAAAAAATTTTAGTTCCATAAAATATTAATTTTTTTAGTTGTTTTAAAAAAAAAACAACAAAAAAATGGTCCGCATTTTAACAAAATCCGAGAGTCCTGACTGGATCCTGGCTATATATATATATATGTTACTACTATATATAATAGCGTGCGCTATGCAATAGGTTGCACATCACCTGGCCCGAATATTATTTATATATCTGCCTACATTTTTAGATATGTTTAATTATTACTAACTAGTAGTATTTTTGTATTATTGCATGTGTTTTTAATAGATGTCAAACCTTACAAAACTTGAATTTGCTGCCCTTGACATCTCGGGCAAGAATGACCTATCATGGACCCTTGATGTTGAGATTCACCTAGAGGCAAAGAATCTTGGAGATACAATTAAGGTTGGCAAAATCATGCATCCCTGCAGGATTGTGCAAAATCAATGATTTTTATTCGCCATCATCTCCATGAAGAATTAAAATCTGAGTACCTTACTGTAAAAGATTCTCTTGTCTTATGGAATGATTTAAAAGAAAGATATGAGAATTAAAAATATGTAATCCTCCCAAAAGCTCGCTAAAATTGGTCGAACCTGAGGTTGGAAGATTTTAAAAGTGTAAGTGAGTACAATTCTGCACTTTTTAAAATAATCTCACTATTAAAATTATGTGGGGAGAAAATCACTGATGAAGATATGTTAGAGAAAACATTTACTACATTTCATGCCTCGAATATGCTCTTGCAGCAGCAATATCGAGAGCGTAAGTTCACAAAATATTCTGAACTAATATCATGTCTTTTAGTGGCTGAACAAAATAATGAGCTTTTGCTGAAAAACCATCAATCTCGCCCAACTGATTCTACTCCATTCCCTAAAGCGAATGGAACCTCATTTGTTAAACATAGATGAAATTATGTTCGTGGTCGTGGGCGTGGAAGAAATAATCGATATAGAGAGGATTGTACTCATAATTCTTCAAAAGGGAATAATACACCTTACCATCAGAAGAACCAAATGGCTAGGGTTTTCAAAATAAACCATCAAATGGTCATGAAAATAAGTGTTATAGGTGTGGAATGGAAGGTCATTGGTCATGTACCTGTCGTACTTCTAAATATTTGGTAGATCTGTACCAAGCCTCCATAAAAGAAAGGAAAAAATGAATTGAAACAAAATTTGTTGATCATAATGATGTTGAGGATCCCATGAATTATCTTGATCTTTAAAATGCAGTGGATATGACTTATCTTGATGCCACTGATTTGTATGAGAAAGTTGATGAAAAATTTGACAATTTGATTGGTGATGAAAATGTCCATACCAATTAATTATTTTCTTTTACTATATTATTGCATCTTAATAAGTATGATTGGTGATGAAAATGTCCAAATAAATTAATTATTTTTCTTTTATTATATTATGGAAATGTAATAAGTATGTTTTTAAAGTTTAATTTATGTTTTGTATATATGAAGATGCATGGGTTTAACTGGTAAAATCAATTCCAAGATGACTATGAAAGTTTTTTGTCTAGCGAACAGTGCAACAACTCGTACGATACTTAAAGATAAAAAATATTTTAAAATTTTAAAATTATACAAAGCCAATGTCAATACCATATCAGGTGTATCGAACTTAATTGAAGGTTTTGGAAAAGTGCTTATAATGTTGCCAAACTACACCAGAAGTGTTCTGACTCAAAGGTTTTTATGCTTTTGCATGATCGTCTTGGTCTTCCAAAATCTAAAATGATGCATTGAATTATTGATAACTCCTACGGACATCCCTTAAAGAACCAGAAGATTCTTTTAATTACTGATTACTCATATAGTGCATGTTCTCAAAGTAAATTAATTAGAGTATTCACAACAGTTTTCTTATCTCTATCCCTACACTACAATGCTATTGGGTCATTCCGTAGGATAGAGATTCAATTTTTTCACTATCTACCCAATAGGTTCCTAATATTGATTCCTTAAATATTAAAATTTAAAAGTTGAAATTTGAAAGTTTCAACCGTCAAATCATGTTTTGAACGTTGTAACTATTTTTTATTTAAAAGTAATTGTTGTTTAAATTTAAAAATTATAATTATTTTAATTTAAAAATAGATATTGCTAGAAATCAAAATGTGCAACGATCATTATGTGTTTATGAGAACTAAAGCAATATTATTTTAATTATAAAATAATAAAATTTATAATTATTAGTAATATTTTTTACAAAAATGATCAAAATCAAAATTTGACTGAGTTTTAATTTTTTTATAGTTCTCTTTCTTCTCTAAATCCTCTGTTTAAAAAATAAAAGTGAGTGAATTTGATAGGTATACCCAAATCAACAATTAAGTGAGATAAGATCCTTTAACCAGTATAAAATCGCAATAAATAGGGTGTGAAATGTCATTTTATATAAATAGGGAACATACTTTTGATTCCCTCACCCTGAGGAGTCAAATCATATATAGGGATTAAAATAGAGAATTATATAAGGATAAGAAAACTGTTGGATACTGATTTATTGATATATTCTTCAAATGTGGGGGATAAGGAGTCTATTGAGGAAACTGTTGTGAATGCTCTTACTAAACCATCACATTCAAATATTGTTGTTGAGTGCCCATCTTTCTTAGAAAGAATTCAGGGTGATATATGTGGATCAATGCACCCCACCTTGTGGTACATTCAAGTATTTTATGGTTTTAATTGATGCATCAACCAGATGTTCACATGTATGTTTACTTTTACTAGAAATGTTGCATTTTTTAGACTTCTTGCTCAAATAATTAGGTTGAGAGCACAATTTCCTGATTATCCAATTAGGAAAATTCGTTTAGATAATGCTGGTGAATTCACATCTCAAGCTTTTGATGATTATTGCATGTCAATTGGAATTGATGATGAACATCATGTTGTCCATACACATACGCAAAATGATTTAGCTGAATCTCTTATCAAGAGACTTCAAATTATTGCTCGACCTTTGCTTATAAAATCAAAATTTTCAGTTTCTGCTTGGGGTCATGCTATTTTGCATGCTGCATCATTAGTTCGCATTAGGCCAACTGCTTATAATAAATTCTCATTATTGCAACTTGTGCTTAGCCAACAACCAAATATTTTTCACTTGCGCACATTTGGTTGTGATGTATATGTACCTATTGCACCCCTACAACGCACAAGGATGGGTCCTCAACGTAGATGTAAGACCCCAGTTTTTATAAATAAAGATGAATTTTTATAATTATTATTTTTGAATATTATGGAATAAATTTGATATAATGTTATAGTTGTGGGTAATATTTATAAATTTTGCAAACTACGCAAGTTGTTATAAAATATTCGTTTGGTCGGGAAATATTCTTTTTGTAGGGGAATATTCGTACGACGACACAATCATTGGTGGACCCCATAACGAAAGTATAGTCGTAGTTAGAAAACGACAAAATTATCTTTCTATAAAATAACGGCGGAGGTGTTACCGTTAAAACTGTTGAACTACTCGGTAGTAAAAGTACAGTAATACGCGTTGCTGCATAGTAGCACACAGTTTTGATTATTGATGCTTACATGAGAAGTCACTCAGCTATACTCAATTATTGCTACAGTAATTGCTGCATCATATCTCTTATATTATTGATTCAATTATTGTCACAGTATCATCTGTATAATATGTTATATTATTTAAACAATAATTGAGACGACAAGTTATAAATGATTAATAATTGTTGAAAGATTAAATATGTGTTGATTAAAAATAAAATGATTTCTGGTAATTTTTATTCAATCCTTGATGTATATAAAGAGTCTATTACTAGACGTTTGTGATAAGTTTAATTATTTATGGGGGGCCATATGTCATCATCTAAGAGTCTCTTTCGTAAATAGTAATTATCTTTGTAAATAGTAATTACCTTCGTCAATAGTAATTACCTTCGTCAATAGTAAATACTTTCGTAAATAGTAATAAATCTTCTATAAATAGAGGCCTAGGGCTTCATTATTTTCACGAATTCGTTCAAGCTATAGAGATAGAAAGTATAGAGAGAGTAAGAGAGAAAGAAGAAGAGTATTCGGTTACTACACTACTGCAGTAATCAATCTCCTAATAAGGTAAGGGGTGTTATTCTTTCTTCTTGAAGAGAACTTATGTTATTCCATTCTTTGTTATTCTGTTGGAATAACCTGTAAAAGTGGCATACCCTATACATGACCTGTATACGCGGTATACCCTATACTTGGTGAAATCCTTATGTTATTCCATTCATTATTATTCTGTTGGAATAACCTGTATACGCGGAATACCCTATACTTGGTGAAATCCTTATGTTATTCCATTCATTATTATTCTGTTGTAATAACTTGTATACGCGGAATACCCTATACTTGGTGATATTCATTACTATTCTGTCTTTATATTTCTGTCGGAATATCCTGTCTATGCTATACGCCAGACCTGGTTCCGTCTTTATTATTATTCTGTTGGAACATCCTGTCTGTGTGTTTTACGCCGGACCTGGTTCCATTCTTTATTATTCTGTTGGAATATCCTGTCTGTGCGTTTTACGCCGGACCTGGTTCCGTTATTTATTATTCTGTTGGAACATCCTGTTAGTGTGAATTTCACCTGACCTGGTTCCGTTATTATTATTCTGCTGGAATAACCTGTCTATGCGGTCTATCGCATGCATGGTGATTTCTTTTGTTATTCCATTCTTTATTATACTCAGTTGGATAAAACTTTGACTTCTATACTCCATGAAATTAGTGGAATATCCTTGATATTTGCGCTTCATCCAGTATCTTTTCATGGAAATATTCTTCTGAGCATTCTTGAATTTTACACCACAAAACAGTATCGTGTTGACAATTTGGACGTTAATAATTCCGGGATAAAATAATTCTTGAACTTGTTTTATTGAATTCTTATATCATTGTCATCATCCTCATGTTTATATTTTGTTGAAAGTCATCTTTGGCCTGTAGTGCATAGATGGACTTGGTATGATTATGACCAGGGATTATTCGGTGTAATCATGACCGTAATATTACAAATGATGTAAAAATAAAAAATCCTCATTGGCCCGTAGTGCATTGATGGACAGTTGTTGGCATGATCATGACCATTAATGAATACACAAATATTCTTGGCCGTAGTGCATGAATAATTGTGGTCGTGATACAAAAGAATATCCTTGGCCGTAGTGCAGGGGTGATTCGATGATGTGGAATATTTATTAAGCTGAGTCTCAGCTATAACAGTGATGAAAAACCTTTTAAATCATAAAAGATAGTAGATTTTATTTTCTACTTGACTCTTTTAATGGATTGCTGATTCTGCTGCAGTTAAACTTGATGTTTATTATATTTTATCAGTTTAACACTGTTGAAGGCTAATGATAATTTATTCTGCATTATCTTAGTCATAATATTTCTTACTGGCTAGTTGAGCTCACCCTTTCTTTCACTGTTCTCTTCAGAAAATGAGAATATAGCTGGGACGAGTCGGGGAACGGAGTGATGGACCAGAGAATAGTATTAGTAGTCCTCATTATTCTGTTAAATAGTGTGACAATAATTGTATTGAGGACTCCTTTTGAGTTTGTATGATCTCTAGTAGACAATTATTGTATTCAAACTCACAGTTGTATTTTGTCGTATTATACACGACAGTGGTGTTAGTAAGTTGTATTTGAATTCTGTACCATGTATCTGACGACTCAAGATGGGTGATGTATACCTAATTTTGGGGGCGTCACAGTAGACTTAGAATTTATACGAGTTTTGATTCCCCATTTATCATTAGATATCTTGAGCCTCTAACTGGTGATGTTTTTAAGGCACGTTTTGAGTATTGTCATTTTAATGAAACAATTTTCCCACAAGTAGGGGGAGAAAAATCATTGCCTGAAGCACGACGTGAGATTACTTGGAATATTTCGATGTTATCTCATCTTGATCCTCGTACAAATCAATGTGAATCTAAAGTTCAAAGGATTATTCATTTGCAAGGAATTACAAATCAATTACCAGATGTATTCACTGACAATAAAAAATAGTGAAATCTCATATTCCAGCTTCTAATACTCCATCACAAATTGAAGTCCCTATAGGATAATCAATTAATACAACAGTAAATGAATCAAAGCCACACCTGAAGCGTGGAAGATCGATTGATTTTAAAGATAAAACTTCCCAGAAGTGGAAAGTACAAGAAAAACAAGTTGCAGCCTATAAAGAGGCTATACCCATGAAACAGACCACAAAGATAATTGATCTATCCAAAACTTATGAACAAAAATCTCCTGAAAAAAAAACTCTTGAAAATTTATCCCTTGAAATGGATGAGTTATCTCTTAAAGAGGATCAGGTACCTGAAAATAACGATATCTCAATACATTATGCACATACAGGAGAAGTATTGGATAAAAATAAAATTATTGTAGATAATATATTTTCATACAAAGTTGCTTTCAATATTACCAGAAGTAATGATCATGAATATGAATCACAAACCGTTGATGATTGTCAAAGAAGAAATGATTGGCCAATGTGGAAAGAGGCAATTCAAGCAAAATTAAATTCACTATGTAAATGTGAAGTTTTTGGACCTGTAGTCCGAACACCTAAAGGTGTAATGCCTGTTGGATATAAATGGGTATTCATACGCAAACGAAATGAGAAAAATGAAATTATAAGGTACAAAGCGTGACTTGTAGCACAAGGTTTCTCGTAGAGACCCGATATTAATTATGAAGAAACATATGCTCCTGTAATGGCCTCAATTACATTCATATTTTTAATTATCTTAGTAGCAAAAGAAAATTTGGATATGCGATTAATGGATGTTGTTACAGCATATCTGTATAGATCATTAGATAATGATATCTACATGAAAATCCTTGAAGGATATAAAATGTCTGAAGCATATAATTCTACGTCTCAAAGTATGTATTCTATCAAGTTACAAAGATCCTTATATGGCTTAAAACAATCCGAACGCATGTGGTATAATCGCCTCAGTGAATATCTTTTGAAAGAAGGATTTAAAAATAATATAATTTGTCCATATGTTTTTATCAAGAAATCAGAATCCGGATTTGCTATTGTTGTAGTATATGCTGATGATCTAAATCTTATAGGGACCCTAGAAGAGTTAACAAAAACAACAAATTATTTAAAAAATGAATTTGAGATGAAAGATCTTGGTAAGACAAAATTCTGTCTTGGTCTGCAAATTGAACATCTTCCAAATGAAATTCTTGTTCATACATCAACATACACAGAAAAAGTTCTGAAGCAATTTTACATGGATAAAGCTCATCCTTTGAGCACTCCAATGGCAAGTTAGTCATTTGATGTCAAGGAAGATTCTTTTCGATAACAAGAGAATGATGAAGAAACTCTTGGTCCTGAAGTATCATACTTAGTGCAATTGGTGCTTTGATGTATCTTGCAAATTTTCACACGACCTGATATAACATTTGAAGTTAACTTACTAACAATGTATAGTTATGCACCAACTCGGAGACATTGGAATGGAATTAAGCATATTTTTCGATATCTTCGTAGGAATACTCATTTTGGATTATTTTATCCAAATAGATCAAAATCACAGTTAGTTGGATATGCTAATGCGGGTTACCTTTCTGATCTACACAAAGGCCGATTACAAACAGGATACTTATTTACTTATGGAAATACTGCTATTTCATGGAGATTTGTTAAGCAAATAATTTATGCTACTTCCTCAAATCATGCAGAGATTATTGCAATTCACGAAATGAGTTGTGAATGTGTTTGGTTAAGATCGATAATTCAGTATATTCGTGAGAACTATGGATTATCATCAATCATAAATAGTCCAACAATAGTATACGGAGATAATGCCGCTTGTATCACTCAAATTAGGGGAGGCTATATCAAAGGTGATATAACCAAGCATATTTCACCAAAATTCTTTTATACACATGAACTCCAGAAGAGTGGTGATATTGATGTCAAGTAGATGCGATCATGTGATAATTTGGCTGATATGTTCACTAAGCCATTATTAACTGTGACTTTAAGAAGATAGTACACAACATTGGCATGCATCGACTTAAGAATATTTTACCATGAACAATGGTACTCATGAGTAGGAGTAATTTTTTTGAAGGATATGTGCTGATTGTACTCTTTTTCCTTCGCTAAGATTTTTTTCCCATTGGGTTTTTCTTTGCAAGGTTTTAATGAGGTAATCCTATGGCACTAGAAGTTATACAAGAATATTGTACTCTTTTTCTTAACCAAAATTTTCTCACAGGGTTTTTCTTTGGTAAGATTTTTAACGAGACATATTCTTAGGAAGTGGTCATCCAAGAGGGAGTGTTAGAAATTAATTAATTGGAAGGTAACCACCACAATAAATGGTGGAGCCTTAAAAGGTTTTAAGTTGATTTAATGCAACTTTAAGTTGTTTTAATATAGAAGGTTAGCTTATGATTATATATATATATATATATATATATATATATATATATATATATATATATATATATATATATATAGAGAGAGCTGCAGAAAAATAAGCTGGTGAGACATCACATCCGATAAATTTATTTGATATCAAAAGAATTGTGGATGACCACTTGAATGCAAGAGATTATATATATATATATATATATATATATATATTGTTCTCTTCTCAAATTATTTAATCTATCATTTTACAATAGTTTTACCAAATTTATCAAATTAATGTTCTGAGTTGTGGTTTGAGTTTTAGGTTGTGGATGGTGCCAAAAGTTTTGAGGTTGTCTACATAATACTAAGTGCTAATAATGTGGTTTTAAAATTGCTATTTTTTACTCCGCTTAGATCTGTGCAAGTTCAACGCATTAACCAGTTTGCCCATAACATATAAGTTAGTCAAATTAATTTATAAGTTAATTTTTTATTATTCAAGTGTTTGGATGTGACTTATTTTTTAATTTATAAGTTGAATCAAATAGTTTTTGAGAAGTAATAATTTTTCACTTCTCAAAAAAATAACTTATAAGTTATTTTAAACTATACCTCGCAATTTAAGTTGAAAAACATATAGTTAACCAAAATCACTTGGATCTATTGGGTTGGTTAACTAGTTTTTAGGTTATGGATTGATTCGGTTTTGGATCCATATTATTAATTACAAATATGGGTTGAAATTAGTTTAATTAGTTTTGACCCATATTCTATAATAACCAGTGCTTTGAAATATGAAAATTTTGACTTATTTATGTAGATACAACACACTTGTGAATTTAATATATAAACTTTTACTATAGACATAGCTTCATCAACATTTTATCTAGGGTAATTAATCCACCTCCACCCCAAAAAAATAATATTTATTAATTATGTATACACCCCCACCCTGCCCACCCGGCCCACCCCCACCCCTCACCACTCCAAAAAAAATATTTATTGATTATGTATACACCCCCACTCGCCCTCCCGCTCTCCCGCTCCAACCATCCCCACCCTTCCCCCACCCCCCAACCCCCACCCACTACCCTCCCTAAAAAATTAATTGATTATGTATCCCTAACCCTCCCCCCCCCCCCCCGCACAGCCCCACCCACCCATTGTAAACATTCGAAATTTTGCATTACTGTTACTAACCATGCATGAGAGCAGAATCGTCTTCAGGAGACAACCCTGTAAGTCAAATCATCAAAACTCCCAGCCCCGAAAACAACCCCGAGAGATTAAATCAAGCCCCAACAATAACCCAAGAGATCAAATCCAAGCCCTGGAGACAACCCTAGGAGATCAAGTTCAAGCCCCGGTGACAACCCCAGGAGATCAAGGCAAAACCCGAAGATAACCCTGGGAGATCAAACCAACCTCAGAGACAACCCTGAGGACTATTAGAAATTAACATCAGTCTAATCTCGGAGACAACCCTGAGAACAGACAACTACGACTTGCATCAAGCTCGAAACCAATCTGGGAGGGGAAAAATAGTAATTTTGCCAACTTAACATCAAATCAACCTAAATCACTACAAGAAAAGTCATGCAGAACCATAACATCTATCTTGAGTGAAAATAGCATAAGATAGCTCAACGGATAGACTGCGAAGACTTGAAGATCTGATCATGGACCCATCTTTTTGGATTCATAAAATGTCAATTCTCATGTCAATGTGTAGCTCTCGTCAAGGGCTTTCCGGAAAGGTATAGTACACCTCCATCGCATTCTCGAATTGAAAGTTATAAGGTTTGAGCGGATAGCGCGTTAGCCTGAATGCACATACTTCGAGACAAAGGGACCCACGGGGCCCGGGCCCACCCAAGGAGCCGTAGGTAGACCTGTGGCCACTTTGGTATATAAATAGACCCCCCATCAGCTAAAAAGAAAAAGAAAAAAAAAGAGAAAAAGAGAAAAAACTCTGTCCATTTCAGCCCTTAACCTCTTCTAGAGTGTTCTAAACTTTGATAGTCTTCTTTCTAAACACTTTTAGACACATATTCTACAATATATCAAATTTTAACTGGTGGAAACCGAGTTTTCAAGCTCCAAAAGCGGTGTGAAGCCTTCTTTACAGTGCACTATAAGAATTTTTTCAGATTTGAAGATTTTTATTGCTTTAATATATATATATATATATACCTACTTGGCCTAGATTTCTAATTCGTGGCCTTTTACTGCTTTTATATATATAATCATATATATATATATATATATATATATATATATATATTTACATTCCCAGTTTGGCCTGAATTCTAATTCGTGGCATTTTTACTGCTTTAATATATATATATATATATATATATATATATATATATTAATATTAACTGTTTACTGCATTTAAATATCTGTTTTAACCGCTCATTCAATGTAAATCCATAATATTCAAATTCATGGACTAGATTTATCTAGATCTAGCCATATCTAACTTTTAACCAGTCCAAAAGTTGCTAAACTGAAACCGTTGAGCTAGAATGACTAAGATTTATTTAAATCTAGTTTTCTTTCTAGTTTTTATTATGTGGGTCTAGGAGCCACGAGGTCTAAGATCCAGCTAACAGATCTATATCTGGTTCCCACGATGGACCCTTTTCACCTGTACAGCCAGCTTGTAAATTATTTATGGTGTTTGGACATCCTTAGATGGCTTTCATGCCCATAAGGAATCCGACACTGCTATGCATATTATTTTGTTGAAGATGCGAAAAGCATCTCAAGAATAAAATCAGATCAAGCTGAATACGGAGTAAAACGGAAGTATTAAAGGCCCCAATTACTATGTGAGTATAAGGGTTTGAAAAACCTATTTTCAAAACATTATTGTTATATCTTACTTAAAATTGAATTTTTATACAAATCAAACCATTTGTATATAGGTGCAAACGAGGCATAACATTACTTCTAAATTACTGCACTTAGGCTCAATAAACACACAAACACACTTCAGATAAATTAGGGAATTGAAAAGTCACGGTAACCGTGTTTTCACAGAAGTTGGGGGGTACCTAACACCTTCCCCCTGCTTAATCAAGCCCCTGAACTTTGTGAATCTCGGTTTCCAAGGCATGTTAAACAGAGTCCAACCATTGGGCCTTGGTGTAGACCTTTTCAAAATCCGGTTGAGTTGGTACAACCATTTCAAAACTACTAACTGGCGACTCTGAATTTTCAAATTGTTGACATTTTGTGTTGGACTCTTTTTAAACTCACCTTTTCAAACAAAACCTAACACATAGAGAACATAAAAGGTAAAAAGAGGAATTCTAGAAAAGAGGAAATTTTTCCCGACGTCGATAGGTGGCGACTCTGCCGGGGATAATAGAGGGCTTAAACCGCATTTCAAACTTTTTAAAAACCCTTCTTATCTGCTTGTGTATAAATGCTGTATTTACATTGAATGGATGCGAATGAATGCTTTATTTACCGCACTTTAGTGCCTCGCATAATATCTGTATGTTATATTAGTGTTTCACACAATGTCATCATTTCATACTGTGAGACACGATGTATGTGAATGTATGTTGTGTGATTCCTCCACCAGGAGGCAAAATCGTCAGTGTTTGATTACTGGACTCAACGGAGACTAATCCCGCGAGGCTTAGGAAAGGCACCACTCAGATCCGCTCCAATTGAAAGATCGAATTAATTTCCCATCTAGTAAATTGCGATGATCTGGGAACCTTCCTCCCAGAAAGCCTGAGAGAGTAGCCTAAGATAGGTCAGTCTCTAATAAACCAAACGCGAAGGGAAGTCTTTTCATGCCTTTCCCTTTCAATTCCATGTAAATTCTGATTTAATGTAAATTATAAATCCATGTAAATATAAAGGAAGATGTAAATATGCATTCCTTTCCCTATCAAAACCTGTCATGCTATCCTGCCATCAAAATAACTAACATCTGTTTTGCAGGAAAACATTTAAAAAGTCCTAAAACAGACATATTACATAGCATGCAGCCTATTAATGTTTATCTAGACTAAACTACATAGTCTTTTTGTAGGGAAACAAGTGGTCCTGTTACCCGTTTAAAGTCCAAAAAGGCACTAAGCCCACCTTCAGACATTGCTGCAAGTGCCCAACTTGAATCTACTCCTGTTTCTCAAGAGGAGTTCGAGGGACTAAGAAATCAGATAGCAGAATTAGCTGTCTTTTTGAAAGAACAAAACAAACAGACTAAGGGTCCACAAATACCCACTCAAACAGAATTCTCTTCACAGGGAGGAATCAAGGGTACTGACAAGAAGGAAAAGGAAGTACAGATACTTGAGGATCAAACTGAAAAATTTAACAAAACCCATGAAATCATCAATCTTAAAGAAGATCAAAAATGTGATGCCCCTAAAATAGGTATACATTACCCATTCTGAGTCGCCAAATACATGATACATAATTCAAATACAACTTAATTATACAACTGTCGTGTAAAATACTGACAAAACATAGTTAGGAGTTTTAACACGAATATTGTCTCATAGACAATATCCAAACTCAAATAGAGTCCTCATTACAATTACTATTACACTATTGCATAGAATAGTGAGGACTAATAAAGCAACCATCTGGACCGTCACTACATTCCCCGACTAGTCCCAGCTGTATTCTTATTTTCTAAAGAGAACAATGAAAGCAAAGGGTGAGCTCAACTAGCCCAGTAAAAGATATTATGACTAAGATAATGCATAATAAATTATTGTTAGCCTTGAACAGTGTTAAACTGATAGAATACAATAGACAACAAGTTTAACTGCAGTGGAACAAACAATCCATTAATAGAGTTAAGTAGAGCATGATATCTACTATCTTCTATGATTTAAAAGTTTATCATCAATTTTATCGTTGAGACTTAGCTCAATAAATAATACACATCACTGAATTATTCATGCACTATGGGCCAAGGATATTCATTATTATCACATCTACGAATCATCCATGCACTACGGGCCAAGGATATTCATTATTATCACCAATGGTCATGATCATGCCAACAAAAGTCCATTAATGCACTTCGGGCCAATGAGGACTTTTACCACATCATTTGTAACATTACAGGTTATGATTATATTGATACATAGTCATAATCATACCAATCAACAGTTCATCTATGCACTACTAGCCAAAGATGACTTTTATCACAATATAAGCATGAGGATGATATAAGCATTAATCAAACAAAATCAAGGATAAATGTTAAAGATTTTTAATTTATTCAGAGTTTAAAAATGTCCAAATTATCAACATGACAACTACTTTGTGGAGTAAAATTCAAGAATAATATTCTAAAAATAATTTGGACAGAAAAGAAATCAATTTTTGTCATGAATAGTACCCCTGGTGAATAGTACCTGAGTGAATAGTACCACGTAAATAATACTTCGTGAATATTACCCCATGAATAGTACCCCGACATGAAAAGATCAAAATTTAACAAGAATATTCAGAAAAATATTCTTGTGAAATGATACTAGATGAAGCACAAATTTCAAGGACATTCTACTAATTTCAAGGAGTATAGAAGTAATACTTTAACAAAATGAGTGTAGAATTCCGAATATGAAATAGAATAATATTACTTACATACTATATAGTATGAAATAAAATATTATTTCTTACGAATATTGAATAAAAATAATATCCCTTACCCTAAAAGGAGAGTATTTCTGATTGGTAGGGCGGGGATATTCTTGAAGAAAACTTATACTATTTTCTACGCTCAAGGACTTTCTTAAACTCAAAATAAATACGCTCAATATTATAGAAGAAGAATTCTCTGATTCTGGTGTAATTTTTAATTCTAAAGTAAGCATCCTATTTATAGGAGAATGGCATGATACTATTTGAAAAGAAAAATCACTGACGCACAGTAATAGAAATTCAAGGGCACTTCTTCAGCTGAAAATTTGATTTACTATGCAACACTATGCAATAAAATATAATATATTCTATTTTTCATAAAAAACAAAATCTATTATAATATAATAATAATAATAATAATAATAATAATTAACTCCCTCCCAACCAAGTTATCTCCCCCAGTGAACTTTGATATATATATATATATATATATATATATATATATATATATATATATATATAAAACAAAATTGAGATAACTTTCTACCGACAGTTTTGAAAAAATGGGTAAGTGGGGGGTCCATATAATAAACAAAATTTACAACAAATACATCATAAAAATCTCCTCTATTTATCTCAATTCACTTGGATTCACAAAACACATTTTTAATAACATTTATCATTAATATTATAACTCACTATATTAACAATCCGATTATTCCCAAAATAGACGGGGCTTTTTGATAAGTATTTCTCCTTATTGGCGCTCAATTAGGTGACCAAACCCCTTTCCTCGACAGAACTTTTTAGACATCGTCAATAATATAAATAATAATATGAATAACTTTGTCATCTCAATTATTGATTTAATAATATAAAATATTGTGACAGTAATTAAATCAATAACGTGAGATACTACACATCAATTACTATGGCAATAATTGAATAAAATTGAGTGACTTCTCCCGTAAGCATCAATAATCAAAGATACTGTACAATATCGTGTGCTACTATGCAACCACGCGTATTACTGTACTTTTATCATCGGGTATTTCAACAGTTAACGGTAAAACTTTCGTCGTTATTTTTATAAAAAGATATTTCTTTTGTTTTCCAACTTCGACAATAATTCCGTTGTGGGGTCCACTAATGGTTTTTATATATTGCCGGATCATTTGAATAGTTTTTCGTAGTCATGCTTACCAATTTCGGTCCCAACAATGTTGCTTCACCCACTTCATCCCAACATACTGGAGAACGACACTTTCGTTCATACAACGCCTCGAATGGAGCTATGCCTATACTTGCTGGATAACTGTTGTTGTAGAAGAACTCCATTAATGGCAAGAACTTGTCCCAACTTCCTTTGAAGTCAAGGACATAAAGCCTTAATAGATCCTTAAGAGTGTGAATAGTCTTCTTCGACTGCCCGTCCATCTGAGGATGATATGCCGAACTGAATCATAAATCCATGCCCATAGCTTTCTGCAAACTAACCCAAAATCGTGAAGTGATCTTGGGTCTCGATTAATAACTATGGATACTGGCATACCATGTAGTCTTACAATCTCATTTATGTATATACGAGCAAGACGTTCAAGTGAATATATTTCTCGTATAGGTAAAAAATAAGCAGACTTGGTTAATCTAGCAACAATGACCTAAATTTCATCTACGCCTTGAGAAACCTTGGGAAGACTAGTAACAAAATCCATGGTAATGTGCTCCCACTTCCATTCTAGAATTTCAAGTGGTTGCAATGGACCTTTTGGCACTTGATGCTCAACCTTGGCACGTTGACAAGTTAAACACCTTGAAATAAATTCCGCTATCTCTCTCTTCATATTGCTCCACCAAAATGTATGTCAAAGATCACGATACATTTTGGTACTCCCAGGATGGATTGCAGATGGTGTGTTGTGCGCCTCCATCATGATTTTATACTTCAAGTCAGAGTCATTAGGAACACAAAGTCTGGAGTTGACTCAAAATATTCCCTCTTCATAGATTCTTACTTTTGAAATAGCACCTTCTTGCACTTTCTTCTTTATACACATCAGCTCCAGGTCTGTAGCTTGAGCATTTTTAACTTTTATCGATTAAAGTCAGTTCTACTCGTATATTTAACATCATCACGTGGGTCCCTGAAGTCTTTAACTCTATCTCCATCCTTTGTAAGTCATACAAAATGGGCCTTTGCGTTGACAATATCACGCTCGTACCCGCATATGATCTTCTACTCAATGTGTCACCTACTACGTTCGCTTTTTCAGGATGGTATTGAATGGTATGATCGTAATCTTTCAACAGCTCGAGCCAACGTCGTTGCTGCATGTTAAGTTCCTTTTGGGTGAAGAAATATTTGAGGATTTTATGCTCCGTATAGATCTCCACTTTCTCCCCATACAGGTAATGCCTCTAGATTTTAAGCCCAAAAATGACAGCTGCCAACTCTAGATCATGAGTAGGATAATTCTTCTCATATTCTTTGAGTTATCATGAGGCATAGGCTATGACTTTCCCATGTTGCATGAGAACACATCCTAAACCTTTGCCTGAAGCATAGCTGTATATGACAAATCCCTCCGAACCATATGGTATTGTCAGAACATGTGCTAAAATGAGTCTCTTCTTGAGTTCTTGAAACTCTTCTCACATTCCTCGCTTAAATCAAATTTTGTATCTTTTCGAGTCAGCTGAGTTAATAGAGTAGCGATTCAAGAAAATCCTTCCACGAATCTCCGATAATAACCAGCTAAGCCGAGAAAGCTACGTACTTTGGTCACTGACTTAGGTTGCTCCCAGCTTTGTATTGCTTCAATCTTCGCTGGGTCAACAGATATTCTGTGATTTGATATCACGTGCCCAAGGAATGTTACTTCCTCAAGCCAGAACTCATATTTTTTTCAACTTGGTATATAACTTGTTTTCATGAAGCTTTTGGAGTATTAACCTCAAGTGATGCTCATGATCTTCACAGCTTTTGGAGTATATGAGGAGGTCATCAATAAAGAAAACCACAAAATGATCCAAATATTCTTTGAATACTCGGTTCATTATGTCCGTGAAGGCAGCAAGAGCATTAATCAATCCAAAAGACATGTCTAGGAATTCATAATAGCTCGTATTGAGTTCTGAAAGCAGTCTTTGGAATGTCATCGATTTTAATCTTTAAGCTGATTATATCCGAAACGAAGATCGATATTTGAAAAGAATTTGGCACCTTGCAACTGGTCAAACAGGTCATCAATGCAGGGTAACAGGTACCTATTTTTGACGGTGACATAATTCAACTCCCGATAGTCAATATAAAGTTGCATACTTCTATATTTCTTATTTACGAATAAAACAGGAGCACCCCAAGGAGACGTACTAGGACGAATGAAATCGATGTCTAACAATTCTTGTAGTTGGGTTTTTAACTCATGAAGTTCAATAGGAGCCATTCGATATGGGGCTTTGGAAATGAGTTTTGTACCGGGTTCAAGGTCAATAAAGAATTTAACATCACGTTCTGGGGGTAGACCTAGAAGTTCTTCAGGAAATATATCAGGAAATTCTCTAACAACAAAAATATTATCCAAATCTGATTTGTCTTTATTCAAATCCATAACATGAGCTAAGAAAGCTTGGCATCCATTTTTCAATAAATGAATAGCTTTGTGGCTTTATATGAAAGTGATTGATTTTAGTGGTTTAGTTGTTTGAATTCGTAAAACAGGTTGGTTAGGAATATGAAAACTAACAACCTTACGAAAATAATCAATTTTGCCATGATGAGTGGTTAACCAATCAATTCCTAAATTCACATCAAAAGCAAGTATCTTTAAAGATATAAGATCAACAGGTAATGTGATAGTGCCAACTTGGATCAAGTAAGATTTATAAACTGTAGATGTAATAAAGGTTTCAACCAACGGAGTTTCAACAGATAAGTTAAAGTCCAATTTCTTCGGAGTCAAGTTTAAACGTTGAGCACAAGCAGGAGAGATAAAAGAATGGGTAGAACCGGTATCTAGTAAGGTATAAATTTTGCAAGAATTCAAGATTAACTTACCCGTAATCACCTCGTTCGGGTTCCTCACGTTTTGGCCATTCACGACAAACGCTCTTCCAGGAACCGTTGAGTTCGACTTATTCGGGATAGCTTTTGGAGTCACCATCCCCGCTGAACTTGGTTTTGCTACAGAACACTCTCGGGCTATATGACCCTCCTTTCCACAGTTATAACATACCTTGGATTGTTGTGGGCAGTTTGGGCTGATATGTCCCTCTTTCCCGCATTTGTAACACACGACCGGTGGTTGTTCTCCTCCCCTAGTAACAGTTGATGCTGGTGTTGCTGCTGATGTCTTCCCGTCATTGTTGAATCTCCTCTTTTTGAAATTTCCACTAGACACACCTCTTCTATTATCCGTATTCTTCCCTCCTCGCTGGTTATCATTGCTCCGATGACTGCTGTCATCGGTATGACCCTGGTTGTGATCCCTCGGTTGAGTGTAATCATTATCTCGCTCTAATAATTGAGCCCTGTTGACAACATCTGCATATAAAGAGAATTTTTGAGAGATAAGAAATTGACGAATCTCAGGTTTTAGACCTCTCAGAAACAACCGCGCCATATATTCATCATTCTCCACCAAATGAGGTGCAAACCTGGATAACTCTTCGAACTTTGCCTCGTACTGAGACACCGTCATGTTGTTCTATTCCAGTCTAATAAACTCTACCTCCTTCATATGACGAATACTTTTTGGAAAGTACTTGTCATTGAACAGTTTCTGAAATCTTTCCTAAGACATGTTAAGTGCGGCTGGCCGGGCGCTTCACGGATTCCCACCAGTAATCTGCCTCACCACGGAACATAAAGGTGGTGAATGGAACCTTCTGTTCCTCCGTGCATCCAAGAAATCGAATATCTTGGTAATTTGTTTGACCCACTTTTCCGCCTTAATCGGATCAGGCTTTCCCCAGAAATCTGGTGGTTCCAACTCCTTGAACTTTTGGCTGTGACAGACCGTGCGTTGCCATCATTTCCACCCGTATTTTGTACACAAGTCTCCATCATCTGATTTTGCATGAACTGCATAAAGCTTCTAAACATTCCATCGTTCATCGTTTGCTCGGTAGTGTTGTTTACAGGAGGAATATTGCCTTCGTGTTGCACGTTCTCCTGGTTTGTGACTAAAGGTTGTTCCACAGTCTCATACACTCCATTGTTAATGTTCTCAGCAGCCATTATTAAATACTGCCATAAAACAAAGGTTAATTAAACAAATTAACATATCACATAATATCCCTATATTATGACCAACCAACAAATAAGCTTAGATAGGACACACTAGCGAAGGATTTACTTATCTCTCCCCTCCTAGTTCTATTCCCCGATCCCGCTAGAGACTATATCCCTAAGCTCTGATACCAACTGTGACGCCCCCAAAATAGGTATACAACACCCATTTTGAGTCGCCAAATACATGGTACAGAAAGCAACTAAAACTTCAATAATACAATTGTCGTGCAAAATACGACAACACATGCTGTGAGTTTAAATACAAATATTATCTTCTAGACAATATCAACACTCAAATAAGTCCTCATTACAATTATTCATACACTATTTTACAGAAATAGTGAGGACTGCTAAAACATCTTTCTATAACCATCACTCCATACCCCGACTCGATCCTGCTATGTTCTCAACTCATAAGAAGAAAAATGGAACAAAAAAGAAAAGGGTGAGCTCAACTAGCCCAGTAAAGAATATTATGACTAAGATAATATACAACAAATTGTCATTAATCTTTAACAGGGAAAAATATGATAGAATACAATAGACAACAAATTTTAGATCAACAACTACATCGGAAACATCAATCCATTAGAAGAGTCACGTAGAGAATGAATTCTACTATCTTCTAAGATTTAAAATTTCATCATCAATATTTTATCCCTGTAACAACAATCAATATACATCTTTAATCAAATATTCATCTTTGCACTACAGGCCAAATATATTCATTTGTGTTACCAGTTGGTCATGTTTGTCTCAACACCTGTTCATCTTTGCACTACGGGCCAAAGATATTCAGCAATATCATCATTTAAGACTGATGCTGATGAAAAATACTTTAAAGTAAACGAATCCAGTGAGACAGAAGGAAAAATATTAGGGATTTGTATAACAGTTTATCTAAGATCAATAATACTTCATAATAATCAATTGTGAAGCAGAATTCAAAAATAATGATCAAAACATGGATACAATTAATAGATAGTAGCCAAAATAGACATCTTGGACAAAAAGGAAAATTTTTATTTTTTGGTGAATAGTGTCGTATTCGTGAATAGTGCCGTATACGTGAATAGTAACCTCAACATAAAAAATTCCAAATTTGATTAAAAAGTTCACCAATATTTCGGCAGAAAGATATTGAAGAAAATTATAACATTTAAGAAGAAAATAACATCTCTTACCTCAAAATAACGGTACTTCTGATCGGAATATTAGATAGAAAGTCGAAGAGAACTTGTACCGAACAACAACTCTCAAAGTATCAAAATACTCACAAAACTACGCTCGATAATCTAGAGAGAAAGAAAACTTATTTCTGGTGTGATTTTCAATTCTAACCTAAGCGTATATTTATAGGAAAATGCTAGAACGACATAGGAGACTAAATAATAAAATAATATTATTTAATTAACAAATTCTCTACGCATGCTTTGAATAAGTCTAGCATGCCTTCTTTGAAAAACAAACTAGCAGCCCACATGCTTGAAAAACCAAAAGTGGGTCCCACCCAAAATTTAATAAAAATTATTTTATTTTCCGAAACTTCAACAATTCATAGAAAATAGCTTGTTTATCAGGAAAATACAAATTTTGTGTCCATTCTGCCTGAAATCGAATTCTCTACAACTTTTTAGCTTAAATTTTTTCTAAATTCCAAATAGAAAATATCCAATATCCACAAACGGGTGATTTTTAATACCTCCCTTCTGACAAAATACTGATAAAATACCTCAGCATTAATTTCTTCATTTATAACCACATAAAATAAATAAATCCATCATTTATATCCACATCAAATAAATATTTCCTTATCATATAAATCAATAATTAATTATTCACAAATAATATTACAGAATCACAATTATGACAACCAGACCGTTCCCAGGAAAGAGGGGGCTTTCCAATAAGGATTTCTCCTTACTGGCGCGCTAATTAGGTGACCAAACCTCTCCTTGACAGAACTTTCTAGACATTGCTAATAATGCTATCTAATAATATTATTTAAATAATATGAATTATTGATCTGATAATGGGAAATACTGTGCAGTGACAATTATTAAAACAACAATAATATTAAATATCAACGCAAGTAATTATTGAATCAATAAAATAGTGAACAGTAACTACTGTAACAATTATTGAGTAGTGTCTTCTTACATACGAATCAATAATTCAATAATACTGTGCAATACCGCGTGCTACTGTGCAACCACGCGTATTACTGTATTTTAACTACAAGGTATTCCAACAGTGTTAACGGTAACAACTACGCCATTAATTATAAAAACTTATACTTTTTCGTTTTCTTCATCCGATAGTTATTCTGTTATGAGCCCCACGAATGGTTGCGCCGTCTTACGAATATTCCATGACAAAAAGAATATTCCACGACCAAAAGAATATTCCCCGACAAAAATGAATATTTTATAACCACTTGCTTATTTTGTAAAATTTTCACATTTCACCCATAACCAAAGCATTATATCAAATTAACACCTTATTAATTTAGAATAATGAATAGAGAAAATTCAATTTTATTTATAATAAGTTGGGGTCTTACACCAGTGCCTTTTATCCACATACTAATAGAAAACACGGCTCAATATGATATGTATTCTTTTGTTGACTGCTTCGCTGGGTACCATCAGATCAATGTTGCTGAAGAGGACCGGGAGAAAACAACTTTCATCACTCCCTGGGGAACCTTTTATTATAGAAGTTTATCATTCAGCCTTATCAATGTTGGTTCCACCTATCAGCGAGCCATGATGGCTCTTTTCCATGATTTAATGCACAAAGAAATAGAGGTCTATGTGGATGACATCATCGGCAAATCCCGAAGGAAGATGACCATATAGACCATCTCAAAAAGCTTTTCAACCAATTGCGCAAATACAACTTGAAGATGAATCTGGCTAAGTGTGCCTTCGGTGTCAAATCGGGTAAATTGCTAGGATTTCTAGTAAGCCACATAGGCATTAAACTGGATCCTGCCAAAATTGAGGCAATCACTGAGATGCCCGTGGCCCCGAAAAAAAAAGGTAAATACAGAGATTTTTGGGGAGAATCAATTTTATCAGCAGATTCATCTCTCAACTCACAGCAACGTGTGAGCCCATCTTTAAGCTGCTAAGGAAAAACTCCTCCATTAAGTGGAATGAAGAGTGTCAAAAAGCCTTCCTTTCCATAAAAACAATTAGTCAAAGCTTCCGTCTTGGTACCTCCAATGGATAATGTTCCCATGTTTATGTACATGTTAGTCAATGACAATGTTATGGGTTGCATGCTGGGACAAAAAGATGTCAGAGGCAAGGAAAGAGCTATTTATTACCTCATCAAAAGATTCAGTAGCGGCGAGCAAAAGTATACTTTGATTGAAAAGACTTGTTGTGCATTAACATGGGTTGCCATGAGGTTACAACACTATCTTCATGGATACACAACCTATCTCATATCCAGTATGGATCCTCTAAAATACGTATTCAATAAACCCATGTTGAATTGCCGACTGTCCAAATGGCAGTTGATCCTCCAACAATTCGACATCATCTACGTGACTCAAAAGTCAATCCAAGGTCAAGGATTTGCAGATCAATTGGCCGAGGCTCCATCAGGGAATTTTGAACCCTTAGAAACGTATTTCCCGGATGATGGAGTAATGACAATTCAACAAATCCATCAGAAAAATATAGTCCAATCTTAAAAATTATATTTTGATGGAGCCGTAAAGATGGAAGGTGATGGAGTAAGGGAAGTTCTGGTACCTATTTTGGGAGAACAGTATCCCGTGGATGTCAAGTTATAGTTTGTCAACACCAACAACACAGCTGAGTATGAAGGCTAATAATGGGATTAAAACTGGCCCAATCCATGGATGTCAAACGGTTGGCTGTCTTTGGGGATTTCCGAGCTGGTCATCAAGCAAACCACTGGGACATATCACACCAAAGAATTGCATTTGCTACCCTACCATCGACAAGTTATCAAGATGGCTATAGAATTCGAAGAAATATCCTTCATCCACATACCTCGGAACATGAATGATTTCGCGGATACACTAGCAACCCTGGCCTCCTTGATCAATATATCTAAAAGAGGAGGCATCCCAAATATCAAATTTGTAAGCCAGAAGACACCAGCATATGGAAATTACATTGGAGAAGTATCAGATGAACTACCTCCCATCATACACCCCTGGTATCATGACATCAAAGAGTATTTTCAAGATGGATCTACACCCGTTGGGGCAAGTCAAGCTAAAAGAAAGCAGATCCATAAAATGGCCATGAAGTTCTACCTAAGTAGAGACTCACTCTACAAAAGGGATGCGAGAATAGGCCTTTTAAGATGCCTAGATAAAGATTAAGCCCAAAGACTCATGAATAAAATCCATGGTGGAGTATGTGGCCCACACATGAGCGGTCCTTTGCTTACCAAGAAGATATTAAGAATGGGGTATTATTGGATCTCTCTCAAAGCTAACTGTGACGATCACGTTAGAAGATGCTATTAATGTCAAAGCTCCTCCAAGTGAACTACATAATATGAGTTCACCATGGCCCTTTTTAATGTGGGAATGAACGTGATTGGGCCAATAGAACCCAAAGCCAACAATGGTCATCAGTTTATCTTCACCATAATTGACTACTTCACTAAATGGGTAGAAGCGACCTCTTTTCCCAAAGTCACCAAAGAGGTAATCATTGGTTTCATCAAAAATAATGTCATCTGTCGATATGGACAACCGGAGGTGATCGTATCAGACAATGCCAAAAATCTAAACAACCAGATGATGGAGGAGTTATGTAACAAATTCCACATCAAACATCTTAACTTCATCATTTATCGTCCAAAGATGAATGGTGTTGTTGAAGTAGACAATAAGAACATAAAAAAGATCATGTAAAAGATGTCCGCCAATCATAAAGGATGGCCTGACTTACTACCTTTGACTTTTCTAGCCTACAGAACGTCTATGCGCACTTCTACTAGGGCTACCCCCTAGTCATTGGTCTATGACATGGAGGCAGTGCTCCCCTAGTCATTGGTCAAAGAAAATGACTTGGTATTAAAGAAAGTCCTTGTTAATAAAGATCAATCCAAAGGAAAGTTCACCCCAAACTTGGAAGGCCCTTTCATTGTCAAGAAAGTGTTGACGGGAGGAGCCCTCAGATTGCAAGAAATGGACAACGAAGAATTTTCCCAGTTTATCAATTCAGACACCGTGAAAAGGTATTATGTCTGAAATCATTTGCAAGCCAACATCCTGGTTCTGAAAAAAAACCCATCATCATCATCAATTAAATCAATCAAGTCAACTTAGGTTTTCACTAGAAAGCATGAACTATGAAAGACCTGATCTCCTATCATCAATGGGAGTACGTAGGCGGCTATAGTACGGTCAAACCAAATAAAAAAAAAATCCAAAATCCGCTTCAACCAAGTTCAAACCCAAACAAACGCTTCTCAAACCGTCCAACTCATCAGAGACAGGAACTACGTAGGCCTGATCTCCCCTAATCATTGGGAGTACATATGTGATGCCCCCAAAATAGGTAAATATCACCTATTCTGAGTCGCCAAATACATGGTACAGAATACAAATACAATCATTAATATACAACAATAGAGCTGCGAGTTTTAATACAAATATTGTCTTCTAGACAATATCCACTCTCAGAATAAGTCCTCATTACATTTATTGACACACTATTTAACAGAATAGTGAGGACTACTAATACTATCATCTGGACGGTCACTCCGTTCCCCGACTAGTCCCGGCTACATTCTCATTTCCTGAAGAAAACAGTGAAAGAAAGGGTGAGCTCAACTAGCCCAGTAAGAAATATTATGACTAGATGATGCAGAATAAATTATCATTAGTCTTCAACAGTGTTAAACTGATAAAATACAATAGACATCAAGTTTAACTACAGCGGAACATGCAATCCATTAAAAGAGTCAAGTAGAGAATAAATTCTACTATCTTTTATGATTTAAAAATGTTTTTCATCACTTTTATCGCTGGGACTCAGCTTAATAAATAATCCACATCATCCCTGCACTACGGCCAAGGATATTCATTAGTATCACAACCACAAATTATCCATGCACTACGGGCCAAGGATATTCATGTATTCATTAATGGTCATGATTATGCCAACAACTGTCCATCAATGCACTACGGGCCAATGAGGATTTTTACCACATCATTTTTAATATTACGGTCATGAGTACACCGAATAATCATTGGTCATAATCATACCAAGTCCATCTATGCACTACAGGTCCACAGATGACTTTCAACAAAATATAAACATTAGGATGATGACAATGATATAAGAATTTAATAAAACAAGTTCAAGAATTAATTTATCCAGGAACTAATAACATCCAAATTGTCAACATGATACTTCTTTGTAGAGTAAAATTTAAGAATGCTCAGAAGAATATTTCCATGAAAGATACTGGATGAAGCACAAATATCAAGGACATTCCACTAATTTATGGAGTATAGAAGTCAAAACTTTAACCAACTTAGTATAATAAAGAATGGAATAACAAAAGAAATCACCATGGATGCGGTACTTCGCATAGACAGGTTATTCCAATAGAACAATAAATAACGGAACCAGGTCAGGCATAATACGTACCGACGGGATATTCCAACGGAATAATAAAGAAGGGAATAACAACAAAAATCACCATGCATGCGGTACTTCGCATAGACAGGTTATTCTAACAGAATAATAAATAACAGAACCAGGTCCGGCGTAAAATGCATAGACAGGATATTCTAACAGAATAATAAAGACGGAACCAGGTCCGGCGTAAAATGTACAGACAGGATATTCCAACAGAATCATAAAGAATGGAATAACAAAAGAATTTCACCAAGTATAAGGTAGCCTGCATATACAGGTTATTTCAACGGAATAATAAAGAATGAAATAACAGAAGTTATTTTCATGAATACAAAAGAAATAATACCCCTTACCTTATAAAGAAGAGTACTCCGATGGTAGGGCGGGGATATACTTGAAGAAACTTGCACTATGCTCAAAGCTTTCTTAAACGCTAAAGAAATACGCTCAAGATAGAAGAATAATTCTCTCTACAGTTTCTCTCTCTAGAGTTTCAGTGAATTCGTAAGAAATAATGAAGGAATGAGCTTCTATTTATAGAAGAATGGACTGAATAGTAATCAATCCATGAACGGTCCAGATCGATTTACTTTAAACGGACGGTCCAGATTGGTTTACAATAAAATATAATATATTCTATTTATAATCTAATAAAACGAATAACTTTTAAAAAGATTTTACTATTCAAACACTATACATGCACTATGCAAATATTATGCATAGTAAAATATAATATATTCTAATTATTGTCTAATAAAATGAATAACTTTATAAAAATATTTTGTTTTATATAAAAATATTTTACTATTAGCTTAATAAAACGAATAACTTTATAAAAGTATTATGTTTTATATAAAAAACTTTTCTGTTTTATTACATTAATAATACTAATAAAACAAAACTTCATCATCATTATCATAATTCACACTATTAATCGACCAAGTCGTTCCCAAGAAAGAGGGAGCTTTCCAATAAGGATTTCTCCTTTTTGGTGTGCAATTAGGTGACCAAACCTCTCCCTGGCAGAACTTCTAGACATCGTTAATAATGCAAATAATAATATTAACAACTTTGTTATCTCAACTATTGATTTAATAATATATAAAATATTGACAATAATTGAATCAAATAACGTGAGATACCTATGCAACAATTGTTGAAGCAATAATTGAACAAAATTAAGTGACTTCTCACGTAAGCATCAATAATCAATATCGTGTGCTACTATGCAACCACACGTATTCCTGTACTTTTAACACTGAGTGTTTTAACAGTTAACGGTAAAACTTCCGTCGTTATTTTCATAAAATATCTTTTGTCGTTTTCTCAATCCGACAATAATTCCGTTGTGGGGTCCACCAATGATTGTGTCGTCGTACAAATATTCCCTATTAAAACGAATATTCCCCGACCAATCGAATATTATAAACAACTTGCGTACTTTGCAAAATTTCTAAATATTACCCATAACTATAACATTATATCAAATTCATTCCATAATATTTAAAAATATAATTATAGAAAATTTTTCTTTATTCATAAAAGTTGGGGTCTTACAATCTCCCTTTCTTATCAAATTTTGCCCTCGAAATTAGGGTACGTACCTGGTATGTCGAAGAGGTAAGGATACCTTGATTTCATTTTAGATTCTAACTCCCAGGTCATTTCCTCAACATCGTGGTTACTCCATAAAACATTGACTTGAAGTATAACCTTGGAGCTAGAATATGTTCCTTCTTATCCAAGATTTGAACAGGAACCTCTTCATACGTTAAATCTTCCGTTATTTCGTCTGGTTCTAACTCAATAATGTGGTTCAGGTCTTTCACATATTTACGTAACATGGATATATAAAAAACGTTATGAACACGAGATATACTTGGCGGTAAAGACAGTTCCTACACGATCGAGGATTAAAAATGGGCCAATAAATCGAGGATTGAGCTTTCCTCTCTTTCCAAATCTCATAACTCCTTTCCATGGAGCAACACATAACAACACATGATCTCCAATATCGAATTCCATGTCCTTTCAACGAAGATTAGCATAACTCTTTTGTCGATCTTGTGAGATTTTTATACGTTGTCGGATCGTTTGTATCTTTTCTGTAGTCATACGTACTAACTCTGGTTCCAACAACGTTGCTTCACCCACCTCATCACAAGCATACTAGAGAACGACACTTTCTTCTATACAACACTTTGAATGGAGCCATGCCAATACTTGCTTGATAACTGTTGTTGTAGGAAAACTCCACCAATGGTAAGAACTTGTCCCAACTTCCCTTGAAGTCAAGGACACAGAGTCTTAATAAATCTTCAAGAGTTTGAATAGTCCTCTCTGATTGTCCGTCCGTCTGAGGATGATATGCTGAACAAAATCGTAAATCCATGCCCATAGCTTTTTACAAACTACCCCAAAATCGTAAAATGAATCTTGGGTCTCGATCAGAAACTATGGATACTGTTATACCATGCAATCTTACAACCTCGTTTATGTACATACGAGCAAAATGTTCAAGTGTATAAGTTTCTCGTATAGGTAAGAAATGAGCAGATTTGGTCAATCTATCAACAATGACCCAAATTGCATCTATGCCTTGAGAAACCTTGGGAAGACCAGTAACGAAATCCATGGTAATGTGCTCCCACTTCCATTATGGAATTTCAAGTTATTGCAATGGACCTTTTGGTACTTGATGTTCCGCCTTGACTCGTTGATAGGTTAAACACCTTGAGATAAACATCGCTATATCCCTCTTCAAATTACCCCACCAAAATGTATGTCGAAGATCATGATACATTTTGGTACTCCCAGGATGGATTACAAACGGTGTGTTGTGCGCCTCCATCATGATTTTATACTTTAAATCAGGGTTGTTAGGAACACAAAGTCTGGAGTTGACTCAAAGTATTCTTTCTTCATCTATTCTTGCTTCAGGCATAGCACCTTCTTGTACTTTCTTCCTCATATGCATCAGCTCCAGGTCTGTAGCTTGAGCAACTTTAACTTTATCGATTAAAGTCGGTTCTACTCGTATATTCGCCATCATCACTTGGGTCCCTGAAGTTTTTATCTCTATCTCCATCATTTGCAAGTCATACAAAATGGGCCTTTGCATTGACAATATCGCACTCATACCCGCATATGATCTTCTACTCAATGCGTCAGCTACCACATTTGCTTTTCCAGGATGATATTGGATGGTATGATCACTAATCTATCAACAGTTCAAGCCAACGTCGTTGTCGCATGTTGAGTTCCTTTTGAGTGAAGAAATGTTTGAGGCTTTTATGATCCGTAAAGATCTCCACTTCCTCCCCATACAAGTAATGCCTCCAAATTTTAAGTAGCGAAGACAATAGCTGCCAACTCTAGATCATGAGTAGGATAATTCCTCTCATATTCTTTGAGTTGTCGAGAGGCATAGACTATGACATTTCCCATGTTGCATGAGAACACATTCCTAACCATTTGCCTGAAGCATCACTGTAGATGACAAATCCCTCCGAGCCAGATGTATTGTCAGAACAGGTGCTAAAATGAGTCTTCTCTTGAGTTCTTGAAAACTCTTCTCACATTCCTCACTCCAACCAAATTTTGTATCTTTCCGAGTCAGCTGAGTTAATGGAGTAGCGATTCGAGAAAACCCTTCTATCAATCTCCGATAATAACCAGCTAAGCCGAGAAAGCTACGTACTTTGGTCACTGATTTAGGTTGTTCCCAGCTTTGAATGGCTTCAATCTTTGCCGGGTCAACAAATATTCCATGACTTGATACCACATGCCCAAGGAATGCTACTTCCTCAAGCCAGAACTTGTATTTCTTCAACTTGTCATAAAGCTTATATTCACGAAGTTTTTAGAGTATCAGCCTCCAGTGTTTCTCATGATCTTCACGGCTTTTGGAATAAATAAGGATGTCATCAATAAAGACGACCACAAAGTGATCCAAATATTCCTTTAATACTTGGTTCATCGTATCCATGAAGGCAGCAGGAGCATTAGTCAATCCAAAAGACATGACTAGGAATTCATAATGCCCGTACCGAGTTCTGAAAGCCTGTCTTTGGAATGTCATCGGTTCTAATCTTTAATTGGTGATATCCAGAACGAAGATCAATTTTTGAAAAGAATTTGGCGTCTTGCAACTGGTCAAACAGGTCATTATTACGGGGCAATGGGTACCTATTTTTGATGGTGACATGATTAAACTCCCGATAATCAATACAAAGTCACATACTCCCATCTTTCTTCTTTACGAATAGAACAGGAGCACCCCAAGGAGAAGTACTAGGACTAATAAAGCCAATGTCAAACAATTCCTACAGTTGGGTCTTTAACTCCTGAAGTTCAATAGGAGCCATTCGATATGGGGTTTTGGAAATGGCTTTTGTACCGGGTTCAAGGCTGATACAAAATTCAATTTCACGCTCTAGGGGTAGGCCAGGAAGTTCTTCAGGGAATACGTCAGAAAATTCATTAACAATAGAAATATCATTCAAAACTGACGTATTTTTGTTTAGATCAGTGACATGAGCTAACAAAGCTTGACATCCGTTTTTCAATAAACGAATAGCTTTATGGCTTGAGATAGCAGTGATTGATTTTAATGGTTTGGTTTCTTGAATTCGTATAATAGGTTGGTTAGGAATATGAAAGCTAACAACCTTAAAAAATAATCAATTTTTGTATGATGAGTAGTTAACCAATCAATCCCTAGATTTACGCCAAATACAAGTATTTTCAATGAAATAAGATCGACAGGTAATGTGATAGTACCAATTTGAACCAAACAAGACTTATAAACAGTGGATGTAATGAAGGTTTCTCCCAACAAAGTTTCAATAGATAAGTCAAAGTCTAATTTCTCCGGAGTCAAATTTAAACGTTGAGCGCAAGTAGGAGAAATAAAAGAATGGGTAGAACTGGTATCAAATAAGGTATATACTTCGCTAGAGTTTATGATAAGCTTACCCGTGATGACCTCATTCGGGTTCTTTGCTTTTTGGGAGGTCACGACAAACGCTCTCCCTTGCACTAGTAGTTTTGACTTCTTTAGGACGTCCTTTGGTGCCTCCATCCTAGCTGAACTTATCTTCGGTGAACGAAAAAATTGGGCTAGGTGACCTTCTCTTCCATAATTATAACATTCTTTGGACGGCATCGCGCAGTTTAGATTGATATGTCCCTCCCCTCCGCATTTGAAGCATATGATAGATGGTCGTTCTCCTTCCTTAACAACAGGTGTTGGTGCTAACGTCTTTCCATCATTGTTGAATCTCCTCTTCTTGAAATATCCATTCTTATAGCTTTGGCCATGATTACCACTGAAGTGGTTAATATTTCTGGCATGTTGATTCCCTCCACGCTTATTATCACCGCTTCGATGACTGCTATCACTAGTATTATCATTTTTTCGGCTACTCTCTTTCGGTTGGGTTGACTCATTATCGCGCTCCAATAACTGAGCCCTATTAACAAAATCTGAATACAAACAAAGTTTATGAGAGATAAGATATTTACGTATCACGGGTTTCAAACCTCTTAGAAACATTTGCGTCATTCTCTCCTCATTATCAACCAAATGGGACGCAAAACGGGACAACTCGACAAACTTGGCTTCGTACTGCGATACGGTCATGTTGTTTTGTTCCAGTTTAATGAACTCTACCTCTTTCATGTGACGAATACTTTCAAGAAAGTACTTGTCCTTGAACAGTTCTTGGAACTTCTCCCAAGACATCTTCAGTGCGACAGGTTGAGTACGCTTTACAGATTCCCACCAGTAATCTACCTCTGCCCACAACATGAAGGTGGCAAATGGAACCTTTTTCTCCTCGGAGCATCCCAAACATCAAATATCTTGTTGATCTGCTTTATCCACGTCTCCTCCTTAAGTGGTTTTAGCTCTCCAAAAACTCTGGTGGTCCCAGCTCCTTGAACTGTTTGGCGGTGACCGTCCGAGAGTTTCCAGTGTTTCCACCTGCATATTGGACAGGAGCCACTCTCACCTGATGTTGCATAAATTGCATGAAGCCTCGGAACATTGCATCGTTCATCATCTGGTCAGTGTTGTTGTTTGCATGAGGATTGTCACCTTCCTGATGCATATTGTCCTGGTTATTGATCTGTGGAGACTCAACGGTCTCTTGTGCTCCATTAATGTTCTCAACATTCTCGGATGCCATTTTCAAATACTGCCACAAAACAAGGGTTAATTAACATATCACATATCCTGAGTCGCCAAATACATGGTACAGAATACAAATACAATCTTTAATATACAACAAGAGAGCTGCGAGTTTTAATACAAATATTGTCTTCTAGACAATATCCACTCTCAGAATAAGTCCTCATTACATTTATTGACACACTATTTAACAGAATAGTGAGGACTACTAATATTATCATCTGGACCATCACTCCGTTCCCCGACTAGTCCCGGCTACGTTCTCATTTCCTGAAGAGAACAGTGAAAGAAAGGGTGAGCTCAACTAGCCCAATAAGAAATATTATGACTAAGATAATGCAGAATAAATTATCATTAGTCTTCAACAGTGTTGAACTGATAAAATACAATAGACATCATGTTTAACTGCAGCGGAACATGCAATCCATTAAAAGAGTCAAGTAGAGAATAAAGTCTACTATCTTTTATAATTTAAAAAGGTTTTTCATCACTTTTATCTCTGGAACTCAGCTTAATAAATAATCCACATCATCCCTGCACTACGGCCAAGGATATTCATTAGTATCACAACCACAAATTATCCATGCATTACTGGCCAAGAATATTCGTGTATTCATCAATGGTCATGATCATGCCAACAACTGTCCATCAATGCACTACGGGCCAATGAGGACTTTTACCACATCATTTGTAATATTACGGTCATGATTACTCCGAATAATCCCTGGTCATAATCATACCAAGTCCATCTATGCACTACAGGCCACAAGATGACTTTCAACAAAATATAAACATGAGGATGATGACAATGATATAAGAATTCAATAAAACAAGTTCAAGAATTAATTTATCCAGGAACTAATAACGTCCAAATTGTCAACATGATACTTCTTTGTAGAGTAAAATTTAAGAATGCTCAGAAGAATATTTCCATGAAAGATACGGGATGAAGCGCAAATATCAAGGATATTTCACTAATTTCATGGAGTATAGATGTCAAAACTTTAACCAACTGAGTAAAATAAAGAATGGAATAACAAAAGAAATCACCATGCATCCGGTACTTCGCATAGACAGGTTATTCCAACAGAACAATAAATAACGGAACCAGGTCAGGCGTAATACGCACCGACGGGATATTCCAACAGAATAATAAAGAATGGAATAACGACAGAAATCACCATGCATGAGGTACTTCGCATAGACAGGTTATTCCAACAGAATAATAAATAACAGAACCAGGTCCGGCGTAAAACGCACAGACAGGATATTCCAACAGAATCATAAAGAATGGAATAAAAGAAGAATTTCACCAAGTATAGGGTAGCCCGCGTATACAGGTTATTCCAACGGAATAATAAAGAATGGAATAACAGAAGTTCTTTTCATGAATACAAAAGAAGTAATACCCCTTACCTTATAAAGAAGAGTACTCCGACGGTAGGGCTGGGATATACTTGAAGAAACTTGTACTACACTCAAAGCTTTCTTAAACGCTAAAGAAATACGCTCAAGATAGAAGAATATTTCTCTTTACAGTTTCTCTCTCTAGAGTTTCAGTGAATTCATAAGAAATAATGAAGGAATGAGCTTCTATTTATAGAAGAATGGACTGAATAGTAACCAATCCATGAACGGTCCAGATCAATTTACTTTAAACTGGACGGTCCAGATTGGTTTATAATAAAATATAATATATTTTATTTATAATCTAATAAAACAAATAACTTTTAAAAAGATTTTACTATGTAAATACTATGCAGGCACTATGCAAACATTATACATAATAAAATATAATATATTCTAATTATTGTCTAATAAAACGAATAACTTTATAAAAGTATTTTGTTTTATATAAAAAGATTTTACTATTAGCCTAATAAAACGAATAACTTTATAAAAGTATTCTGTTTTATATATAAAGTTTTTCTGTTTTATTACATTAATAATACTAATAAAACAAAACTTCATCATCATTATCATAATTCACACTATTAATCGACCAGGTCGTTCCCAGGAAAGAGGGAGCTTTACAATAAGGATTTCTCCTTATTGGCGCGCAATTAGGTGACCTAACCTCTCCTTGGCAGAACTTCTAGACATCGTTAATAATGCAAATAATAATATTAACAACTTTGTTATCTCAACTATTGATTTAATAATATATAAAATATTGACAATAATTGAATCAAATAACGTGAGATACTATGAAACAATTACTGGAGCAATAATTGAACAAAACGGAGTGACTTCTCACGTAAGCATCAATAATCAATACCGTGTGCTACTATGCAACCATACGTATTCCTGTAATTTTAACACTGGGTTTTTCAACAATTAACAGTAAAACTTCCGCCGTTGTTTTCATAAAATATTTTTTGTCATTTTTTTCAATTCGACATTAATTCTGTTGTGGGGTCCACTAATGATTGTGCCATCGTACGAATATTCCTTGTTAAAACGAATATTCCCGACCAATCGAATATTATAAACAACTTGCGTACTTTTGCAAAATTTCTAAATATTACCCACAACTATAACATTATATCAAATTCATTCCATAATATTTAAAAATGATAATTATAGAAAATTCATCTTTATTCATTAAAGTTGGGGTCTTACAACGTAGGCAGCCATTTATGGTGTAGTCTAACCCCTACAAAAATCACAAAACCCTTTAATGGTCACAAGATACAACTCTTCAATAGCCTAAGCCAGAGCCTGAACTACATAAGACCTGATCTCTCATCCAGGGGTTACGTAGGCAGCCATCTATGGTATGGTCGAACCTTCAAAAAGGAAAGCCAAACAATTTTTTTGAACCTCAACCACATCAAAGACCAGTCTCAAGACACCAAAAAAATGGGAAACCCAAAGATCAACGACCCATTCTGAAAGATCCTAGGACATCTCAATGCCAATACATCAAGTAAAAGTTCATGGCACATCAAGTAAAAGTTCATGGCACATCAAGATAGCAAGTCATAAAGAAAATGAGAATTATCAAGCAAGTGATAGGACATATCTAAAAGTAAAGTGAATCAAAATATATTTCCTTACCATATAATATTGTTTGATATATACAATGTATCATGTACATGACAAAAATGGCTAACCTAGGCTATGCAGGAAAATGAAAGCGAATCTATAAACCCGTAGATAAACGGGCCAGAAAGTCCAACATTGCGTCCCTCTTAGAAGATGGAGGAGAATCTATAAGCTTCTGCCCTAGGGTATCCATGCAAGCCAGAAGATCCACGACCATCTACATAGTGCTACTTTGTTCATCTATGAATGCACTCATATCTACAATGATGCTAGCTGTGTGGGATCTAAGTGCAGTACTATCAGCAGTGGCAGCGTCCCAGGTAGCTCGACCCTCATCCCGCTCAATAAAAGCAGCATCCCGAGTCGCTAGAGCCTAATCCCGCTCAACAAAAGCGGTATCCCTACTAGCTCGGGAGTCATCCCTCTTAGTAAAAGTAACATCTCTACCAGAAAAAGTTATCAACATCAGAGCCCTAGCTTGATCCCTCTCAAATGTCATCAGATGTAACTTCTACTCCAAATACTCTACAGAAGGTGGAGCCATAGCAGTGGAAATACTGGGGGAATCAACTAGAGCTGCTGTCAAACCAGTAAATAGCTCGTCCTCAGTAAGAAAATCAGTGTCCTCCATAGGCTCCTCCTCATCAGAATCGATACTTGGCTCTGAATGAACAACCATAGCCGATGCAATATCTTCCTCCAGCCATGCAGAATACTCTGAAGAGTGACCCAGATGACAAATCAAAAAATTAGTCCTCTCTCGACGAGTCCAACAATCATAAATCCTGGTCAAGTCATCTGCTGAAAAAAGTCGAGCTGACAGTCGCTGGTAATAATAAAGAATGGAATAACAACAGAAATCACCATGCATGAGGTACTTCGCATAGACAGGTTATTCCAACAGAATAATAAATAACAAAACCAGGTCCGGCGTAAAACGCACAGACAGGATATTCCAACAGAATCATAAAGAATGGAATAACAGAAGAATTTCACCAAGTATAGGGTAGACCGCGTATACAGGTTATTCCAACAGAATAATAAATAATGGAATAACAGAAGTTCTCTTCATGAATACGAAAGAAATAATACCCCTTACAGGTACAACAAATAATATCCCTTACCTTATAAAGAAGAGTACTCTGACGGTAGGGCGGGGATATACTTGAAGAAACTTGCACTACGCTCAAAGCTTTCTTAAACGCTAAAGAAATACGCTCAAGATAGAAGAATAATTCTCTCTACAGTTTTTCTCTCTAGAGTTTCAGTGAATTCGTAAGAAATAATTAAGGAATGAACTTTTATTTATAGAAGAATGGACTGAATAGTAACCAATCCATGAACGGTCCAGATTGATTTATAATAAAATATAATATATTCTATTTATAATATAATAAAACGAATAACTTTATAAAATTATTCTGTTTTATATAAAAAGATTTTACTATTTAAACACTATACATGCACTATGCAAATACTATGCACAATAAAATATAATATATTCTAATTATTGTCTAATAAAACAGATAACTTTATAAAAGTATTCTGTTTTATATAAAAAGATTTTACTATTAGCCTAATAAAACGAATAACTTTATAAAATTATTCTGTTTTATATAAAAAGTTTTTCTGTTTTATTATATTAATAATACTAATAAAACAAAACTTATATAATATATATATATATATATATATATATATATATAACAATCGACAATAATTGGATCAAATAACGTGAGATACTATGCAGCAACTACTATAGCAATAATTAAACAAAACTGAGTAACTTCTCACGTAAGCATCAATAATCAATACCGTATGCTACTATGCAACCACACGTATTACTGTACTTTTACTACCGAGTAGTTCAACAGTATTAACGGTAAACTTTCGCCGTTATTTTCATAAAAAAATATTTTTGTCGTTTTCTCTAATCCGACAATAATTTCATTGTGGGGTCGACCAATAATTGTGCCGTTGTACGAAAATTCCATGCTAAAACGAATATTGCCCCGACCAATCGAATATAATACAACAACTTGCATACTTTGTAAAATTTATAAATACTACCCACAACTATAACATATCTTAAATTCACACCATAATATAAAAAAATATTTCGAGAAAATTAAATCTTTATTTGTAAAATTTGGGATTTTACAATATTCATTAACAATTCATCTTTGCACTACAGACCAAAGACATACAACTGTATTTTATAAGAAGTCAAGTAGAGCATGATATCTACTATCTTTTACGAATTAAAAGTGTATAATCAATATTTTATTGTTAAGACTCAGCTTAATAAATAATCCACATCATTGAATCATCCCTGCACAACAGCCAAAGATATTCATGTAATTATTAATGGTCATGATTATACCGAATAATCCCTGTTATAATCATACCAATAACTGTCCATCAATGCACTACGAGCCAATGAGGACTTTTACTACATCATCTATAACATTACGGGTCATGATTATACCGAAAGATCCCTGGTCATAATCATACCAATAAACAGTTCATCTATGCATATAAGCCAAAGATACTCATCAATCAATAGTTCATCTTTAAACGTAAGCCAAAGATATACAACTGTAAAACTAATAATCAACAGTCCATCCTTACACGTAAGCCAAAGATATACAATTATAAAATCAATACTCAACAGTCCATCTTTGCACGTAAGCCAAAGATATACAACTGTTAAACCAATAATCAACAGTCCATCTGTGCACGTAAGCCAAAGATATACAATTTTAAAATCAATGATCAACAGTTCATCTTTGTACGTAAGCCTAAAGATGATTTTCATCACAATATAAGCATGAGGATGATGACAATGATATAAGCATTGATCAAACAAAAACAAGGATAAATATTAAAGAGTTTAAATTTATCCAAATATTATCAATCACTTAATAAACTCATAATCTAATATTATCAATATTATAACAATATTTTAATCACTTCTTAAACTTATAAATAATTTATTTCAATTGTTTACACTTTACCAAATAATGTATTTAATAATTCAAAAATGTCATACTCATAAGATTTCATCACGAATGATCAAATCCCTCATCAAAAATCTGTATATACCCTATATAGGATTCTAAAGCCATAAAATTCTATTTTCCAATTTTGTTACTTCACATAACATATTTAATTCATTTACTCATAACTAGTTCATTTTTATGAAAAATACCAAATCAGTTCCAAAAATATTTTTTTCCTGGGATTTAGCAGAATATAGTCCCATACTGAACATATATTTTTCTCAAAATTTTTAAAATTCATTTACTATTTTTTATATGGCCAAAACTACCGAATATTTAGACATTTATCATAAATTTTACTTTTGTCCAAAAATTTCGAAATTGACAAGGGTATACTCCTGTTATATACATGTACTCCCAATAAAAATTTTACTAATTTTGGAGTTAACCATAAGGAGTTATAAGGGTTTACTTTTAAAATAGTCTTTTCCCATAAAATTCATAACTCCTAATCTATACATCCAAAAAATACCATTTTTGGACACAAACTAGAAAACTTACAAATAATCATTTCAAATATTTCCAAAATTTTTGAGGGTCAGAAAAATTACGAAACTGCAAATGGATTTTCGCCCGCTATGCGGTAATCCACGTAGACAGATCATTTCCACAATTTAATAAGGAATGAATACAAAGGATCATTCACCATGCATGCGGTAATTCCACATAGACAGGTTATTCCAATAGAATAATAAAGAATGGAATAATAGAATAATTCACCATGCATGCGATAAGACCGCAGAGACAGGTTATTCCCAACAGAATAATAAAGAATGGAACCATGTCATACGTAATCCGTAAAAACAGGATATTACCAACAGAATAATAAAGAATGAAACCAGGTCATGCGTAATCCGCACAGACAGGATATTCCAACATAATAATAAAGAATGGAATAACAACAGAATTCACCTAGCAGACCGCACAGACATGTTATTCCAACAAAATAATAAAGTATGGAACCAGGTCATGCGTAATCTGCACAGACAGGATATTCCAACATAATAATAAAGAATGGAATAACAGAAGAATTTCACCATGTATACGGTAGTCCGCATATACAGGTTATTCCAATAGAATAATAAGGAATGGAATAACAATACCTCTATTCATGAATACGAAAGAAATAATACCCCTTACCTTAGAAAAAACTGGATACTGAAATTGTGAGGTAGCAGACTTCTCTTCTTCTTTCTCTCTTAAATTTCTCACTATAATAATTGCTCTATAGCTTTAGTGAATTAGTGAGAAATGAAGGAAGAATGAGCTTCTATTTATAGGAAAATATAGTTTCGATAATTGCACGTTTTGGGGCTCAAAATATTATAGTATAATACCTTCAACTTTTCTTTCATTTTTAATTTAGTCCTGCAAGTATTATTAAACTTGCACCACCTCTCCTAATAGTAAATAATGTGAATTAATAGTACAATCATGTGACTCAATAGTTATAATCATGTGAAAAATATGAATTACAATATAGTACCTCCATTTATACCTTCATTTTTAACTTTGTCATGCAAGTATTATCAATCTTGCATCAACTCCCCTAATAGTACAAGAATGTGAATCAATAGTACACACATGTGAACAAATAGTTATAATCATGTGAATTAATAGCAATTAATTGCTCATTTATCCGATTAATTACCCGACTGGTCAGTATAACTTCCAGACATCAATTAATATAGAAATAAATGTCGATTTCCGCTAACAATAACAATCCCAACACAATGGAACTATTCTTTTCAAAAATTTTATTTTTGAAATTTCAAAGTTTGACTTTTTCCAAAAAAGTCAACTATTAAATTTTTTGACCAAACATTCAACCCCGACAAATTTTGTGTTTATAGTCTATTTCTACTAATTTCATCGTTCTGGACTCAAATATCACGCCCGCGTCTCCAAATTTAACTCCGAACTCAAATTCAATTTTTAATAACATTCATCATTAATATTATAACTCACACTACTTAACAACCAGGTCGTTCCCAGGAAAGAAGGGGCTTTCCGATAAGGATTTCTCCTTATTGGCGCGCAATTAGGTGACAAAACCTCTCCTTGACAGAACTTCTAGACATTGTCAATATTGTAAATAATAATATGAATAACTTTGTCATCTCAATTATTGATTTAATAATATATAAAATATTATGCAGATGATACTATGACAATAATTAAATCAATAATATGAGAGATATGATGCAACAATTACTGTAACAATAATTGAGTATAATTGAGTGACTTCTCACGTAAGCATCAATAATCAATATCGTGTGCTACTATGCAACCACGCGTATTACTATACTTTTACTACTGGTTATTTTATCACAACTTACTTACTTTAAAAATTTTTTAAATATTACCCTTAACTTTACACTTTTATCAATTTAACTATTTACCAAAATAGAAAAATTGAATACTTTTATTTCATAAAATTTGGGATCTCACATTGTAACCCTCCCTGAGAGCATGGACTACCGTAATCAGGTCAATATCCAGATGGTTTATGTACAACGACATGTACAAATAGGACACGATGCACATCAAGAGAATATCTACGCAGGCAACATGCCACTCACCCTCAGTAAAGATGAAATCCCTTGAATGTCATAGATAACTATCCAGCGACCCTAAGTTGGTCAATCAAGAAATACATGGACACCACATGCCCTGAGGTAATCTCTTCTAGGGCAACTCTGCATTGTAAGCCTGTTAGGGTCATAAACTACTAGCTCATATCATCGACAGCCAACCTAGCGTAATGTCGGTCTAAGGGAAAATCAGTGAGACGCTCGTACTCCTCCAATGTAGGAGTCAACTCATGGATATCAAATCTAAAGACATGTCTCTCTGGTATCCAACAAGATATCATGCCATCTACAAAGCTTAACGGTACCTAGGAGTGTTAGGAGGGTCATAGAGTGCCTCAATAACTGATCAACTGTCACCCGATCTAAGGGAGACAAACTGTCATATAAGGATCTCAAAGAAGAGGCCACCAATATGGGTGGTGTATGCTCAATCTGGCTAACGGTGGATGAAGACATCTGTAGAGTCGTATCATAAGACCATCTAGGGGTCAATGCTATACTCACTTCTGGGAATGCATATCCATGACAAAATGCATGTATCGTGATAAATGACAATATGATGTAGGGAATGGAAAATAGTATACATACATTCCTAATTACATCATCATCTAATACATCATCTCTGTATATAACTGAAAATAAAAAAGTACCGGGAAATGGGGCACAACCTGCCCATATCTGACAGATGTTTTTCAAAAGATATAACAAAAAATGGGGCACAAGCCGCCCAATATCTAATAGAGGCTTATCAAAAGAAATAACGAGAAATCTATCAGAAGAAATCAATGATGTCCACATCATCCAATCGATCCATTTGATGTAACTTCTCCTGAGTCACTAAATCTCTACCAGAAGGGATGTCAGGTTAATACAATGGAGGATTACACCGCTAAAGCAATCAGAATATGGGCCACCTGAAGGGCCAACGCCAGAGCTGGATGGATCAAAAGAATCTGCCTCTGATGGATCTCTGCTCAAATGCCAGATGAAAAAAATGTGTTCAGTCCAACCTCAGGGTCAAACTGTCATTCTACGTCAAATGAGTGGGCTCTCGGACGCAGGCAATCTAGTTAGTCATTATAACAAAACTAGAAAACATATCCCCTATGAACTGTGTGGCGCGGGTCTGAGCTCCAATGGTGCGAGGGAACCACCAGCATTAAAAAGCCTCCTGGGTAAAGGGGCCCTCTAATAAAGTGAAGCTATCTAAACCCATCAGGGGAATCTCAGTGATCGACTGAGATAAAGGCTAATGTCGCCTGGCAGGAGGAAAGAACGGGATATGTATCTCCCATGTGGTGCTCTTGATAGCACGCTCTCCTAAATAGAGCTCCTTGCCTCCGTCAGTCAAGAGAGGAATCCAACCGGTGGATAATACATACTCGAAACCAGTCGGAAAGCCACCCTCAAATCCTAATATCAAATGATCCTCGGAGTAGGGAACCCATGTGATGACATCGATTATTAACAACTCCAACTTTAAACAAGAATGGTTAAACCCCTCGGCTATAGGAACCTCTACAAGAGTCGAGTAATGTCATCGTCATCCCCGTGGATAGGTCTTCAGACCTAATGTAGTAATGGGAAGAAGACAGTGAAGTCTCTCATAGGCCCAAAACTGAAAATAAAAGATCAAATATCTTCATTCATGAAAACTGACAACCCGAGTAAGGAAAATACTCACCAGCAAAAATGGGTAAAAGCCTAGCCAAGCCTCCGTCACGCCCTATGAGCGTAGGCGCGCCCCTTTAAGGAAGTAGGCAAAGGTGTATGAGCCCCAGTCAAAGTCTATGATACGGTCCACCTCATGAGTGGCACTAACTAAAGCAAAAGAAACCTTCGAAGAGTTATCCTGCTAGGAAATAACCACTGATGATGATCAGGAACAATCACCGATGAATACAATCTCTAACCCTCAGATCATCGAGCAAAGGTTCAGTACAGAGCCCCACCCATGACATCTACACTCAAAAGATCAGAACGAATAGTTCGACCCTTGAGGGTCGTGGTCGGAACTCCCAAAAGGGATCGAACGGCAGTCGGGGAAATTTTAGCCAGCAAAGGCACTAACGCCCCTGTAAACTCCAACCTTGTGATGAATCGCCAATCCATCAGTGTCATCATTACCTCATAATCTAACAAATAGATAGACTGGGTCTGGCGAAACCAGTGCTCAGACAAAGCCCTTAGATAACCCCATGGGAAACGACTGGAGTGAGATAAGTTCTAAAAATGAAGCTCATTAAATTCACTACATTATGTTTAGAAACATTCTATATGAAATCTAACGTTCTAACAGTCAAAACTTGAAAAGAAAACATATAATCGTTATCGGAGTATTGCAGAACGTTTGTACAGTGACAGATTTTACAAAAAGTAGCCCGAACTTAGTAGATCTTAAGAAGAAATTTTGGATTTTCTATGTGGTTCAACTTGAAAATTACTTATCAAAAATAAAAGAGGGGGTAAATATACCCACGGGGAGCCTGCAGGTCAATCCGCGATAGCCGCAGGTCTACTTGCAGCTACCCAGGGTGGTCCCCACCCCCTCCGGCTCGATCAAATTTGAGTTGTAACTAAAGTTCCCAAAAGATAAAAAGTTCAAATCAAGGAAAAAGGTGCTACGTGATTAAGCGGAAATGGCCAGAAACCCTGAATTCAAGTTTCAAACTTCTATCTACATGTAAGTCATTGGTATTAACCCGGATGTGGGGTTCAGTGAGACAATGATAGAGGTTATTAAAAATAGCCCTTATCAAAACATCGGGAAGGTCCGGTTGTAAGACCCCATATTTTATTTTTAATAAAATGGAATTTCCTCTATTTATTATTTTGAAATAGTAAGGGTTGATTTGATTAATATGGTTAGTTATGGGTAAAATGCGTAAATATTTCAAATAAGCAAGTGGTTATAAAATATTCATTTTTGTCGGGGAATATCGTTTGGTCGTGGAATATTCTTACTGTCGGAGAATATTCGTACGACGGCGCAGCCTTGTGTGGGTCCCATAACGAAAAGCGATTGGATGAAGAAAATGACAAGTATACGTTGTTTATAAATAACGGTGTAGTTTTTACCAATAATACTGTTGGAATATCCGGTGGTTAAAATATAGTAATATGTGTCGTTGCACAGTAGCACACGGTATTGCACCAATTATTGATTCTTACGTAAGAAGATACTACTCAATAATTTTTACAGTAATTACTGTTCAATATTTTATTTTATTGATTCAATAATTGCTATGTTGATATTTTATATTATTATTATTTCAATAATTGTCACTACACAGTATTTTTCATTATCAGATCAATAATTCATATTATTTTAATAATATTATTAGATAGAATTATTGGCAATGTCTAGAAAGTTCTGTCTAAGGAGAGGTTTGGTCACCTAATTGCGCGCCACTAAGGAGAAATCCTTATTGGAAAGCCCCCTCTTTCCCGTGAACGGCCTGGTTGTCAGTATTGTGATTCTGTAATATTATTTGTGAATAATTAATTATTGATTTATATGATAAGGAAAGTATTCATTTTATGGGGAAATAGATGGAGAAATTTTTAATGTGACAATTGTTGAAAATTGATATTTTATCTTTTCTGATAAAATAATTTATTTAAATATATTATTATACTTTAATAATATAATAATGGTGATATTTTTCCAATGAATGTGTGATATATGAATAAATGAGGAGGAAAAGTATTTTTGTTACAACAAATGTTTAACACATGTTTTGTGTGTTGATGGACCCTATTTTTGACTGAAATTTGATTATAGCCTGTAAAATCGTCCGTATGTGGATTTCGGTCAATTTCTGTTTGAAATTTGAAAAAAACTTTCTTCTACAAAGTTGTAGAGAATTAAGTTTCCTATGGAATGGACATAAGATTTGAATTTTTCTGATAAAAGGGTTATTTATTATGAATTATTGAAGTTCCGAAATATTGAGTCTGAATTGATTTTGTTACAAAAATTGTTTTAAACATGTTTCTCATTTTTGTGTGGTAAATATGTTTTTGATATGGTGGGCTAAGGAAATTTTGATTATAAATATATTATTTTATTAAATTTTCTATTTTGGTGTTCTAAGCATTTTTCTATAAATAGGGTGCTTAGGTTAGAATTGAAAATTACACCAGAAACTGAAGTTTTTCTCTCTTATATTATCGAGCGTATTTTTGTGAGTCTTTAGATATCTTGAGCGTTGCTATACGGTGCAAGTTCCTTCAGCACTATATTCAGTATTCCAGTCAGAAGTACTGTCTTTTCGAGGTAAGGGATGTTATTTTTTTTATAAATGATATTATTTCTTTTTATATCATTATGCCGGAATATTGGTAAGATTTTTCTTATGAAATTCTTATCTTTTCATGTCATGGTTACTATTCATAAGTTACTATTCATGAGGTACTATTCACGAGTACTATTCACAAAGCATGATAATTTTTCTTGTGAAATTTCTACCTTTTAGTGTCGGAGTTACTATTCACAAATACGACACTATTCACAGAAAAATTAAATTTTCTTTTTTGTGTCCAAGATTGTCTGTTATGGTTCCTATCTTTGATTGGATCTATGTTTTGATATTCATTTTTGAATTCTGCTCCACAATAGTTTATTATGGAGTATTTTTGAACTTGGAATTGTCTAAAATACGAATCCTTAATATTTGTTCTTTTGTCTCACTGGATTCGTTTTCTTTAAAATGTATTTTTCATCATCCTCAGTCCTAAATTATAATATTACTGAATATCTTTGGACTATAGTGCAAAGATGAATGATTTCTTGATGAATATCTTTGGCCCGTAGTGCAAAGATGAACAGGTGTTGAGATGAACATGGCCGACTGATTAATATCTTTGGCCCGTAGTGTAAAGATGACTATTTGATTAAAGATGTATATTGATTGATGTTACAGGGATAAAATATCGATGATGGACTTTTAAATTCATAGATGATAGTAGATTGCATTCTCTACTGAACTCTTCTAATGAATTGTTGTTTCCGCTGTAGTTGTTGATCTAAAACTTGGTGTCTATTGTATTCTATCAGATTTTTCCCTGTTGAATACTAAGGATAATTTTTTGTACATTATCTTAGTCATAATATTCTTTACTGGGCTCGTTGAGCTCACCCTTTTCCTTTTTGTTCCTATTTTTCTTCTCAGGAAGCGAGAATATAGCGGGGAGTAGTCGGGGTGTGGAGTGATGTTCCAAGGCAGTGGTTATAGTAGTCCTCACAATTCTGTAAAATAGTGTATCAATAATTGTAATGAGGACTCATTTGAGTGTTGATATTGTCTAAAAGACAATATTTGTATTTAAACTCACACTATGTGTTGTCGTATTTTGCATGACAATTGTAATAATGAAGTTGTAGTTGTTTTTGTACCATGTATTTGGCGATTCAGAATAGGTTGGGTGGATTGGACCTATTTTGGGGGCGTCACAGTTGGTATCATGAGCTTAGGGAATATGGTCTCTGGCGGAGATTAGAGAATAGAACTAGGAGGGGAGAGACGAGTAAATCCTTCGCTAGTATATCTTACCTAAGCTTATTGTTGGTTGGTCAGAGTATATGGTTATTATGTTACATGTTAATTTGTTTAATTAACCCTTATTTTATGGTAGTATTTAAGAATGGCAACTGAGAATGTTAACAGTGGAGTAAATGTCGTGGAGACACCTTTACTCACCAATCAGAAGAACGTGCAACAAGAAGACAATTTTCATCATGTAAACAACACCACTGATCAGACGATGAATGATGGGATGTTTAGAAGATTTTTTGCAGTTCATGCAAAATCAGACGAGGGAGACTCGTGTATAAAATACGGGTAGAAATAATAGCAACGCGCGATTTATCACAAGCCAACCAGTTCAAAGAGTTGGGACCACCAGAATTTTGGGGAAAGCCAGATCCGATTAAGGCGGAGACGTGGGTCAAGCAAATTACCAAGATATTCGATATCTTGGGATGCACGGAGGAACAGAAGGTTCCATTCGCCACCTTTATGTTCCGTAACGAGGCAGATTATTGCTGGGAATCTGTGAAGCATACCCATCCAGCTGCACTCAACATGTCTTGGGAAACATTTCAGAAACTGTTCAATGAAAAGTACTTTCCTAAAAGAATTCGTCATATAAAGGAGGTAGAGTTTATTAGACTAGAACAGAACAACATGATTGTGTCCCAGTACGAGGTGAAGTTCGCAGAGTTATCCAGGTTTGCACCTCATTTAGTGGAGAATGAGGAATGTATGACGCGGATGTTTCTGAGAGGTTTGAAACCCGACATACGTCAATATCTCATTTCTCATAAATTTTCTCTATATTCAGATGTTGTGAATAGGGCTCAGTTATTGGAGCGCGATAATGAGTCAGCTCAATCGAAGAATAATGACCAATAACTCGATGATAATCGTACCGATGGCAACGATCATCGGAACAATGATAACCATCGTAGAGAAAATTATCATGCCAGAAATGGTAACCACTTCGATGGTAATCATGGATAAGATAATAGAAGAAATAATTCAAGTGGAAATTTCAAGAAGAGAAGATTTAACGATGACGGGAAGACGTCGGCAGCAGCACAAGCACTAGCAACAAATTCTAGGGGAGGAGAACGACCACCAGTTAGATGCTACAAATGCGGAGAGGAGGGACATATAAGTCCAAATTGTTCACAGCCTTCCAAGGTATGTTTTAGTTGTGGAAAAGACGGTCATATAGCTAGATTTTATCCTGTAGAGAAATCAAGTCCAGCTGGGACGGTGACACCAATGGCGGATACGGAAAAAACAAAGTCGGCGGTTCCTGGAAGAGTGTTTGTCGTAACTGGCCAAAAAGCGAGTAAACCGAATGAAGTTAGCACGGGTTAGTTAAGTATAAATTCTTGCAAAATCTATACTTTATTAGATACCGGTTGTACCCATTCTTTTATCTCTTCTGCTTATGTTCAACGTTTAAACTTGACTCCAGAGAAATTAGACTTTGACCTATCTGTGGAGACTCCGTTAGGAGAAACTTTCATTACATCCACTATTTATAAATCTTGTTTAATCCAAGTTGGCACCATCACATTACCTGTTGATCCTATCTCTTTAAAGATACTTGCTTTTGATGTGCTTTTAGGGATTGATTGGTTAACTACTCATCATGCCAAAATTGATTGCTTTCGTAAGGTTGTTAGTTTTCATATTCCTAAGCAACCTGTTATTCGAATTCAAGCAACCAAACCATTGAAGTCAAATACTTTCATATCAAGCCATAAAGTCAAATACCTTTATGTTCCGTAACGAGGCAGATTACTGCTGGGAATCTGTGAAGCGTACCCATCCAGCTGCACTCAACATGTCTTGGGAAACATTTCAGAAACTGTTCAATGAAAAGTACTTTCCTAAAAGTATTCGTCATATGAAGGAGGTAGAGTTTATTAGACTAGAATAGAACAACATGACTGTGTCTCAGTACGAGGTAAAGTTCGCAGAGTTATCCAGGTTTGCACCTCATTTAGTGGAGAATGAGGAATGTATGACGCGGATGTTTCTGAGAGGTTTGAAACCCGACATACGTCAAAATCTCATTTCTCATAAATTTTCTCTATATTCAGATGTTGTGAATAGGGCTCAGTTATTGGAGCGCGATAATGAGTCAGGTCAATCGAAGAATAATGACCAACAACTCGATGATAATCGTACCGATGGCAACGATCATCGGAACAATGATAACCATCGTAGAGAAAATTATCATGCCAGAAATGGTAACCACTTCGATGGTAATCATGGATAAGATAATAGAAGAAATAATTCAAGTGGAAATTTCAAGAAGAGAAGATTTAACGATGACGGGAAGACGTCGGCAGCAGCACAAGCACTAGCAACAAATTCTAGGGGAGGAGAACGACCACCAGTTAGATGCTACAAATGCGGAGAGGAGGGACATATAAGTCCAAATTGTTCACAGCCTTCCAAGGTATGTTTTAGTTGTGGAAAAGACGGTCATATAGCTAGATTTTATCCTGTAGAGAAATCAAGTCCAGCTGGGACGGTGACACCAATGGCGGATACGGAAAAAACAAAGTCGGCGGTTCCTGGAAGAGTGTTTGTCGTAACTGGCCAAAAAGCGAGTAAACCGAATGAAGTTAGCACGGGTTAGTTAATTATAAATTCTTGCGAAATCTATACTTTATTAGATACCGGTTGTACCCATTCTTTTATCTCTTCTGCTTGTGTTCAACGTTTAAACTTGACTCCAGAGAAATTAGACTTTGACCTATCTGTGGAGACTCCGTTAGGAGAAACTTTCATTACATCCACTATTTATAAATCTTGTTTAATCCAAGTTGGCACCATCACATTACCTGTTGATCCTATCTCTTTAAAGATACTTGCTTTTGATGTGCTTTTAGGGATTGATTGGTTAACTACTCATCATGCCAAAATTGATTGCTTTCGTAAGGTTGTTAGTTTTCATATTCCTAAGCAACCTGTTATTCGAATTCAAGCAACCAAACCATTGAAGTCAAATACTTTCATATCAAGCCATAAAGTCATTCAGTTTATTGAAAAACGGATGTCAAGCTTTCTTAGCCCATGTTATGGACTTGAACAAAAATATATCATATTTGAATGATATTTCTGTTATTAGTAAATTTCCTGACGTATTTCCTAAGAATTTCTTGGCTTACTCCAAAAGTGTGATATTGAATTTTGTATTGACTTTGAACCTGCTACAAAACTCATTTCTAAAATATCATATTGAATGACTCCTATTGAACTTTAGGAGTTAAAAACCCAACAATAGAAGTTGATAACCGAGCTTCTATCTGGTGATTTCCTTTGTGGAATGCACCGAAGCCAAACTCTCCGTAGGGGATGCCATATTCGTGCGATAGTAAACTGATAGGTGCCATTGTGACGTGCTATCCAAGATTGGGATATGAGTCACAGTTGAGAGCAACCTAAGTCAGTAATCGAAATACATAGCTTTATGGGCTTAGCTGGTTATTATCGAAGATTTGTGGAAAGATTTTCTCGAATCGCTATTCCATTAACTCAGCTGACTCGTAGAGATACAAAATTTGAATGGAGCAAGGAATGTGGGAAGAGCTTCGAGAACTCAAGAGGAGACCCATTTCGGCACATGTTCTGGCCATACTATCCTGGAAAAGCGAACGTGGTAGCTGACGTGTTGAGTAAAAGATCGTATACGAGTACGAGTGCGATATTGTCAAAGACCAATTTCGTATAACTTACAAATGATAGAGATAGAGTTAAAGACTCTAGGGACCTATGTGATGATATACGAGTAGAATCGACTCTAATCGATAAAGTTAAAACTGTTCAAGCTACCCATCGGAGCTGATGAATATGAAGAAGGAAGTACAAGAAGTTGTTATTCCAAAAGCGAGAATCGGTGATGAGAGGAAAGCTCAAACCTTCGATCTATTGGTCGATTTAAAATTCTCGATCGAATAGGAACTGTGGCCTATAGACTCGTTTTATCGCCAAGTATGTCACGTGTTCATAACGTTTTACATGTATCGATGTTACGTAAATAAGTGGACGACCCGAACCACATTATTGAGCTAGAACCAGACGAGATAACCGAAGATTTAACGTATGAGGAAGTACCAGTCAAGATCTTAGATAAAAATGAGCATGTCCTACGCATAAAGGATATACCACAAGTCAAGGTTTTGTGGAGGAACCATGCTATTGAAGAAATGACCTGGGAGTTGGAATCAGAAATGAAAGCGAGGTATCCTCACCTTTTCGAAACACCAAGTACGTACATCAATTTCGAGGACGAAATTTCATAAGGAGGGGAGGTTGTAAGACCCCATATTTTTTTTAATAAAATGGAATTTCCTCTATTTATTATTTTGAAATAGTAAGGGTTGATTTGATTAATATGGTTAGTTATGGGTAAAATACGCAAATATTTCAAATAAACAAGTGGTTATAAAATATTCATTGTTGTCGGGGAATATTCGTTTGGTCGTGGAATATTCTTACTGTCGGGGAATATTCGTACGACAGCGCAGCCTTGTGTGGGACCCATAACAGAAAGCGATTGAATGAAGAAAATGACAAGTATAAGTTATTTATAAATAACGGTGTAGTAGTTACCGTTAATACTGTTGGAATACCCGGTGGTTAAAATACAGTAATACGCGTTATTGCACAGTAGCACACGGTATTGCACCAATTATTAATTCTTACATAAGAAGACACTGCTCAATAATTATTACAGTAATTACTGTTCAATATTTTATTTTATTGATTCAATAGTTGTTACGTTGATATTTTATATTATTATTATTTCAATAATTGTCACTACACAGTATTTTTCATTATCAGATCAATAATTCATATTATTTTAATAATATTATTAGATAGCATTATTGGCAATGTCTAGAAAGTTCTGTCTAAGGAGAGGTTTGGTCACCTAATTGCTCGCTAATAAGGAGAAATCCTTATTGGAAGCCCCCTCTTTCCTGGAAACGGTCTAGTTGTCAGTATTGTGATTCTGTAATATTATTTGTGAATAATTAATTATTAATTTATATGATAAGGAAAATATTCATTTTATATGGATATAGATGGAGAAAATTTTTAATGTAACAATTGTTGAAAATTGATATTTTATCTTTTCTGATAAAATAATTCATTTAAATATATTATTATACTTTAATAATATAATAATGGAGATATTTTTACAATGAATGTGTGATATATGAATAAATGAGGAGGAAAAATATTTTTGTTACAAAAAATGTTTAACACATGTTTTGTGTGTTGATGGACCCCATTTTTGACTGAAATTTGATTATAGCCTGTAAAATCGTCCGTATGTGGATTTCGGTCAATTTCTGTTTGGAATTTGAAAAAAACTTTCTTCTACAAAGTTGTAGAGAATTAAATTTCCTATGGAATGGACATAAGATTTGAATTTTTCTGATAAAAGGGCTATTTATTATGAATTATTGAAGTTCCGAAATATTGAGTCTAAATTGATTTTGTTACAAAAATTGTTTTAAACATGTTTCTCATTTTTGTGTGGTCAATATGTTTTTGATGTGGTGGGCTAAGGAAAATTTGATTATTAATATATTATTTTATTAAATTTTCTATTTTGGTGTTCTAAGCATTTTCCTATAAATAGGGTGCTTAGGTTAGAATTGAAAATTATACCAGAAATTGAAGTTTTTTCTCTTTATATTATCGAGCGTATTTTTGTGAGTCTTTAGATATCTTGAGCGTTGCTATACGGTGCAAGTTCCTTCAGCACTATATTCAGTATTCCAGTCAGAAGTACTGTCTTTTCGAGGTAAGGGATGTTATTTTTTTTATAAATGATATTATTTCTTTTTATATCATTATGCCGGAATATTGGTAAGATTTTTCTTGTGAAATTCTTATCTTTTCATGTCGGGGTTACTATTCATGAATTACTATTCACGAGTTACTATTCATGTGTTACTATTCACGAGTTACTATTCACGAAGCATGATGATTTTTTTTGTGGAATTTCTACCTTTAAGTGTCGGAGTTACTATTCACGTATATGGCACTATTCACGTATACAGTACTATTCACAAATACGACACTATTCACAGAAAAATTAAATTTTCTTTTCTGTGTCCAAGATTGTCTGTTATGGTTCCTATCTTTGATTGGATCTATGTTTTGATCTTCATTTTTGAATTCTGCTCCACAATAGTTTATTATGATGTATTTTTGAACTTGGATTGTCTAAAATACGAGTCCTTAATATTTGTTCTTTTGTCTCACTGGATTCATCGGTCCTAAATGATAATATTACTGAATATCTTTGGCATGTAGTGTAAAGATGAATGATTTCTTGATGAATATCTTTGGCCCGTAGTGCAAAGATGAACAGGTGTTGAGATGAACATGGCCGACTAATTAATATCTTTGGCCCGTAGTGCAAAGATGACTATTTGATTAAAGATGTATATTGATTGATGTTACAGAGATAAAATATCGATGATGGACTTTTAAATTCATATATGATAGTAGATTTCATTCTCTACTTAACTCTTCTAATGAATTATTATTTCCGCTGCAGTTGTTGATCTAAAACTTGTTGTCTATTGTATTCTATCAGATTTTTTCTGTTGAAGACTAAGGATAATTTGTTGTACATTATCTTAATCATAATATTCTTTACTGGGCTCGTTGAGCTAACCCTTTTCCTTTTTGTTCCAATTTTCTTCTCAGGAAGCGAGAATATAACGGGGAGTAGTCAGGGTGCGGAGTGATGTTCCAAGGCAGTGGTTATAGTAGTCCTCACTATTATGTAAAATAGTGTATCAATAATTGTAATGAGGACTCATTTGAGTGTTGATATTATCTAGAAGATAATATTTGTATTTAAACTCACAGTATGTGTTGTCGTATTTTGCACGACAATTGTAATAATGAAGTTGTAGTTATTTCTGTACCATGTATTTGGCGACTCAGAATAGGTTGGGTGGATTGGACCTATTTTGGGGGCGTCACACAGGTGTTATGAACCGTGGGTCTTGATTGCGTTAAAACATTCAGATTTTTCTGGGGTATAATTCATCAAAGAGATATCCCCAGCAGAGATATCAGGCATCCTTGACACTGCAAATCATTGGCGACAACTCCAATGTAACATCGGGAATGGTCCAGTGATGTAAGTCGTTAAAAACTACTTCAACGAAGGTCGGGATGTTTGATAGTGTAAACCGTTGGCGACAACTCCATCGTAGCATCGGGAAAGATCTGGAGATGTAAGCCGTTGAAAACTACTTCAACGAATGTCAGAGTATCTAATATTGCAAACTGTTGGCGACAACTCTAGTGTAGCATCAGGAAAGATCTGATGATTAAAATCATGGAAAACTATCTTCATCGAGGATATCCAATAACGAAATCTGTTATACAAATCCACAGCCAAGACATCGCGAAGGTTCGGTGATTTCCAGACCGTTTTAAACTACTATTCAAGAAGTCACTGAGGAAAGTCGGTGATGGTCAACCTTCACAAAACTATCATTCGAGTAAGTATTGTGAGGATGTTGTGAAAGTAAGCAGTAAAAATTCTATCTCCAGTGAAGCTATCAACATTAGCCTGATAGAAAGCCAGGGCGGTGGTGACAATCCCCGCTTAACGACAGGAAAAAATTCAATGATGGCAACCAAGCCAAGCTATCATCATCATAAACAACAACAATCCCCTGAGAGTTACTCGCAAAAGAGAAGAACATCTTTGGTGGAAAACACATTCAAAAGATAAATAATGTTGGTGACAATCCCAATGTCAAAATCCTATGGTCTCAGCCATGGGAAAACCTCCACAGTAGGGATTTTGAAAGCATATCTGCAAACTTATAGTCAAATCAGTCTCAAATAGCACTGATGGACATTTCAAACCATTGGCGACAACCCCAACGTAGCATCAGGAAAGATTCGATGATGACAGCTTTGTAAACTACCGTTCGAGTAGACATTAAAGCGGTTCAATAGAGACCATCATTGACAACTCCATCCCCAGCAGAACCGGTGGGAGCAGTCAGTGATAGAATCCCGTTGCAAAATAATTCCAACCAAAAACATTCAGCATAACATCATATCATGTTGCATTGCAAGACATCATTTAATCTTGTCGTATTTCAAGTGTCTAGTAATCTTTATCATTTTCATTCCTTTACATTGCATAAACATGATAAAGAGGGGCATTTGTAGACACTCGAATTTTCGTATTCCTATTACTAACCATGCATGAGGGCAGAATAGTCTTCCAAAGACAACCCTGGAACTCAAATCATCACAGCTCTTAGCCCCGACAACAACCCCAGGAGATCAAATCCAAGCCCCTGAGATAACTTTGGGAGATCAAGTTCAAGCCCCGGTGACAACCTTGGGAGATCAAGCCAAAACCTGGAGACAACCCCTGGAGGTCAAACCAACCTCAAAGACAACCCTGAGGACTGTCAAAAATCAACAGCAGTCCAATCTCAGAGACAACCCTGAGAACAGACAGCTACGACTGCATCAAGCCCAAAATCAACCCGGAGGGGAAAAATAGTAATTTTGCCAACTCAACATCAAAGCAACCCAAATCACTGCAAAAGAAGTCATGTAGAATCATAACATCAATCCCGAGTGAAAATAGTACAAGACAGCTCAACGAATAGACTGTGAAGATTTGAAGATCTGGTCATGGCCATCTTTCCATATTCAAAAAATGTCAAATCCCATGTCATTGTGTAGCTCTCGTCAAGGGTTTTTTGGAAAGGTATAGCACGCCTCCATCGAATTCACGGATTGAAATTTATGAAGGTTTGAGTGGACAGCGCGTTGGCCCGAGTACATGTACTTCGTGACAACAGGACCAACGGGGCCCGAGCCTAACCGAGGGGCCACAAGTAGACCCGCGACTACTTTGGTCTATAAATAGACCTCCCCCCATCAACCAAAAGAGAAAAAGAAAAAGAAAAAAAGGAAAATGAGAGAAAACTTTGTAAACACCTCTAGCGTATTCCAAACTTTAATATTCTTCTTTCTAAACACCTGTAGACACATATTCTACATCATATCAAATTTTAACAGGTGGAAACCGAGTTTTCAAGCTCCAAAAGCGGTCTTTGCAGTGCACTGTAAGATATTTTCAGATTTAAAGATTTCTATTGCTTTAATATATATAATATAGATTCTTGCCGATTAGTGACGCCCGGATCTTCGATCCATAGCTTTTTCTCTTATATATATACTGTTTACAACATTTAAATATCTGTTTTAACTACTCATTTAATGTAAATTCATAATATTTAAATCTGTGGACTAGATTTTCTAAATCTAGGCATATCTAACTTTTAACCAGTCTAAAAGTTACAAAACTGAAACCGTTGAGCTAGAATGTCTAAGATTTATTTAAATTTAATTTTCTTTCTAGTTTTATTATGTGAGCCTAGGAGCCACGAGGTCTAAGATCTAGCTAGTGAATCTAGATCTGGTTCCCATGATGGACCCTTTTAAGTTATACAACCAGCTTGTAAATTATTTATGGTGTTTGGACATCAGTAGATTCCTTTCATACCCATAAGGAGCCCGACGCATATTATTTTTGTCGAAGATGCTTCGCATCTCGAGAATAAAATCAAACCAAGCCGAATACGGAATAAAATAAAAGTATCAAAGGCCTTAATTATTATGTGTGCATAAGGGTTTAAAAAACCTTTTTTCAAACATCATTGATATATCTTGCTTAAAATTGAACTTTTATAAAAATCAAACCCTTTGTATATAGGTGCAAACGAGGCATAACACTACTTCCAAATAACTACATTTAGGCCCAATAAAAACACACACACACACACATACATCAGATAAATTAGAAATTGAAAAGTCATGGTAACCGTGTTTTTTACGGAAGTCGGGGGTGCCTATCGCCTTCACCCACTTAATCAAGCCCCCAAACTTTGTGAATCTGAGTTTCCAAGGACTGTTAAATAGAGTCCAACCATTGGGCCTTTGTGTAAACCTTTTCAAAATCGGTTGAGTTGGTACAACCATTTCCAAACTACCAACTGACACCTCTGAATTTTCAAATCGTCGACATTTTATGTCGGACTCTTTTCAAACTCATCTTTTCAAACAAAACCCAACACATAGAGAACATAAAGGGTAAAAAGAGGAATTCCAGAAAAGAGGAAATTTTTTCCGACGTCGACACCCACCACCCCCCCTAAAAAATAATATTTATTGAATATGTATACACCCCCACCATGCCCACCCCCACCGCCCCACCCCCACGCCCCTAAAATAATAATATTTACTGATTATGTATACACCCCCACCTGCCCTTATGCCCCACCCCCAACAAAAAATACTACCTCCATTCCATAATAATTGACTTTTTAGAGGAAAAATTGTTCCAATTTATTTGTCGTTTATAATTTTTTAGGAGAATAAACTATTTAGTTTCTTATATCACCCCTAACTTCTCTTATTATCCCCAAAATTTTTCTCTTGTATTAATACTTTTCAACTTCCCATAAAAGGGTAGTAATGTAATTTCAGACAAATTTTAATTCTTAAATGATAGTATTAAACGACTTTCTTAATTCATGTGCATGAAGCTAAAATGACTATTGTTATGGAATAGAGGTAGTAATATTTATTGATTATGTATACATCTCCATACCGCCCACCCCGCCCAGTATATATATATATATATATATATATATATATATATATATATATATGTATATTCATCTCTTTTTTTACAGGCTTTCATTTGGGAATCTTACTCGAAAATAGAAAGAGAGCAAGTGTAGTGCATTGAGATAAATCATTTTTGAATGAGATTTTAAAATTAAAATGAAACTCTTTTTAGAGAGATAAAGTATATTAATTTTTAATTTTTGAATGAACAATAAATAAATTTTTAGAGAGAGTATATTAATTTATTTTAGAAAGATAATGTATTAGAAAAATTAGAGAGAGATAATTAATTAAAAGATGGAAAAAGAGAAAGTACATAAATCTGAAAAAGTAAAATATGGGTCGACCTATATTAAAACTATAACCATTTGGTTTCAACCCATACAAACCATATTAAAAAGGGATAATGTGGCTTTAATTCTTTTTTGGACCCATAACCATTTTATGTAAACCAAAACCAAATCAAACCCATATTTTGCCAAGTCTATTTTAAACTAAGTAAGTTTGACCAAATGTAAAGATTATTTTGTCCTTATTTTAGTAGTTTTTACATCTTATTACAACTTTTAAATCATTTTAGCCTAATATCCTTACATTTTATTTTATCTTAATTTATTACTTATAAGTCAAAATTAGACTTGGCAAAGGGGTCGGGCTAAAATGGCCCCAGTTTTGGTGGGGTGAAAAAGTGAAGCCCAAAGCCCGCGTTTTGGCGGGCAGGCCTGGCCCGCTGACTTGGACTGATTTATGACCAAATTTTGACACATATATGGGTCGAGCCCAAACGGTTCGGACCATTTACAGGCCGGGCCAAAATGGCCCAGGCTTTGATGAGCTGAAAAAATTAAGCCCAAAGCTCACGTTTTGGCGGGCGGGCCCGGCTCGCAGTTTTTGCCAGTTCTAGTCAAAACGGTGATTGGTGATAGGTCTCCAAATTCTATAGTTTTATTTTGATAATAACAAATTAGGTAAATAAGTCAAATAAGTAGAATCCTCTCCATAGGATTAAAATATTAAAATGATTTTAATTATCATATTTATCTTGACCAAAATATTTTTCTAAATTCCTATTGAATTTATTTTTTAACCTTGATAAATCTAATATCAAATGTTAACGAAATTGATTCATATAGTAAAATTTCCAAAGGCAAGGAGATTCCTATTTCTTTTCAAATTGATTTTATAAATCTTTTTTGGGCAAAAAGGAAATTCTAAAAATATATATTTATATATATGTATATATATATATATATATATATATATATATATTTGTTGTGTATATATATGTATAAAGTGCATATGTGTGTGCAAGTGAACTAAATGTGTATGTGTGTGCGTGAGGGCTAAGAAGTCGTGTGTGCATGTGCAGTTAATAAAGGCAAAGCCTTTGTGTATTGATAGTGGAAATATGTTTGGTTAATCTAAACTGGAAGCTGACTTTCTTTTTGTGACTAAAATTTATCATCACTGTAGACCTGGAAAAATCGGCCCAGGCTGGCCCACCCGTCAAAAAACGGACCTTTGGGCTTCACTTTTTCAGCCCATCAAAATCTGGGCCATTTTGGCTAGCCCGACAATGGTTCCGCCCGCCGATGGAAATGTGTCAAAATATGGTCTAAAATCAGTCTAGGTCTGCCCTTCAAAAAGCGGGCTTTGGGCTTCACTTTTTCAGCCCATCAAAACCTGGGCCATTAGCTTGATTTATTTGCCAGGTCTAATCATCAGCTTACTTCTATTACCCAATCCGTGCACTCCATATTGATCTGGACCCTTTAATTTTTTGATCATACAATCCAAACCATTAATTTTAAAATCAGATTACTAAATTACCTTTTTGCCCTAAACTCTAAAATCCTATAAATAGGAGGCTTTCCATTCATTTTCATTTACCAATTTACAAATCATAAAAGCTTACTCTTCTTGCCTACATTCTCTTAAGAAAGCTTTCACTCTCTCTTTTAAACAAAATTCTAATCCTCTAAGGAAGAGAAAAATTGGTCTAAGTATTTGAGATAAGTTATTGATTTATTATTACTTATATTGTGACGCCCCCAAAATAGGTATACATTGTAAGACCCCAACTTATTATAAATAAAATTGAATTTTCCTCTTTTCATTATTCTAAAATAATAAGGAGTTAATTGATATAATACTTTGATTATGAGTGAAATGTGCAAATTTTGCAAAATAAACAAGTGATTATAAAATAATCATTGTTGTCGGAGAATATTTGTTTGGTCGTAGAATATTCTTTTTGTCGGGAAAATTCGTACGACGGCGCAGTCAATTGTGGGCCCCATAACAGAATAACGGTCAGATGAAGAAAACGACAAATTTGGGTTTTTATAAATAACGGCATAATTTTTACCGTTAACACTGTTGGATAATTGGTGGTTAAAATACAGTAATACGTGTGGTTGTACAATAGCACACGATATTTGCACAGTATGGTTGAATTATTGATTCGTACGTAAGAAGGCACTACTCAATAATTGTTACAGTAGTTACAGTTCGTTATTTTATTATATTGATTCAATAATTGTTGCATTGTTAGTTTATATTATTATTGTTTCAATAATTGTCACTGCACAGTATTTCTCATTATCAGATCAATAATTCATATTATTTGAATAATATTATTAGATAGCATTATTGGCAATGTCTAGAAAGTTCTGTCAAGGAGAGGTTTGGTCATCTAATTGTGCGCCAGTAAGGAAAAATTCTTATTGGAAAGTCCCCTCTTTTCTGGGAACGGCCTGATTGTCATAATTATGATTCTGTAATATTATTTAAGAATAATTAATTATTGATTTATATGATAAGGAAATATTTATTTGATGTGGATATAATTGATGAATATATTATTTTATGTGGATATAATTGAAGGAATTAATGCTGAGGTGTTTTATCAGTATTTTGTCGGACTGAAAGAATTAAAAATCATCCGTTTGTGGATTTCAGATATTTTCTGTTGAGAATTTGGAAAAACTTTCTTTTACAAAGTTGTAGAGAATTCGATTTCAGGCAGAATAGACATAAAATTCGTATTTTTCTGATAAACAGTCTATTTTCTATGAATTGTTGAAGTTTTAAAAAATAAAATGATTTTTTTAAAATTATGGGTGGGACCCACTTTTGTTTTTTTCAAACACATGGGCTGCTGGAATTTTTTTTCCAAGGTGGTGGCTGGTCATGGTCTAAAGCATGCGTATGAATTTTAAAAATAAATAATATTAATTTATTATTTTAGTCTCTTTTGGCGTTCTAGCATTTTTCTATAAATAGAGGGCTAAGTTAGAATTGAAAATCACACCAGAAACAAGTTTTCTCTCTTTCTCTCTCTATATTATCGAGCGTATTCTTGTGAGTATATTTTGAGTGTTGCTATACGGTGCGAGTTTCTGTCAGCACTATACCAAAATTCAGTCAGAAGTACGGTTATTTTGAGGTAAGGGATGTTATTTTCTTCTTAAATAATATTATTTTCTTCAATATCATTATGCCGAATTATTGGTGAACTTTTTAATAATATTTGAAACTTTTGTGTCGGGGTTACTATTCACGTATACGGCACTATTCACGAATACGGCACTATTCACCAAAAAATGAAAATTTTCCTTTTTGTCCAAGATGTCTATTTTGGCTACTATCTTTGATTGTATCCATGTTTTGATCCTTATTTTTGAATTCTGCTTCAAAATTGGTTATTATGGAGTATTAATTATCTTGGATAAAACTGTTATACGAATCCCTAATAATTGTCCTTCTATCTCACTGGATTCGTACTTAAAAATATTTTTCATCATCCTCAGTCCTTAATGATGTTATTATTGAATATCTTTAGGCCTGTAGTGCGAAGATAAATGATTACTGATGAATATCTTTGGCCCGTAGTGCAAAGATGAATAGGTGTGGAGATGAACATGACCAACCGGTGATATAAATGAATATCTTTGGCATGTAGTGCAAAGATGATTAAAGATGTATATTGATTGTTGTTACAGGGATAAAATATTGATGATGGACTCTTAAATATTAGAAGATAGTAGAATTCATCCTCTACGTGACTCTTCTAATGGATTGCTGTTTTCCGCTGTATTTGTTGATCTAAAACTTGTTGTCGATTATATTTTATCAGATTTTTTTCCCTGTTGAAGACTAACGATAATTTGTTGTATATTATCTTAGTCATAATGTTCTTTACTTGGGCTAGTTGAGCTCTAGCCTTTTCCTTTTTATTCCATTTTTCTTCTCAGGAGGTGAGAACATACCAAGATCGAGTCGGGGTATGGAGTGAGGTTTCTAGAAAGATGTTTTAACAGTCCTCGCTATTTCTGTAAAATAGGGTTTGAATAATTGTAATGAGGACTTATTTGCGTGTGGATATTGTCTAGAAGATAATATTTGCATTTAAACTCACAGTATGTATTATCGTATTTCACACGACATTTGTATTATTGAAGTTGTAGTTTGCTTTATGTACCATGTATTTGGCGACTCAAAATTGGTGTTGTATACCTATTTTGGGGGCGTCACATACATCGCCTATTCTGAGTCGCCAAATACATGGTACAGAATACAAATATAATCTTAAATATACAACATGAGCTATGAGTTTTAATGCAATATTATCTTCTAGACAGTATTCAAACTCAAAATAAGTCTTCAATTCATTTATTATCACACTATTTCATAGAATAGTGAGAACTACTTGATATCATCTGGACCGTCACTCCGCTCCCCTACTAGTCCCTGCTACGTTCTCATTTCATGAAGAGAACAATGAAAGCAAAAGGGTGAGCTCAACTAGCACAGTAAGAAATATTATGGCTAAGATAATGCAGAATAAATTATCGTTAGCCTTCAACAGTGTTAAACTGATACAATATAACAAACATCAAGTTTAACTGCAGCGGAACAAGCAATCCAATAGAAGAGTCAAGTAGAGAATAAAATCTACTATCTTCTATGATTTAAAAGGTTTTTCATTACCTTTATCGCTAAGACTCAGCTTATTAAATAAACCACGTCATTCCCTGCACTACAGCCAAGGATATTCATTAGTATCACGACCACAAATTATCCAAGCACTATGGGCCAAGGATATTCGTGTTTTCATCAATGGTCATGATCATGCCAACAACTGTCCATCAATGCACTACTGGGCCAATGAGGACTTTTACCACATCATTTGTAACATTACGGTCATGACTATACCGAATAATCTCTGGTCATAATCATACCAAAGTCCATCTATACACTACAGGCCACATATGACTTTCAACATAATATAAACATGAGGATGATGACAATGACATAATAATTCAATAAAATAAGTTCAAGAATTAAATTTTAAAGATTTATAAGTTAATTTATCCTGAACTCAAAAACGTCCAAATTGTTAACATGATACTGCTTTGTGGAGTAAAATTCAAGAATAATATTCATGTACCAAAAATAATTTAGACAAAAAAGAAATATATTTTTTCGGGTGAATAGTACCCCGTGAATAGTACTTGGGAATAGTACCCCGTGAATAGTAACTAACATGAAAAGTGTCCCGAATACCCGAGTGAATGATACTAGAGTGAATAGTAATCAGGTGAATAGTAACTCGTGAATAGTACTCCGATACGAAAAGTGCCCCGAATATCTGAGTGAATAATACTAGAGTGAATAGTAACCGGATGAGTAGTAACCCATGAATAGTAACTCGTAAAAAAATACCAAAGAAAATGATATTCCATGACGAGTACAAAAGAAATGATATCTCACACGAGTATAATAGAATATACGAAACTACAAATGGATTTTCACCCGTCATGCGATAATCCACGTAGATAAATCATTTCCACAATTTAATAAGGAATGAATACAATGGATCATTCACCATGCATGTGGGAATCCACATAGAGAGGTTATTCCAACAGAATAATAAAGAATGAAATAACAGAAGAATTCACCATGCATGCGATAGACCGCACAGACAGGTTATTCCCAACAGAATAATAAAGAATAGAATCAGGTCATGCAAAATCCGCACAGACAGGATATTCCAACAGAATAATAAAGAATGGAATAACAAATGAATTCACCAGGCATGCGATAGACCGCACAGGCAGGTTATTCCAACAGAATAATAAATAATGGAACCAGGTCATGCGTAATACGCACAGACAGGATATTCCAACAGAATAATAAAAAATGGAATAACAGAAGAATTTCACCATATATGCAGTACTTCACATAGACAGGTTATTCCAAAAGAATAATAAATAGTGGAACCAGGTCATGCGTAATACGCACAGACAGGATATTCTAACAGAATAATAAAGAATGGAATAATAATAGAATTCACCAGGCATGCGATAAACCGCACAGACAGGTTATTCCAATAGAATAATAAAGAATATAACCATCTCATGCGTAATCCGCACAGACAGGATATTCCAATAGAATAATAAAGAATGGAATAATAGAAGAATTTCACCATGTATGCAGTACTTCGCATAGACAGGTTATTCCAACATAATAATAAGGAATGGAATAACAATAGCTCTCTCCATGAACATGAAAGAAATAATACCCCTTACGACTGTTGAATGAAAATAATATTCCAACGAATATTGAACAAAGATGATATTGCTTACGAATATTGAACGAAAATAATATTCATACGAATACGAAAAATAATATCTCTTCAGAATATGAAATAAATAATACTCCTTACGACTGTTGAACGAAAATAATATTCCTACGAATATTGAACGAAGATGATATTGCTTACGAATATTGAAAGAAAATAATATTCATACGTATAAGAAAAATAATATCTCTTCAGAATATGAAATAAATAATACCACTTACCTCAGAAGAAGACTGGATACTGGAGTAGTAAAGTAGTAGACTACACTTCTTCTTTCACCCTAAAGCTTCTCTCTCTATAGCTTCTCTCTCTGTAATTGCTCTTGTGAGTCTTAGTGAATTGGTGAGAATGAAAGAAGAATGAGCTTCTATTTATAGAAAAACATAGTTTTCGATAATTGCACGTTTTGGGGCTCGAAATATTATAGTATAATACCTTCCTCTTTTTCTTCATTTTTAATTTAGTCCTGCAAGTATTATCAAACTTGCATCACTTCCTCTAATAGTAAATCATGTGAATTAATAGTTCATTCATATGACTCAATAGTATAATCATGTGCAAAAACTAATTATAGTATAGTACCTTCATCTATACCTCTATTTTTAATTTAGTCATACAAGTATTATCAATCTTGCACCAACTCCCCTAATAGTAAATCATGTGAATCAATAGTATACATATGTGAACACATAATTATAAACATGTGAATTAATAGCAATTAATTGCTCATTTATCCGGTGAATTACCCGATTGGTCAATATAACCTCCAAACATCAATTTTTATCGAAATAATTGTCGATTTTCACTAACACTAATAATTCCAACACAATGGAACTATCAATTTCATCTTTAATCAACACGACTTATTCATCATTAATATTATAACTCACAATATTTAACAACCCGGTCGTTCCAGGAAAAAGGGGGCTTTCCGATAAGGATTTCTCCTTATTGGCGCACAATTAGATGACCAAACCTCTCCTTGACAGAACTTCTAGACATTGTAAATATTAAAATTTAATAATATAAATAACTTTGTCGTCTCAATTATTGATTTAATAATATATCATATTATACAGATGATACTGTGATAATAATCGAATCAATAATATGAGAGATATAATGCAGCAATTACTGTAGCAATAATTGAGTATAACTGAGTGACTTCTCACGTAAGCATCAATAACCAATATCGTGTGCTACTATGCAACCACGCGTATTACTGTACTTTTACTACCGGCTAGTTCAACAGTTTTAACGGTAACACTTCCGCCGTTATTTTTATAAAAAGATAATTTTGTCATTTTCTCAATCCGACAATAATTCTGTTGTGGGGTCCACCAATGATTGTGTCGTTGTACGAATATTTTCCTGTTAAAATGAATATTCCCCGGCCAATCAAATATTATATAACAACTTGTGTACTTTGCAAAGTTTGTAAATATTATCCACAACTATAACATTATATCAAATCCACACTATAATATTCAAAAAAAAATATTTCGAGAAATTTAAATCTTTATTCATAAAATTTGGGGTCTCACATATATTATCTCATATTTATTTATATATATATATATATATATATATATATATATTATCTATCAATATTAAATATAAAGTCAGTACTTAGATACCGATATTCAGAGATTTTTTTTAAACAAAGAATATTATTTGGATGGTCTTTGAAATCCTAAGTGGCCTTTTATTGATATAGATAACTTATATAAATATTACATAATATTTATATGATTATCAGATTGTGAAACAAATAATTTAGTCGGTACTTAGATACTGATATTCAGAGATATTTCTTAACAAAGAATATTATCTGAACGGTCTTTGAAATCCTAAGTGACCAAATTTTCACAACGTAAATCAAATATACAAAAATATACATCTTTGAGTGAAACGAATTTATTTGATATATCAAATATTATTTTAATTGATTAATCTGTTATACTTGTTAACTATCATCACAAGTAATTTATACAACAAACTTACTTATTTATAAATTAGTTGTTGCATTATATATAAGTGATTTAAACTGATATCCAAAACTCAAAGTTATATCTATTTAAACCATAGTAATACAATATTTATTTATAAAGAAAATATTTTCTAACTTGTTTAAACCATAGAAGCACATTCTTTATTAAAGAAAACAAAAACTTTATAAAAGTGTATCAATTTAAATATATGTTTACACAGAAGCATATCACATAAAAGTCTTGAACTTTTATTTAATCTTAAACTGTATATCTCCTTATTTGAGAAGTATCAAATATAAAAGTGATTTAAACTTTTATAAATCTGTGATAAACTTTATTTGTTTACTTTAAAAGAAAAGTAGAATAAATTAATTGTAAAAAGGAAAAATTAGAGTTGGTATAAAATACCCGGTAGTAAAAGTACAGTAATACGCGTGGTTACATAGTAGCACACGTTATTAATTATTGATGCTTACGTGATAAGTTACTCAGTTATACTCAATTATTGCTACAATAATTGCAGCATCATATCTATCATATTATTGATTCAATTATTGTCACAGTATCATCTGCATAATATTTTATATTATTAAATCAATAATTAAGAAGACAAAGTTATTCATATTATTATTTGCAATATTGACAATGCCTAGAAGTTCTGTCAAGGAGATGTTTGGTCTACTTAATTACGCGCCAATAAGGAGAAATCCTTATCGAAAAGTCCCCTCTTTCCTGGAAACGACCTGGTTGTTAAATATTATGAGTTATGATATTAATGATGAATAAGTTTGTATTGATTAAAGATGAAATTGATAATTCCATTGTGTGGGAATTATTAGTGTTAGTGGAAATCGACATTTATTTCGATAATAATTAATGTTTGGAGGTTATATTGACCAATCGGGTAATTAACCGGATAAATGAGAAATTAATTGCTATTAATTCAAATACTTATAACTATTTATTCACATGTATCTACTATTGATTCAAATGATTTACTATTAGGAGAGTTGGTGAAACATTGATAATACTTACATGACTAAATTAAAAATGGAGGTATAGTTGAAGGTACTATACTATAATTAATTTTTTTCACATGTTTAGAACTATTGAGTCACATGATTTACTATTCATTCACATGATTTACTATTAGGGGAGGTGGTACAAGTTTTATAATACTTGCAGGACAAAATTAAAAATGAAGGAAAAGATGAAGGTATTATACTGTAATATTTCGAGCCCCAAAATGTGTAATAATTGAATCTATATTTTCCTATAAATAGAAGCTCATTCCTTCATTATTTTTCACCAATTCACTAACGCTATAGAGCAATTATTATAGAGAGAAATTATAGAGAGAAAGAAGAAGAGAAGTCTGCTACCTCACCATTCCAGTATCCAGTTTTCTTCTAAGGTAAGGGGTATTATTTCTTTCGTATTCATTAAGAGAGTTATTTCTTTCAATATTTGTAAGGGTTGTTATACCATTCTTGTGACGCCCCCAAAATAGGTATACATCACATATTCTGAGTCGCCAAATACATGGTACAAAATACAAATATAATCTTAAATATACAACATGAGCTGTGAGTTTTAATATTAACATTGTCTTCTAGACAGTATTCAAACTCAAAATAAGTCCTCAATACATTTATTAACACACTATTTCATAGAATAATGAGGACTACTAATGCTATCCTATGGACCGTCACTCCGTTCCCCGACTAGTCCCTGCTACGTTCTCATTTCCTGAAGAGAACAATGAAAGCAAAAGGGTGAACTCAACTAGTCCAGTAAGAAATATTATGACTAAGATAATGTAGAATAAATTATCCTTAGCCTTCAATAGTGTTAAACTTATAAAATATAACAAACATTAAGTTTAACTGCAGCGGAACAAGCAATCCATTAAAAGAGTCAAGTAGAGAATAAAATCTAATATCTTCTATGTTTTAAAAGGTTTTTCATTATTTTTATCACTGAGACTTAACTTAATAAATAATTCACATCATCCCTGCACTACGGCCAAGAATAATCATTAGTATCACAACCATAAATTATCCATGCACTATGGGCCAAGGATATTCGTGTATTCATAAATGGTCATGATCATGCCAACAACTGTCCATCAATGCACTACGGGCCAATGAGGACCTTTACCACATCATTTGTAACATTATGGTCATGATTATACCGATTAATCCCTGGTCATAATCATACCAAGTCCATCTATGCACTACAGGCCACAGATGACTTTTAACATAATATAAACATGAGGATGATAAAAAATATATAAGAATTCAATAAAACAAGTTCAAGATTTAATTTATCCAGGAACCAATAACTTCCAAATTGTCAACATGATACTTCTTTGTGGAGTAAAATTCAAGAATGCTCAGAAGAATATTTTCATGAAAAGATACTGGATGAAGCGCAAATATTAAGGATATTCCACTAATTTCATGGAGTATAGAAGTCAAAGCTTTAACCAACTGAGTATAAGAGAATATATGAAACTGCAAATAGATTTTCGTCCGCCATGCGGTAATCCACTTAGACAGATCATTTTCACAATTTAATAAGGAATGAATACAAATGATCATTCACTATGCATGTGATAATCCACATAGATAAGTTATTCCAACAGAATAATAAAGAATGGAACCAGGTAGACAGGATGTTCCAACTAAATAATAAAGAACGGAACCAGGTCATGCGTAAACGCACAGACATGATATTCTAACATAATAATAAATAATGGAATAACAGAAGTATTTCACCAAGTATAGGGTAGTTCGCATATACAGGTTATTCCAACAGAATAATAAAGAATGAAATAACATAAGTTCTCTTCATGAAGACGAAAGAAATAATACCCCTTTCATTAAAAAGAAGAGTACTCCGATTGGTAGTGCGAGGATTTTCTTGAAGAAAACTTATACTGCTTTCTACGCTCAAATCTTCTTAAAACTCTAAAGAAATACGCTCAAGATTATAGAAGAATAATTCTATAAATTTCTAGTGTGGTTTTCAATTCTAACTAAGTATCCTATTAATAGGAGAATAGAAGGGGCACTATTACGATTTTTTTTCACGGACGAAATAGTCCGCGAAATCACGGGCGCCTTACCAATTTTACAAGCGATTAAATTCAAAGCAATATCAAGAAAAAAACAAAAAAATGTACAACATAATATATATATATATATATGTTTTATATAACACATGCTTAAAGAAACATTTCACCCACCCGTGAACAACCTTTGAAAAACAAGCTCCCAACAATTCAATTTTCCACATATGGGCCCCACATGTGGCCCCCACATGTGGGCCCCCTTTATTATAATAATTAACTTTCTACCGATTATTTTGGAAAATGAGTAAGTGGGGGGTCCAAATAATACGCTAATATTTACAACAAATACTCCATAAAATCACCTCAATATTTTTAACAATATTTATCATCATTATTATAATTCACAATATTAATCGACCAGGTCGTTCTCAGGAAAGAGGAGGCTTTTCAATAAGGATTTCTCTCTATTGACGCGTAATTAGGTGACCAAACCTCTCCTTAATAGAACTTCTAGACATCGTTAATATTGCAAATAATAATATTAATAACTTTGTTATCTAAATTATTGATTTAATAATATATAAAATATCGACAATAATTGAATCAAATAACGTGAGATACTATGCAATAATTACTGTAGCAATAATTGAAAAAAAATGAGTGACTTCTCACGTAAGCATCAATAATCAATATTGTGTGCTACTATGCAACCATGCGTATTACTGTACTTTTAACACCAGGTGTTTTAACAGTTAACGGTATAACTTCCACCGTTATTTTTATAAAATATTTTTTTTGTTTTCTCAATCTGACAATAATTCCATTGCGGGGTCCACCAATGATTGTGCCGTTGTACGAATATTTCCTGTTAAAATGAATATTCCCCGACCAATCGAATATTATATAACAACTTACGTACTTTGCAAATTTTATAAATATTACCCACAACTATAACATTATATAAAATTTATTCCATAATATTCAAAAATGATATTTATAGAAAAATCATCTTTATTCATAAAATTTGGGGTCTTATGACCTCCCCTTCTTATGAAATTTTGCCCTCGAAATTAGGGTACGTACCTGGTATGTCGAAGAGGTAAGGATACCTTGATTTCACTTCAGATTCTAACTCCCAGGTCATTTCCTCAACATTGTGGTTCCTCCACAAAACTTTCACTTGAGGTATAACCTTGGAGCGTAGAATATGTTCCTTCTTATCCAAGATTTTAACAAGAACCTCTTCATACGTTAAATCTTCCGCTATTTCGTCCGATTCTAACTCAATAATTTGGTTCGGGTCTTCCACATATTTATGTAACATGGTTATGTGAAAAACGTTATGAACACGAGACATACTTGGCGGTAAAGCGAGTCTATAGGCCACAGTTCCTACTCAATCGAAGATTAAAAATGGGCTAATGAATCGTGGATTGAGCTTTCCTCTCTTTCTAAATCTCGTAACTCCTTTCCATGGAGCAACACGTAACAACATATGATCTCCAATATCGAATTCCACGTCCTTTCAATGAAGATCAACATAACTCTTTTGTTGATCCTGTGAGGTTTTTATATGTTGCCGAATCGTTTGAATTTTTTCTGTAGTCATACGTACCAACTCTGGTCCCAACAACGTTGCTTCACCCACCTCATCCCAGCATACTGGAGAATGACACTTTATTTCATACAACGCTTCGAATGGAGCCATGCCAATACTTGCTTGATAGCTGTTGTTGTAGGAAAACTCCACCAACGGTAAGAACTTATCCCAACTTCCCTTGAAGTCAAGGACATAGAGTCTTAATAAATCTTCAAGAGTTTGAATAGTCCTCTCTGATTATCCGTCCGTCTGAAGATGATATGCTGAACTAAATCATAAATCCGTGCCCATAGCTTTTTGCAAACTAACCCAAAATCGTGAAGTGAATCTTGGGTCTCGATCAGAAACTATGGATACTGGCATACCATGTAGCCTTACAATCTCGTTTATGTACATATGAGCAAGACGTTCAAGTGTATAAGTTTCTTATATTGGTAAGAAATGAGCAGACTTGGTCAATCTATCAACAATGACCCAAATTGCATATATGCCTTAAGAAACCTTGGGAAGACCAGTAACGAAATCCATGGTAATGTGATCCCACTTCCATTCTGGAATTTCAAGTGATTGCAATGGACCTTTTGGTACTTGATGCTCTGCCTTGACTCGTTGACAAGTTAGACACCTTGAGATAAACAGCGCTATCTCTCTCTTCATATTGCTCCACCAAAATATATGACAAAGATCACGATACATTTTGGTACTCCCAGGTTGGATTACAAACGGTGTGTTGTGCACCTCCATCATGATTTTATACTTTAAATCAAGTTCGTTAGGAATACAAAGTCTGGAGTTGACTCGAAGTATTCCTTCTTCTTTGATTCTTGCTTCCGGCATAGCACCTTCTTGCACTTTCTTCCTCATACGCATCAGCTCCAGATCTGTAGCTTGAGCATCTTTAACTTTATCAATTAAAGTCAGTTCTACTCGTATATTCGCCATCATCACATGGGTTCTTGGAGTCTTTAACTCTATCTCCTTCCTTTACAAGTCATACAAAATGGGCCTTTGCATTGACAATATTGCACTTGTACCCGCATATGATCTTCTACTCAATGCGTCAGCTACCACGTTCGCTTTTCCAGGATGGTATTGGATGGTATGATCATAATCTTTCAACAATTCAAGTCAACGTCGTTGTCGCATGTTGAGTTCCTTTTGAGTGAAGAAATATTTGAGGTTTTTATGATCCGTAAAGATCTCCACTTTCTCCCCATACAAGTAATGCCTCCAAATTTTAAATGCAAAAACAACAGTTGTCAACTCTAGATCATGAGTAGGATAATTCCTCTCATATTCTTTGAGTTGCCAAGAGGCATAGGCTATGACTTTCCTATGTTGCATGAGAACACATCCTAACCCTTTGCCCGAAGCATCACTGTAGATGACAAATCCCTCCGAGCCAGATGGTATTATCAGAACAGTTGATGAAATGAGTCTCCTCTTGAGTTCTTGAAAACTCTTCTCACATTCCTCGCTCCAATCGAATTTTGTATCTTTTTGAGTCAACTGAGTTAGTGGAGTAACGATTCGAGAAAATCCTTTCACGAATCTCCGATAATAACTAGCTAAACCGAGAAAGCTACGTACTTCGGTCACTGATTTAGGTTGCTCCCAGCTTTGAATAGCTTCAATCTTTGCTAGGTCAACATATATTCCATGACTTAACACTACGTGCCCAAGGAATGCTACTTGCTCCAGCCAGAACTCGCATTTCTTCAACTTGGCATAAAGCTTGTTTTCACGAAGCTTTTAGAGTATTAGCCTCAAGTGTTTCTCATGATCTTCACGGACTTTTGGAATAAATAAAGATGTCATCAATAAAGACGTCCACAAAGTGATCCAAATATTCCTTGAATACTCGGTTCATCATATCCATGAAGGCAGTAGGAGCATTCGTCAATCCAAAACACATGACTAAGAATTCATAATGCCCGTACCAAGTTCTAAAAGTCGTCTTTGGAATGTTATCGGTTCTAATCTTCAATTGGTGATATCCGGAATGAAGATCAATCTTTGAAAAGAATTTGGCTCCTTGTAACTAGTCAAACAGGTCATCAATACGTGGCAATGGGTACCTATTTTTTATGGTGACATGATTCAACTCCCGATAATCAATACAAAGTCGCATACTCCCATCTTTATTTTTCACAAATAGAATAGGAGCATCCCAAGGAGAAGTACTAAGACGAATAAAGTCAATGTCTAACAATTCCTGCAGTTAGGTCTTTAACTCCTGAAGTTCAATAGGAGCGATTCGATATGGGGCCTTTGGAAATGGGTTTTGTACCGGGTTCAAGGTCGATACAAAATTCAATTTCACGCTTTGGGGGTAGGCCAGGAAGTTCTTTAGGGAATACGTCAGGAAACTTATTGTGACAACCCCAAAATAGGTCCATTCCATCCAACCCATTCTGAGTCGCCAAATACATGGTACAGAAAACAACTACAACTTTATTACAACAATTGTCGTGCAAAATACAACAACACATATGCTGTGAGTTTGTATACAAATATATATCAACTGTGACTCATGTCCTAACCGTGAACAGCACCTCATAATGACACCTTACATAAAGGTATAGTCGAAAACTGTTTTAGAAATTAGAATCTTTGGGAAGTGCTCAAGGAAACCTACGTACATGGGAGGCCATGCTTCTAGGTTATAATAGATATCATATGGCCACAGAATTATCCTTGGTTGACCCAATAGACCCCAAAGAAAAATAAGATGATTACTATCATATTCTTCCCAATGGCAAGTCTTTTCCGGACATATCATTATCTCAACTGTCTCTAATTGAGAGTTATATTCCAAATAGACTCCAAGATCATATAGATAGTGCTGGTAGATATACTCAGCAAGTGGATGAGCACATCCATGTCTTATGATGACACGAGGTGGTATGTCATTAGACATCTTGTATGACAGTGGCAAAACACCCTTCCAAGTTAAATTCACCTCACCCTCAACATCTATAGACCACCGTTCTATTCCCTTGTTATTTCTCCCGCTTGACCCAGCTACACTCGTATTACCTGAAAAGAATTGTGAAGCAAAAGGGTGAGCACAACTAGCTCAGTAAAGAATGTCATGACTAAAGATAAATAAATTATCAATAGCCTTCAACAGTAATAAATCAGATATTTAGAACATATGGTATATGATAAAAAAAAAATTCAACCATAGTTGCAGCGGAACGAGCAATCCATTAGAAGAGTCAAATAGACTATAAAGTCTATTATCATCTCCATGTTAAAAGTCCATCAACAATGTTTTATCCCTATAACATCAATCAACAATTCCTGTCCACAATCACATGTATAACTCATAATCGTAATTGTTGTTCTAAATTCCTTTTCTCATCCAGGACAAAGATAATTTTTATCACCTGAAACATCAAAGATCATGGTTATACTAAATCACAGTTCATGTTCATAATCATACTAATAAATTCATCTTTGCACTACGGCCAAAGATATACATCAATAAGTCATCTTTGCACTACAGGCCAAAGATATACATCAATAAGTCATCTTTGCACTACAGGCCAAAGATGTTCATCAACAAGTCATCTTTGCACTACGGGCCAAAGATATTCATCAACAAGTCATCTTTGCACTACAGGCCAAAGATATTCATCAGTTGGTCATGTTCATCTAAACACCTGTTCATCTAATCATAGTGGTGTAAAATTCAAGAATGATCAAAATATGGATACAATCAAAGCTAGTATCCACAATAGATATTTTAGACGAAAAGGAAAAATTTTCATTTTTCGATTAATAGTGCCGTATACGTGAATAATAACTCTGACACCAAAAGATAGTAATTTCACAAAAAAACATCTTCACGCTTCGTGAATAGTACTCGTGAATAGTACTCGTGAATAGTAACTCGTGAATAGTAACCCCGACTCAAAAATGTAGAAATCCCACAATAAAATTCATACCAATATTTCGGTATAATGATATTGAAAGAATAATATTTTTTTAAGCTTATAAACAATTTATTTTAATTGTTTACACTTTACTAAATAATGCATTTAATCATTCTAAAATGCCAAACTCATAAGATTTCATCACCAATAACCAAAACCCTCATCAAAAATCTGCATATACCTCATATATGATTCTCAAGCCATAAAATTATATTTTCCAATTTTCTTACTTCACATAACATATTTAATTCATTTACTCATAACTAGAATATTTTCATGAAAAATACTAAATCAGTTCCAAAAATATTTCTTTTTTGGGATTTAGCAGAATATAGTCCTATATTGAACATATATTTTTCTCAGAATTTTTAAAAGTCATTTACTATTTTTCATATGGTCAAAACCACCGAATATTTAAACATTTATCATAAATTGTACTTTTATCCAAAAATTCCGAAATTCACAGGGTATACTGATATCATATAGATGTACTCCCAATAAAAATTTCATCAATTTTGGAGTT